>CAJHNH020006224.1:390000-397500 GCA_905116865.2 Candidula unifasciata | reverse complement strand
TGCACCTATTGACTCCTTACGTTGTAACTGATCATTCCCTGCAACAAAATAAAAAGAAACAATCGTCACTGAACAAACACGTCTCCACTGTTTTTCATCTGCACAGGGTCGATGTTGGTTGCCCGCATGACGTCCTGGAGGCAAAGCCTGCGAAGTTGAGGAGGCTGTTGAAAACTTGTCTCTGAGGGGAGGAAGCAGAAAAAACGATTCTCTGCTGCTGTTATCGTCCACTGCAATGTCGGTCTTCAACTGAACCAGTGGAATGGAACTGGCACCAAAGTCTACTGCTGGTACTCTGATGCACATTTAGATGCCTGGCAAACTGTCTTTGACTATCTCCTGCCTGCAATCAGTCAATAGCAAGATTCCTTAAATTTATCGAAAGAGGCGAAATTCGTGACTACTCGAAAATGAACCGAATGTTTTGGTGTAGTGCTATCCTTTTAAAGGCGGCGCCTGTGGCTTAGGAGTTGCGAGTCCGACTCGTAATTCCAATGTACCGCGATCAAAAAACCAGAGCTGGCTGCGTAGATTTTCACTATGGTACGGGGCGTGGCAGGTCGACCCAGCCTAAAATGGATACCAGGGGAAGCAAAGACGGCCGGTATAATGCTGACCACATTACCCACCTAGTGCCGTTGGTCTGAAAACATATGGATGCTCATTCCATATGCCCGATGCGCCCAAAGCGTTAAAAGGGATCTTGACTTTTTATTTTACTTACTTTACTCTCCTTTTATAGGGTTTCAGTTGCGTAGACAGTGAATAATTGTGTTGCTTTTTCGTGTACGCATCATGAGCTATGCTCACAAATATGGCCTCAAACACAATTGACCAACGCGTTGTAAGGGTTGCAAAAACCAAGAAAATCACACCGACATGTTCACTGGACACGGTAAACAGCTTTTAAGACTGTCCTTCACATACCTGAGTACGTTAAGACAGAAAGTTCTAGACCCTGATATAAAAGACCTAAATGACGCTGCTCACAGTTCGCTGCAAACATAATTCTTTTTGCAGCCAAAGCCCGCTTGGCATTTCTATCACATGGTCTATGTGCTCAGTATAAGCAAGGCTTCTATCGAATGGTATTATCAAGTACTTTATTACCTGTATTCTTTCCACAATCTCTGAGCACAGATGTTCTGCTGGTGTTGTGGAGTTGACAATATGGTTATCCTAAGAGAACCGCGTCACTGCTGCCTTCGTTGGATTAACCAATGCACAAGATTTACCACATCAATTGCTTATGGTCTAAGTTCTGACTGTAGTTCTCCAGCAAGGCTTCGATCGAATCGTATCCTCAAGTACTTCATTACCTGTATTCTTTCCACGGTCTCTGAGCATAGATGTTCTGCTGGTTTTGGGGAGTTGACAATCTGGTTATCCGAAGAGAACCGCGTCACTGCTGCCTTCGTTGGATTAACCAATGCACAAGATTTACCACATCAATTGCTTATGGTCTAAGTTCTGACTGTAGTTCTCCAGCAAGGCTTCGATCGAATCGTATCCTCAAGTACTTCATTACCTGTATTCTTTCCACGGTCTCTGAGCATAGATGTTCTGCTGGTTTTGGGGAGTTGACAATCTGGTTATCCGAAGAGAACCGCGTCACTGCTGCCTTCGTTGGATTAACCAATGCACAAGATTTACCACATCGATTGCTTATGCGGTTGAATTCTGACTGTAGTTCTCCGGCAACCTACTCTCTGTATTTACACTGCAGATACACGAACACGTCAACAGCGTACGGCAGCGTCTTCTTGTCCTTTCATCTGCTCAAATGTGATTCTGACTGTGTAAACGTCGAACAGCTCGAGAGAGTAGCAGTTGTGGCAGCAGTAATAGTAGTAGAAGCAGCAGTAGTAGTTGAAGTAATAGTAGTAGTAATAGTAGTAGTAGTAGTAGTAGTAGTAGTAGCAGCAGCAGCAGCAGTAGTAGTAGTAGTAGTAGTAGTAGTAGTAGTAGTAGTAGTAGTAGTAGTAGTAGTAGTAGTAGTAGTAGTAGTAGTAGTAGTAGTAGTAGTAGTAGTAGTAGAAGTAGCAGCAGCAGCAGCAGTAGTAGTAGTAGTAGTAGTAGTAGTAGTAGAAGTTGTAGTATTAGTAATAGTAGTTTAAAAAAATAAAGTAAAGATCCCTTGTTATGCCTTAGGCGCATCAGAAAAATGGGAAGAGCGTCCCATAGTTTTACAAACCAATAGGCACTGAATGGGTAATGTGGTCAGCGTTACGTCGGCCGTCTTTACTTCCTCAGAACATGCTTCCTGGTACCCATTTTAGGCTGGGTCGACCTGCGACGCCCCACGCCATGATAAAAATCCACGCAGCCAGCAGTGGGTTTCTATAGCGGTACGTTGGAATTACGAGTCGGACTCGCAACGCCTAAGCCACGGACTCCGCAGTAATAGTAGTAGTAGTAATAATAGTATCTGTAGAAGCAGCAGTAGTAGTAGTAGTAGTAGTAGTAGTAGTAGTAGTAGTAGTAGTAGTAGTAGTAGTAGTAGTAGTAGTAGTAGTAGTAGTAGTAGTAGTAGTAGTAGTAGTAGTAGTAGTAGTAGTAGTAGTAGTAGTAGAAGAAGAAGAAGAAGAAGAAGTACTACTAGTAGTAATAGTAGTAGAAGAAGTAGTAATATATGTAGTAGTAGTAGTAGTAGTAATAGTAGTGTCAGCTCTGTGGCTAAGTCAATGCAAACGCTTCGTAATGCCGGGATACCGGGTTCGATCCTAGCTGCGGGCCATGCGCCTTGCGTTGGTTTCGACAGTGGTATCAAGAAAGCCGACCGTCCAGAAAGCAATGGCATACTATTGGACGTAATTTTCCCTAGAAAAACCACACAACAGCCAGGGCTGTTGGGGTTGGTTCTGCAACGTCCTGTAAAGGATACGCAACTAACCAGTAGTAGTAGTAGTAGTAGTAGTAGTAGTAGTAGTAGTAGTAGTAGTAGTAGTAGTAGTAGTAGTAGTAGTAGTATTAATAGTAGTAGTAGTAGTAGTAGTAGTAGTAGTAGTAGTAGTAGTAGTAGTAGTAGTAGTAGTAGTAGTAGTAGTAGTAGTAGTAGTAGTAGTATTAGTAGTAGTAGTAGTTGTAGCAGTGGTCATGGAAGAAGGAGGAAGAGAAAAAGGAGGAGAAACAAAAAAAAAAAGATGACAAAGAAGAAGTGTGTCCAAATCCAGCTCTAGCAGAAGATGAAAAAAAAAGAAAGAAAGAAAGAAAGAAAGAAAGAAAGAAAGAAAGAAAGAAAGAAAGAAAGAAAGAAAGAAAGAAAGAAAGAAAGAAAGAAAGAAAGAAAGAAAGAAAGAAAAACAACAAAAAGAAGACCAAAACAAATAAGCCACCATTTAAAACATCATCAATCACACGTCGTCTAACGATTCCTGATAGCACAGTTTCATATTCTACTGCTTTCCCCGTGTGGGTTCCGGGGCTCTATTTTAGGGAAAACAAGAATAGACCCACTGCCTACACAGAAGCATGTCGTAAGAGTCGACTAATTGGAAGCTTCCTTCAAAGTCGGAGTGCATCTGCCTAAGAGGCAAGAAAACAGCAGTCTGCATACAAGCGAGTCAGATCTGTAAAATGGAAGCACACGCAACACTCAAGTTCTGGAACAGGACTGCAGTCTAGAAGTGGATGAACAACCAGAGCTTTTCACCAGAGTTTACAGCTGGTGAGCGCGAAGAAGAAGAAGAAGAAGAAGAAGAAGAAGAAGAAGAAGAAGAAGAAGAAGAAGAAGATGATGATGATGATGATGATGATGATGATGATGATGATGATGATGATGATGATGATGATGATGATGATGATGAAAAAAGAAGAAGAAGAAGAAGAAGAAGATGATGATGATGATGATGATGATGATGATGATGATGAAAAAAGAAGAAGAAGAAGAAGATGATGATGATGATGATGATGATGAAAAAAGAAGAAGAAGAAGAAGAAGGAGAAGAAGAAGAAGACGACGACGAGGAAAAAGAAGAAGAAGAGGAAGAAGAAGAAAAAAGATGAAGAAGAAGAAGAGGAGGAAGAAGAAGAAGAAGAGGAAGAAGAAGAATAAAGATGAAGAAGAAGAAGATATCATACAGCACATGTAGGAGTTCAGCCAGATCAGTGCCGTTCAACCAACAGCACGTACACTCCGCAGCCTCCGTCTTTGACTTACCACCGCTGGTTAAACCTGCCTGAGTGTTTCTTGTCTACTGTACTGATGCTGAATGCCTGAGGTTGCTGTTAGCAGAAAAACAACAGAATCCAGCCCTCGACTTCTGGCCTCAAACTGCCGGTAGACGGTAGATCTTTCCTTGTTCTATTTTTGGACTAGGAATCTCCCTTGTGTTAAGGAGCGCTGTATTTGGTGAAGTAGCGTGTGCAATGCGCATGGAGCTATGACCTCGAAAACCGTGGGCGCCGGAACCCGCGGTTCAGACCCTTAAGCCCGAACTTCCCCCAGTAAAACAAATTGGGGGAGATAGGGGCTGATTTGACCACTCCCCCCCCCCCCCCCCCCCCCCCCGCCATTTCCTTTGCTACCTTAAATATCTGTAACAGAGCTAAGCGGCGCCTTACCTAGAATAGAAGCTTTTATAGTGTGTGTGTGCATATAATTATATATATATATATATATATATATATATATGTATATGTATGTGTGTGTGTGTAACTGACTCAGAAAGCATGCTAAGGAAAGGGGGAAGGAAGGCATGCATCGTGCAAAGTGACATGCTTCGCTTTGACGTTCACGGGTGAAGAGCATTATTTGGATCTTTTCTCCGGGGGATGCCGGTATGATGGGGAAATGAACAGGCGGACAGACTGGCTGGCTCTGCACAACTTTTTTAGGATATTGATACATGATAAGGCAGACGTGGTTAGGGCCTTATGGGAGAACGTGTACAGTTCGGAGAAGCAAATGGATCACTACTGTCTTGTGAGAGTAATGCAGCGGGGAGTGACCGATACTTGACGCTCAGAGGCAGGGCAACACGGACGTATAATCAGAATGCCACTGACGCCATTGGTATTTAAACTCTGCGCTGGCTACTGAAGACGGAGACATAGTGTTTATGGGAATGATCCGAGTGCTGTGATGTCGGTTCTTGCATCAACTCAACTTATACACACACGGGCGCGCACACAATAAATAACGGACTCAACACCCTAGAATTTATTGGGAATGTCTCCCGTGAGGTTGTCGTGACGTCAGGGGTAAGTTATAAATTAAGAACCCGGACTCTTTCATGTCCGTGGCGCATCAAGCTTGATTCTAGGCATATTTGTATAAACGAATGGATGACGAGGTCAACATCACCCTGGCCGCCTTTGCTTCCCGCAACTTTATGCAGGGGCAATATTAGGGCTGGGTCGATCAGGGAGCCAAGGTCATTTCTTAGCGTGGAAGGCCTTCCCCTTAGAACATTGGGGGTGGGGTGGAGTGGGGGGGGGGGAGCCCTTTTTTCTGTGCGTGTATGGGAGTATAATTTTGTATGTTGTGTGTGTGTGTTTGTCTGTGCGTGTTTGTGTGTGTGCGTTTGTGTGTAAGTTTCTGTGTGTACGTTCCTGTGTGTGTTTGTGTGTTTATGTATGTGTGTATGTTTATGTGTGTTTTGGTGTGTGTTTGTGTTAGTGCGTGTGTGTGAGTGTGTGTGCGTGTACCCACGCGCGTGTGCGTGTGTGTGTGCGTGTGTTTGTGTGTTTAAGTGTGTGCTAGCGCTCCTGCTCGGAACAATTTAGTTCAGCACCCGTGAACTAGGAAAGTATTGTGCCAGCTGAAGATTTTTGGCAGAACGAAGATATGAATTGGGGGTCGGGGGAGGGGAAGGGGGGAGACCACCAGGAAGAAAACAAGCTATCCGTGCGTTACTTGTAGACATAAAGCAAGTATTGTACTGTAGATCTGCGAACTGTCACGTATGTCGTAAGAGGCGACTAACGTGTGTTACTTTTTCCAATTGAAAACTTAAAGCCAAAAAATCTAACCCATGCTTGACAGATTTAGGAAAATATTTGACTGCCGGTCTAGACTTTATCGTGAGTTGAGTGGAATTAGAACAAGATGTAGATGAATCAACGAATGTTCGCATTCAATTTCTAATGGTTTAAGAACTGGGCACGCAGGCCTAATCATTTTGGCCTTGTGCCTCACTCCTTTTATACATTATTCTATACAGAAATCATCATTATCACAATTATTTTTTCACTGCTGTCGTTAAACGCCATAGGAAGGAACATTTTGCCATCCATTGCTTGAGGGGCAGCAACGGCTAGTATCACTGGGTATTCATATAGAAGCTCTTTAATGCCATCAGTCTATTTCCTTCTAGGGCGACCTCTTGGTTTCACAATCGGATCTTATCACGTGTGGTGCCTGCTTTGGCAGTTGTTCTGGCTGTATTCTTACTAGATGACCAAACCATTTCATCGTCTGCTTCCCAATAAATTTGCTGCATGGTGTTGTTCCCACAGTCTGTCTGATAACATCATTTCTAACTTTGTCTTGAGTTGTCAAGTTGGCGGCTTTCCTCGGGCATCTCATTTCACATGTGTTGATTTTGCGTAGGTAAGCCTGTTAATGTTCAAGTCTGGCACTGGTAGCACTGTGTTGGCACACACAGTGTTCATATGAATATGCTGTTGATAATGTGTGTCTTGACGCTCAGCCAAGTCATTTATAGGTAGCCCCCACCCCACCCCCCCCCACCCCACCCCCCCCACCCCACCCCCACCCCCACCCCGGTATGCAATTTTTCGTTATTTTAAGCCTCACCCTGGCTTTTGCCGGGGGGCCTGAATAAAGCTGGGCGACAATTGTGGCCATAACGGCTGAAAGGGTTTCTGGGATCCTCATCCGCATAGTGGCACTTTGTGTCAACGGATGTTTATCGCTTGTGTGATGTCCTGGTGGGGTACAATAAGAAAGCAAGCAAGCAGCCAAGATATTACATTTATACGTCAGTTAGTATAAAAATAATACACATCATCAACATTTAATTCATAGTCACATATTGCTGGGATAAGCTGTAATTATGCCCACATTTATATACAGTAATAATACTCGTACAAAGTATAGAAAGTGTAATCAATCTAGGGTAATAGTTATATATCCAGTCATCCTCTTGTGTGCTGCAATTTTTAGCTATTCTGAAGCTAAACCCTGGCTTTTGCCGGGGGCCCTAAATATAACCAAGCCTGAAATATAGCCTAGCGACTGAACGGGGTTTCCAGGACCTCTCCGCGGGTGATTCTCATTCGCATGGTGGCACTCTGTGTCACCGGGTATTTATCGTGATGTCCTGGTGGGGCACACCTAACATATATACATACATCAATCTAGCGGGAAACAAAATATGTTTCAAACTGTTATCTTGGGTTGGGGGGAGGGGGAGGGGGCGTAGGGGAATTGGGTGAGCAGAAAAAGCAAGCAGAGGTTGGGTACTTTATGCAGGTAATGCATTTCACGAAGCGTTCCAAAGCTTTTTATTTGACCACGACAACATCGGCTAGCTG
>CAJHNH020006224.1:360000-382500 GCA_905116865.2 Candidula unifasciata | reverse complement strand
GGTACTTTTCGAAACCAGGCAGGTCAATCGCCAGTAGCCAGTCTCTCGCACAGTCAAGTATTGATGGAGCATTTGCCACTTTGTTCAATTTACCCTTAGAAATCTGCCCGGCCTTGAGGAAGCGCATGGGTGGGGGAAGGGGTGGGGGGGGGGGCGTTATAACTGGCCCTCGCGTTGGCCCTCATCCTTGCTTAATCCACAGTTTCCACTAACTTTTTCATGACTTTGATGTGACGCTATGTATATCGTCCCTGGCCTATGGTTTTTCTTCACTGTGACAATAGTGCTCGAGCGTATGCTTCGCTTTGCACATACCGGGTCGGTGGTCTCACGCCATTTGGCAATGGTGATTCCAGAGGGTAACACATCTAAAGCAGTTGAGATTAGGCCACCGGTCATAGCTTAAATGTTTAGGTTTTGTACCTGAGCAATGTTCTTGAAGATGATTACAAGAAGACACAAACACGTGATATAGGATCTTCTTGGCAAAGAGGTCAAATCGGGTGGCTCATACTCTAAATGTTGTGGGCTTTTTTCCTGAACCGCATCATTTTGTTCTTTTTTTTTTTCGAGGTCCTCAACCACCTCACACAAGTCGTTCTATCTTTAATTATCACATGCAGCTGTCCCTATGTCCTCCCCATCTTTTTAACTTCGCTCTCTGGCTCCCTTAGCCCTGTGTGTGTATGTGTGTGTGTGTATGTGTGTGTGTGTTTATGTGTGTATGTGTGTGTGTTTATGTGTGTATGTGCGTGTTTGTGTGTGTGTGTGTGTGAGTGTGCGTGTATGTGTGTGTGTTTATGTGTGTTTATGTGTATATGTGTGTGTTTGTGTGTGTGTGTGTGTGTGTGAGTGTGCGTGTATGTGTGTGTGTGTGTGTGTGTATGTGTATGCGTGTGTGTGTTTCTTCCTTTATTTCTTTTTCTCACTTCTTCCATTGTTCTTCCTACAAACCACAAAGTTCTAACTTTCCAGGTAGCAATTCTGGAGGTTTTTCTAGATGAGAGGAGGTGCGTCGACGATCCAGACTCCTTTAGGCTTTCTTCATACATGTTATACTTCTACTAGAAAAGCTTCCCCTCATCTTAGTTGGCTGGGTTTTTCTTGTCTCTCTTTTTTTTTTTTTTTTTTGGTACTTAACTGTGTTCGGTTGGGTTTTGTGGCTATTGATTTTTAAGGAATAGGTAACCAACCTCAAGCCCAACTCCACCCTTAGTCGCCTTTTACGACATGCCTAGTAGGGTGCAGTATCACTATTCTTTGCTTCCCGTGAGGGCCCCTGTGGCACACTTTGTTATTCAAGCAATATTTATGGAGGACTGAGTGTTGCTGGAGCTGCAGCGTTTGGGCTTCGTGTCTGCTCTCAGCAGGTGGTTAAAGGTTCTGCAGAGTGACACCATGCCCAATGGGTTAAAAACCCAGTGCGATTGAGCTGATCCTCTTGATTTTAAAAACATTAACTTTAAACAAACGAAACCAGCGTTCCACAATGAAACAAAAATATGCAGTTTGAAAATAAATGGAATTTGCAAAACAATCATTGGATTGTATGCAGCAATACACATGCCGTATTATCACATTTAAAAAATAAACTATGTTTCTGCTACATTTAGACGAGAATGAAAAACAACTTACAATAATGTAATTATCCAATACAGTGGCGTAATAATTCTTATTGTGTCACTTATTAATTGTTACTTTACCTCTCTGCATCCTGACAATTGTGGACTATATAGTAATAATCTTTGGGTCATGGGCAGCTCAAATAATAATAATGTTGCCGGCGGAGTAAAGTAAGAGCTGGGATAAAATGTGTTAACACTGTCACCCAGTGAAGTCACAAGCCTAGCACTTCCATTTGGTGCTGTTGCCCCATAAAAGCCACTTTACCAGCTCGCTATTGTGGCTTGTATTAAAATATCTCATGGTTTCGAGGCATGGTGTCCGCATGGAGTGCTAGAGGTTCCAGGTTCGTTCCCAATTAGTGGCTGGGATTGTTTCACGTCGACTTGAACTTCTAAGAATTCCCCCTAGTCTCTGGGTAGTGAGATCGGACGCCCGTGTGCATTGCTGCACACTTTAAAAAATGTGTTGGCTTGGAAATCGAAAAGACTAGCCTAACGGCGCTGCGCGGGGAAAATTTAGAGTAAAAAAGGTACCCAGCGTATTTCAGGACCCTCGTCAGTGCTACAAAGCCTTTGCACTGTGCTGAGCTTTTTCGGACTCAGACTTGAGTTAGAAGAAGAACAGAGCACTTATGGGCTACTGCCCGTGTTACATGTTGTTGATCCGTTGTTCAAAACCCCATACAAAAATTACAATTAACAAAATGTATTCCTTTTGCAACATGCGCAGACGTTTAGCATGACTACCAATGGATGAATTCACTGAAAATAGCACCCGGCAAACTAGATAAGTTGGCTTAACCAGCTGCGCTGCGACCGGGTGGTGATTGACAATCTACTTGTGGTCGGAGTTCACGCTCGAAGGTTGGCGGAAAAGCCACATATTTTCTAGATTTGCGGTAAATACCATGGAATCAATCCGAAGGGTTGCGATATCTATAGAACCGATCCAAAGGGTTTACAACTCATGTTCTCTTGATCCAGCATTCTGAGGGTTACCTTGTGGGGAAAAGGGGGTGATTTTATTTAAAGAAATTTTTTTATACAAGTTTTTCCATTGGCCAGAGAGTAGTAACCAGGCAGCTGAGTCAAGACGTCAGGTACACTATCACGCTATTATTTAATTGTCCAAAGTCCCAAAGAGACATAAGCCAGTTAATTTGTTGCTGCATTTAACTGTAGTGATTATGACCCTTTATTTAAATTGTATTGGGGTTTTCTAGGCGAGAAATGGTGGTTTTGGGGGGGGGGGGGGGGGTGATTACTTGCTGCAAAAAGCAAAAAGGGGTATTTTTAGAATAAGCAATCAGAGAATCATCAAAAAAAATTTTTTTAATGGAAACTAACTGAGGAAACAGGGATCGCCAAAAGAAACTTCTGTTTCTTCTCTTGTTGTACCCCACCAGGACATTACACAAGCAAGAAACACTCGATAACACAAAGTGCCACCACACGGATGAAGATCACCCGTGGAGAGGTCCTAGAAACCCCTTTCAGTCGTTAGGCCATATTCATGGCTCAGCTATAAATAGGGCCCCCGACAAAAGCCAGGGCGGAGGGGCGAAAAATTCCATCCACATACGGACGACTTTCAGGCGTTCTGTGGTTCAACGCCCACACCGTATTTGCATAATACTAATATCGAAGCGTGACACGTATCCATGTAATTATGTTAGCCCCAGGTAGACTACCTTTTCTAATCGTAGTTTCACCAGCTACGAAAGTTCCAAGCCAAGTAAGTGAGCTCAGAGTGCTTTATCAGGGTGGACGTGAGCAGAAAACCCAAAGACGAACACTGATAAAAGACACTGGGTTCCACTCATGATGGTGACACCATTTCAAAAGACGAAATAGAATTGAAGAATGAAATGCAAGCCCTATGTGAATTATGCATGGTGATACAACAGGATGATGACGAATTTGAAAGTGTTGAGTCAATAGGCACAGATTTAATATACTAGCTATATATTAAAATTCTTTAACTTGTTTCAGCCAAGCACCTCACGAGCCTATACACAAGCCTGTCGGTTGCCCAGTAACCGCCTGTTGAACGAACATCGAACTGGGGCGTTCAGTGATCACTACAAGAAGATTGATGAACCAACATTGAACTTGGGCGTTCAGTGCTGACTACAAGAAGACTGGTTTACCGGCAGTGAACTAGGGCAAGCAGTGCTCACTACAAGAAGACTGGTGAACCAACATCGAACTAGGGGCGTTCAGTACTCACTACAATAAGACTTGTGTGCCGGCAGTGAACTGGGGCAAGCAGTGCTCACAACCAGAAGACCTGTGAACCGCCAATGAACTCGGACGAGCAGTGCTCACTACAAGAAGACTGGTGAACGAACATCGAAGTGGGAAGAGCAGTGCTTTTCTTCAACAAGACTGGTGAACGAAAATCGAACTGAGGCGAGCGGTGCTCACTACAAGAAGACTGGTGAACGAACATCGAACTGAAGCGAGCAGTACTCACTACAAGAAGACTTGTAAACGAACATTGAACTGAGGCGAGCAGTACTCACTACAGGAAGACTGGTGAACGAACATCTAATTGGGGCGAGCAGTACTCACTACAAGAAGACTTGTAAACGAACATCGAACTGTTGCGAGCGGTGCTCATTACAAGAAGACTGGTGTATCGGTCTAAGAATTATGCTGACCTGCGTTAGTTACATTTTAGTTGTATTTATTTACATGTTATATTTTCTGCATGTTAAACTTAGCCAGTTTAAAGTGTCTTGCAGTCTACTCCTCTCATTATCGAACAGACAATGATCGTCTATAAATATTAGCTAGTTTATTTCTTCCAGAAAGTAAAGTTACTCATTTTATGGATTTTCTGAGTCGCATGCTTTTAAACACATAATAATAATCATAATAATAATAACTATTATTTATTATTGTGCACTTAATGAAGACTTCTTAAGACCGCAATCCCCATAAAAATATGAAAGGGCCTGCATCCCCACCCCCTCCCCCCTCCCCTCTCCTCATGTGGCAGGGGGGGGGGGGGATGTTCGGATCTCCTGCCCTATATTCCTACGGATGTGTATGTGTTGCGAATATGCAAAAAGGAACAGAGCATGCAGCAACGAATATACATTCACGATGGTGGTTATGTATTTAAATAATCAGAGAGAAAGAGAGAGAGAGAGAGAGAGAGAGAGAGAGAGAGAGAGAGAGAGAGAGAGAGAGAGAGAGAGAGAGAGAGAGAGAGAGGGTGAGAGGGAGAGAGATGCTGCTTCGTTCATGCATGAAGAATAGAGGAACACTTTTTTTAAGCTACCGCAATGTTTCCCCGTTGTAAATTTGAACAAACAAGTCACTAACAATAGATTGCACAATTTATTGCCTGGTATATTTTGCTGTATCTCGTCGGTGCGTGCTGCAGTCACAATTTTAAATATATATAAATATATATACTTGGATTATGAAGGATTCGCTTCTTTGCTTCATTTATTTAACTGTTACTGTAATGTGCACATGATGAGATACAGAGAAATATCATCATCATCATCATCATCCCGTAACACAAAGAATATAGTCTCTTAGACTAGAGTACTTGTGTAAGGCCAATCTGTGAACACTCGTGCAGCAACATGTGTTGCCGAATTGTCTTCACCTTCTAAAACATGGCACGCCTAAATGACATTTACCTGGCAGCATGTTGATTCTTGTGCCATTTGTGGATTCGTGAACTGGTCAGAAATACAAGTTTGAGATTTCAGCTGAACTTTTTGGTCTGCTGTTGTGGAAGCCAGTAATGATTTAGTACCAGGGCTTTTGGGTTTTATATCAGTTTCTAAGAATGTATTTAGTTAGTCTGTAAATCAGCTCGTTATTCAATCAGTCAGTAAGTGGTAGAGATAGACAGTAATTATTTATTCAGCAATAATACTACTCAGCAAAATTATTGCTCAGCAAATTTCCTAGGTAATCAGTCAGGCAGGTAGAATTTCAGTCAGATAGTCAGTCAGATAGGCAGACAGATATTCAGTCAGTCAGTGGATTAATCAGTGTGTCAGACCGAACCACAGACGTTCTGTAATTAATTTGATTAATCTCTTCTTCTTCTTCTTCTTCTTCTTTTTCTTCTTCTTTTTCTTCTTCTTCTTCTTCTTCTTCTTCTTCTTCTTCTTCTTCTTCTTCTTCTTCTTCTTCTTCTCCTTCTTCTTCTTCTTCTTCTTCTTCTTCTTCTTCTTCTTCTTCTTCTTCTTCTTCTTCTTCTTCTTCTTCTTCTTCTTCTTCTTCTTCTTCTTCTTAGCGTTCACTGGCTGTAAACTGCAGCGGAAAGGTCTGGTTGTTCGTCTACTTCTGGACTTCGGTCTCGTTGCAGACCCTGAGTTTTGGTTGCACATTGTTGTTAGTCAGTAAAACAGTGAATCAGGTAGACAATCAGCCAGACAGTCAATCAGGCAGTCGATCATGCAGTCAATCAGGCAGACAATCAATCAGGCAGTCAATCAGGCAGACCGTCAATCAGGCAGACAGTCAATAAATCACACAACGATTTATTCGTTCAGCCAATCAGTCTGACGGCCAGTCAGCTAATAATTAATCTAGTCAATCAGACAGACAGACGGGCGAAATTGAAGATTGGTTGTTGGCAACGGAGGGTGAGTGTTTGGCACGCAAAGGAATGACGGAAGATCGGTTGGACTAATCGATGTAAAAATACTGTGCCCGTTACGACAAAGCCGACAGACATAAAGACAAACAGATGACCAGTAAAAGATCTCTCTTCACGCCTTAGGCGCATCGGGCAGATGGAAAGAGCACCCATATTTTTACAGACAAATCGGCACCAGGAGGGTTATGTGGTCAGCATAACGACGGCCGTCTTTACTTCCCAGGACATACATCCTGGTACCAATTTTAGGCTGGGTCAACCTGCGACGCCCCATACAATGATAAAAATCGTTGGAATTACGAGTCAGACTTCAACGCCCAAGCGACGGCCGCATCATGAACAGACAAACCTCCCCCAAAAATGGGGAGATAATGCTACCAACAGGCAAATAAAAGGACAAGCGAAGGGCTAGAAAATGGGCCTGACACAAGGACAGAGGGACATACAAAAAGCATGTAGACGGACTGAGAGACTAATACAAACATATATAGACTGACTGATTTGTTAAATTGATACCAATATTTAAAAAAACGCTTTCAGATTAGGACCCTCTATACACGAGTACATATTCATAGATAGATATAGTGCTCAAATATGGATTACTTCAAACCTGGGTATAACCAGAGCTCACCACACTCAAAGGAAAGGCAAGACGGACAAATAACCAGATTGTGACCAGTACCATCAGTATTAGAACTCTGCACTGGCTGCTGAAGATGAAGACAGAGCACGCATGGGAATGCCACGAGTGCTGTGATGTCACTTATTGACTCAACTCAACTCTGATTACTTCAAATACAGTTGTTGTTTTTTTACATGCTGCGAACTTCAGCGGAAAATTTTGGTTGTGTGTCCATTTGTGGACTTTGGTCTTGTCTCAAGAATTAAGTTTTGCATGTGCATCGTTTTACATATTCGTGGAGTCTGTTTCCTTGCCTACTAGGTAGAGGCACACCGAAATCAAGGGATTCCCAATCATTAATAAAGCGCGCGCACCCATACAATTTCTTAACAAGAGGCATCAACATTTCCATTCCATTTGATTGAACTGGAGGCCTTCCTGTGTGGTTTCCGTCTCCCAATGTGGGGTTTGGTTTGGGGGGGGGGGGCGCACTGTCTTCCGACAGGCATATTTTGAAAGTCGAACAATCTGGAATACGTGCTTTGACGTCGGATTGCATCTGTATAGACACAGACAAGTCAAATCTGTTAAACGGGTGTGCACGCAAGACTCAAGTTAAAAGACAAGAGAAAAAATCCATGAGGGGACGAACAATAAGAACTTTCCGCTGGGGTTTTCCGTCTGTTAACGCCAAGAAGAAGAAGAAGAAGACTAGGAGGCAATTGCGAACTATCGCCATTTATTTACCAGTGCTGTACCTACAACTCTCCCCCAGCTTCGAGTACTGAATGACCTGGCTTCCCACCTGCATGGCAGCCATTGCCGAAACACCTTTAGCTGTTTACTGACGAAGCACTTAGTTTTTACTAATTGTGTGTGTGTGCGTGCGTGCGCGCGCGCGCGTGTGTGTGTCAATAGTACCGTCTTTTACTCTTATTTTAAATGATGCATTGTGTTTATTGCGTACCGCTTTTCTGGCTCTCTTGATTGATATATCAGTCTCTAAATGTTTCGTTTAATCCCAGTTGCTGATTTGGTTCAGTTTGCACTACTCATTTATTGCTCTAATTACTTCAGTCACGCGAGTTGGCAATTTAAAAGTAGCAGTTATCTTTGACATTTACAGATTAATACATATTCACAGCAGGTTGAATTTGAATGTTGAACTAAGAGTCGACATCATAGGACTCTGGACACTCCCATAAGCGCTCTATCAACATCTTCAGCAGCAAGCGAAGAGTTTCAATTCCAATGGTACCGGTAACTGTTTGTAGATACGTCTCGCCTTTCCCTTGAGTGCTGAGCGTCAGCCAGATCCTTTGGTAAATCCTCGCAAAGCCATTCTCTTCAGATCGTAATGATCTATCTGTGCCTCTGCACTTTACACTCGCTCCCTCGCAACATCTAGCTTGTTATACATCAGTCCACAACCAAGTGGTGCCGATAGCGAGTTTATGCGCGCGTTCGTGTAAAAGCATTGTACTGGAGATATGTTTGGTTAATCTGGAGGGCAAATGTGAACCTCTTCATATAAAGCGTGGAGTATTGTGAATAATTTTTTTTTTTTTTAAGAAAGGGTGCGGGAGCGGGCGGGGAGTGAGAAATCTCTTCACTAGCTAATGATGAATAGGAAATATCAATATGAGAATATCCCGAGTGCAGTGGTGTAAGTTATTCATCCATTCATTAATTTGACTTGATTGATTATTTCAAAAAAAGTTCTACTGCTTCAAGGCGTCCCTCAAGGTGGTGTCTTGTCGCCCACACTTTTTCTCTTATTCATCAACGACCTGGTTGTTGAGATACCAAATGGAATTAGAATGGCAATCTATGCCGACGACCTGGTAGTCTGGTGCACCAATGAACATGCAAATATGCACTTGAGGCATTAGCGAATAGATGATGTGACAGCATTAACACAGACAAATGTAGCACCACACTCTTCACCCTCTCCCTAAAGCAAAAAGCAGGCATCATAAAAATAAACGGAATACCTCTAAGAAAGGATAAAGAGCCCACGTACCTCGGAGTCACATTTGATGACAAGTTGACAGGGAGAAAACATATCAACAAGGCAGCAACCAAAGCCAGGAGCAAGACAGCAATTCTAAGAAAACTAAGTGGAACCACATAGGGAGCCAGTGGGGAAAATACTTAAAAAAGTATATGAAAAGAGCATACAACCACACTTGGAATATGAGTTAACTGCATGGTGTTCAGCATCTAGTATCACATTAAAGGAGTTGAACAAAGTGCAAAATGAAGCGCTTAGAGGAGGGATAAAATCATCCCCCATATTAGAAATAAAGAAAGCTGGGAAAACACAGGCACTGAGTGAACGCAAAGATACAAAGTTGCAAATACAAGCTGAAAAGTTCCTCAGTATGCCAGATCAACCCATAAAAAAACAGATTTCAGAACCTAGCCTTGGGGCGGTTAAAAAGAAGCATCTTTATACACCAAGCAAAATTAATACGTAGACAAACTACTGACCTTCCAGAAATTGGTTGTCCACTTAAAAGTATTCCAGAACAAACCCCATGGAGAGAAAGGTGCAAACTAACAGTACAAATCCAGACAAATGTGAAAAGAATATTTAAAAGGAAAGAGCAAGATAGTGTACAACGAAGAATGACCACCTTCAGTCACATTGATGAAGAATATCGACAAGAATAATGGGTCCGAGTCTATACAGATGGGTCCGCACAAAGTGCAGTTAGAAATGGTGGTGCTGGAGTCTACATAGAATTCCCAGACGGTACTAGGGATAAGTCCAGTCTATCACCCGGGAAGTACTGCCATAACTATGATGCAGAAACCCAGGCTATCAAGATAGCAAACAGAGAAACTGCTAAATACCAATCTTGGCTAACAGTATGTAATGCTGACAGATGCGAAATCCGTACTTGAAGCACTCCAGTCTGGGAAACTACCAGAATTGCTAACACTGCCGACACAGCTCAACCTCCAGCGAAGAGCCGTAATGCAGTGGATACCGTCTCATTATGGAGTGCTTGGAAATTAGAAAGCTGACCAACTGGCAGGGGAAGGTGTGACAAAAGTGCAGCCGGATGTACCAGTCACATACCACCAAAAGAAAAGAATCATTAAATCGATCTGCAAACCACCAGCCCCAGCACAAGATGACTATTTTATTATGGACAGATCAGAACAAGTCATTATCCTCCGCCTCAGAACAAGGCACAATCGATTATACAACCACATGTACACAACATTTAAGTTAGGCCTATCAGCCATGTGCACATGTGGAAAGGTGCCCCTAGACAGCAGAGCATGTACTCCAGGACTGCACCGAATTTGACACATTAAGTCAAACCTTTTGGCCAGACAGAACAACAGTGGAACGTAAACTCTATGGACCACTGAATGAACTAACAACGAGAGACAAAATTGCTGATATAGACAACTTATTTTAGGCGAACGAAAGAAGAGAAGAAGAAATAAACTTTTGTTCGAAAGAAACTTGGCTAGAACGGTGACATTATCACGTACTCTCCCGCACTAACTATTGGTGTTGTCCACTGGCACATAACTGAAGACCTGATAGAGGGTCCAAGTGTTATACACGAAAATAGACCCAGACTTATCATTGATAAATACACTCTTGTCGCACGGCCGCCTAAGTATGGGTGATGGAAAGCATTCATCAACACATTGAGAGTCATGAGCAGGTCCTTGTGGCGCTCCTAGAGCTTCTCCTTTCACCTTGCAGTAACATATATATTTTCGCAATCACACAAACTGACTCTTCTTTTTCTTCTACTTCTTCTTCGTTCGCACTCAAAGGGAGGGTTGGCACCTTCAGGTGAGCTGCTACATCTGCAGATTTCGGTATAACGAGTCCTTTAAAGCTTCACTATGTGTCTTCTACGACATGCGTCTTTAATGTGCAATGGGTCTATGGTAGCCCCACTTCCCCTTTCTCACCATCAGTGGAGTCCAAGCACCCACGGAGGGATTGATGGAAATTGAAAGGAAGGATGATGATGATGATGATGTTGGGGGCTAAAAGATAAATTTGATGATGATGGTGGCGACGATGAGGAGGACGATGCGGATTGTTATCCCATTAATTAGTAAACTCTAGGATGTCATTATAACCAGTGTACCAGGTAGAAGTGATACGACCGCAGGAATCCACACACGAAGCTCGCTGAAACCCGACTCTGGCAACAACAGCACCTGTTTGATTCCGTCTCCTTTCTGTTTATTTCTGTATCCCGCCAGCTCTTATTTACTTTTCTTGGCCAGTCTGGCAAGTCGTCAGTTTATTTTTCAACCTTCGGGGTTGGTAATCGCCGTGCAATTTTCCTGATGATTGCTGTGCTGTGTTTCATTTGACAGGCACAACTTTTAACATGCCCTGAAGAAATGTTGGTTAAAGTAACGACTCCAGGTCCAAGTAGAGCGTGATTGGGCTTTCGTTGATGCTTGCTAACCTTTCACACGGGCTAGTCTAAGTTATAGGGAAGTCATGTTGTGTTATGTTGTGTAAATGACGTCCTGTGAGCGGTCAGGTACACGGTGAGTTTTACTCATTGTTCTAAAAAGCTGGTGACACTGCGTATATTCGAGCCTTCTCAGACTTCAAGTACGACATGAATTTACTTCAGTTGTCAGCGTTGACAACCGACAAGGAAGGCCGAGAGCAAAATGGGTTAGTTTTATTATAATCTTCCCCACGGTACACACTAGCTCACTGCTGATTGGTCGACTCCCAGTCACTCGACCTTCTCACACTGCTAGAGGGGTGTTCGGCCATGCGTTCATATGGCATGTTGTATATTTAAGCACGCCAGCGCTTTTAACACTACAAAAACATTTACAAACTGGGTCTAACCCACAACTCCCCTAGAGAGTGCTGCAACCTATGTCCCATGCATTCTCTCCCTGCATGCATTCACTGTCGAAACCAACGCAAGGCGCATGGCCCGCAGCTAGGATCAATCCCGGCACCCTGTCATTACGAAGCAATGGCAAACTACTGGACGTACATTTGCCTAGAAAAACCACAACAGCTAAATAATGCTGAAGTTGGTTCTGCAATGTCCTGTAAATTAAAGGATTCTTTTCACCATCTAAACCCCGACCTTCCGTTCCGCAGGCGAGCATCTAGCCGCTACACCACGGCGCCTCCCCGTATGTTGACTTGTTTGCGATTCCCGTTTCAGCTCAATATATTAGTGAGATCTCTCGTTTTCAGCTCAAACTATTAGTGGGGTCTCCCGTTTTCAGCTCAAAATATTATTGAGATCTCCTGTTTCCAGCTCCAAAACAAAATAGTGAGATCTCCCGTTTTCAGCTCAAAAATATTAATGAGATCTCCCGTTTTCAGCTCAAGATATTATATGGATAATATGGTCACTCCGAATGTGTTGGACTGAGTAACACAAAACATATGCGAGTTGCCATGACATGTGAGTAGTTCGTTGAAGAATGCAGAGCTGTAAAAATGAGTCAACTGTTATTTTCTAACTCACCTACCGGCCTACATCTACAGGTGGGAGGCGGCAAAAATACAACGTTGCCAGACTTCTGGCTGACTCAGCTAGAAATACGTATGCCTTTTGCGAGCAAAAGAAAAGTCCGGTTCTGGGTTTTATGTATGCTGGCACACAGTCAGAGTGCATTCATCAGGTAACAGAAAACGAAACGTGTGTTGGGTGGTGAGAGCACAGACGGGGTGGGTTACACACAGACAGGTAAAAATAATCGAAATAGTCAACACCCGCGTGGTTTTGTTTTCTTTTCTTCGAGAAGCACAAGAAAAAGTGCCGGTACTTATCACAAAGTGTCTAAAAAGTGCCGGTAATTACCACAAAGAGTCTAAAAAGTGCCGGTACTCACCACAAAGTGTTTAAAAGTGCCGGTACTCACCGCAAAGTATTTAAAAAGTGCCGGTACTCACCACAAAGTGTCTAAAAAGAACCAGTGCTCACCGCAAAGTGTCTAAAAAGTGCCAGTACTCACCACAAACTGTTTAAAAGTACCGGTACTGACGTAGCGTGTAAAAGGGTCTTTACTTTCATTTTACTCAGTGTCTATTCTATTACCTGGCTTAATGCTGGCCACATTACTTACCTAGAGCCGATTTGTCTATAAAAATATGGGTGCTCTTCCCATATACCCGATGCAACTAAACGCTTGAAAAGGGTTTTTACTTTACTTGCAGTAGAGATGGGGAAAACATGGCTTCAAGAAGGTACCGGTACTGAGCACCGCTCCGTGCCGCCAGAAAACACTGAGAAACTTAGACGGTCTTGTCCTTGTATGCACTATTAGGTTCTTTTGATATCGTCTCATCGGCGTCTAGGTAATTGCTGGTGTATCGGGGTCCTATGGGTTAACGGAGTTGTCAAAATCATGCAAGTAGGGAAGTAAGAGTAATGCCGGGAGAATGCTGGGAGTTCAATCCCAGGAGCTGCGTGGTCAGAACGGTAGTTTGTGTCTTGCAGTGATACCGAGAGCTGACCGTTTAGGGCAATGGCAAACTACTGAACGTAAAATTTGCCTAGAAAAACCACAACAGTCTAAAACATACTTTGGTTGGTTCTGCAACGTCCTGTGAGGAATACGCAAATAACTTTTTTTTTTTAAATCCTGGTGTATTGGAAAACGAGCAGGCAAATAGACTGGCCGGTTCTGCACCGCTTGGTGGTGAATCGATGTATGACAAGCTAGATGTTGTGAGGTCTTCTTCGCAGCGAGTGAACAGTGCGGAGGCACAGATAGATCATTACGGTCTGAGGAGAATGGCACTGTGAGGAGTTACCATGGGATGTGGCAGAGACTCAACACTCAAGGGAAAGGCGAGTGGAATGTACAGTCATACAGTTACTGCTACCATCGATATCAGAACTCTTTGCTTGCTGCTGAAGATAGGGACTGAGCGCTTGCGGGGGTAGCCGAGTGCTATGAAGTCGATCTTAATTAAACATTAGGCACTGATTTAGGGCTTTCCGATAATTATGTCAGGTGCTGGATGTCTACACAAAGATGGCTACTATCATTGGCGCCGGCCTGGGGTTGGGGGATATACAAAGTACCCCTTTCAATTCCCCCCCCCCCCACAGAAGTTATAATTATTATTTTCTTTTTCTTCTTCTTCTTTTTCTTCTTCTCCTTCTTCTCTCCGGATGCGAGGCGGCGGCGGAGAGAGGAGGAGGCGGCTGGCGGCGGATGCTGCTGAGGCGGCGAGGGGAGATGCGGTGGCTGCGGGACAGAGGAGGAGGGCGGGGAGCGGAGGCGTAGAGAGGAGGCGGAAGGAGGAGAGACGGAGAAATAGGCTAAGGAGGAGGCAATTGAGGAGGAGCGTGAGGAGGCGTAGGAGGAGGAGGAGATAGGAGGGCTTCTAGATGGAGGCAAGGAAATGGAGGGAAGGAGAGAGGGAGAGGAAGAAGGAGGAAGAAGGAAAAGGAGGAGCGGAGAAGGAGGAGGCGGAGGAAGGCGGAGAGGAGGAAGAAGGCGGAGGAAGGGAGGAGGGCGAGGGAGGTGAGAAAGGAGGGAGGTGAGAGGAGAGGAGGAAGGGAAGGAGGGGAGGGGAGGAGGGAGGCGAAGGAGGAGGGAGATAGTAGAAGGAAAAGAGCGGAGAGGAGGATGATGAGGTAAGGAGGAGGAAGAGCGAGCGAGGAAGGGGAGGGAGGAGTAGAAACGAGGAGGAGGAGGCGGAGGGAGGAAGGAGAGAGGTAGTGAGGATGAGGATGATGAGTTAAGAAATCTTGCGGAGAAGGCACGCGGAGGTTCTTCGCGGATGAGGAGGACGGAGGATGAGGAGGCGGAGTTAGGAGAGGAGGAGGAAGAGTAGGAGGCGGAGTAGGAGAGGTGAGGGTAGGAGGAGGAGGAGGGAGGAAGGATTCTTTCTTCTTTCATTTCTTCTGCTTAGGAGGAGGGCAGGAGGATGATTCTTCTTCTTCTCTGCTTCTTCCTCTTCTTCTTCTGCTCCTCTTCTTCTTCAGTGGGATGAGGAGGAGATGAGGAGAGAGGCGGTAGGAGAGAAGGATGAGGAGGAGGAGAGGAGGAGGAGGGAGGAGGCGTAGGAGGATGAGAGGAGGAGGGGGATGGAGGCTTCTTCTTCTTCTTCTTTTATTTTTCCTTATTCTTCATCTTCTTCTTCTTCTTCTGCTTCTTCTTCTTCTTCTTCTTCTTCTTCTTCTTCTTCTTCGTCTTCTTCTTCTTCTTCTTCTTCTTCTTCTTTCTTCTTTTTTCTTCTTCTTCTTCTTCTTCTTCTTCTTCTTCTTCTTCTTCTTCTTCTTCTTCTTCTTCGTCTTCTTCTTCTTCTTCTTCTTCTTCTTCTTCTTCTTCTTCTTCTTCTTTCTTCTTCTTTCTTCTTCTTCTTCTTCTTCTTTTTCTTCTTCTTCTTCTTCTTCTTCTTTCTTCTTCTTCTTTCTTCTCTCTTCTTTCTTCTTCTTCTTCTTCTTCTTCTTCTTCTCTGCTCCTCCTCCGCCTCCTCTTCTTCTTCTTCTTCTTCTTCTTCTTCTTCTTCTTCTTCTTCTTCTTCTTCTTCTTCTTCTTCTTTTAATTCTTCTTCTTCTTCTTCTTTTTCATCTTCTTAGCGTTGTCAGCTGTAAAAGTCAGGCTAAAATTATGGTTATTCGTCCGCTTCTGGATATCAGTCTTGTTACAGAACTTAAATTTTATGTGCACATCCGTTTTGCAGATTTGGCTTCTTTGTATGGAGACTGTTGGTTTTCTGCCTCTCAGACAGTTACGCTCTTTCTTCGAAGGAAACATAATTAGTCAACTCTTAGGACTTGCTTTTTAGGGGGCGGGGGGCCTATTTTAGTTCCCCCCCCCCCCCCCCCACAAAGGCGCCCCGGAACCCACAGGGGGATGTGAAAATGTATGTGACGTATGTGATGTGATAAACATACTGTTGACGTATGTGATGTGATAAACATACTGTTGACGTATGTGATGTGATAAACATACTGTTGACGTATGTGATGTGATAAACATACTGTTGACGTATGTGATGTGATAAACATACTGTTGACGTATGTGATGTGATAAACATACTGTTGACGTATGTGATGTGATAAACATACTGTTGACGTAAGAGATGTGATAAACATACTGTTGACGTATGTGATGTGATAAACATACTGTTGACGTATGTGATGTGATAAACATACTGTTGACGTATGTGATGTGATAAACATACTGTTGACGTATGTGATGTGATAAACATACTGTTGACGTATGTGATGTGATAAACATACTGTTGACGTATGTGATGTGATAAACATACTGTTGACGTATGTGATGTGATAAACATACTGTTGACGTATGTGATGTCTTTCTTCTTCTTTCGTTCGCATGAAATAAATTGTCTATATCTGCAAAGCCGTCTCTTGTGTGAATTTTACTGTCTTTTGTAATTCACTAAGCGTCCCGTAAAGTTTGACTTCCACAAGTGTCTCTATTGGCCAAATGTTTTGCCTGAAAGCGTTGAATATGGGACAGTCTTGAAGGATGTGATCTGTTGTTTCAGGTGCCAGTCCACAAGTACACATGGCCGATTGGCCAATCTTAAATTTGTTGTACATGTCGGAGCTAAGTCTATTGTGCCCTGTTCTAAGGCGAAGGATAATAACTTGCTCTGGTCTGTCCATAATATAGTAATCATCTTGTGCCAGTTTCGGTGGCATTCTGATTGATTTGATCATTCTCTTCGTCTGTTGATAAGAGACTGGTATGTCAGGTTGTTCTTCAGTTGCACCTTCCTTAGCTAGTTTATCAGCTTTTTCGTTTCTGAGAACTCCACAGTGGGAAGGTATCCACTGCATTACTAATTTACAGCGGTTGCCTAGTTAGGATAATAGTGTCCGTATGCTTGGTAATTTTCCAGACTGGAGTGACTGAAGTACTGCTTTTGCATCTGTCAGGAATACCACTGGTTGTGAAAAATACCCTGTATTTAGTAGTTTCTCTACCGCTATCTTGATGGCTTGAACTTCTGCATCATAGTTGTGACAGTGCTTTCCCGTTGGTAATTTGGCTGTATCCCTGGTATTATTAGGATACTCAATGTACACTCCCGCACCTCCATTTCTGATTGCGCTTTCTGCTGACCCATCTGAGTAAACACGGACCCAAAGGTTCTGCGGGTATTCATCATCAAGTAAACTGAGGGTGGCTGTTTTGCGCTGCACACTGTTTTGTTCTTCCTGTATGTGATGTGATAAACATACTGTTGACCTGCTAAGTCATTAGAAGCACCATATCCAACCCTCCTATCACTTTTTTAACACCCGTCTAAACTTTTGACAAAGTATAGAAAAATGGTCTCATGGCAAAACTGAAGAGAAATGGAATTCAGGGAAACATGCTAAGATGGATCCAATCCTTCTTACACAACAGGAGAACTAGAGTTACTCTTGGTGGCTGCAGGGCACACACAAAAAATGTTGCTTCGTCAAGGAGTACCACAGGGAGGAGTTATCTCTCCAACTCTTTTCCTTGTTTATATCAATGACCTGGTGAAAGACCTTCCTAAAGTAGTGATGGCTGCCCTGTATGTAGATCATTCAGCACTCTAGTGTACTGATGAACATACCACAGGGGCAAATCTAACAATGCAGCTAGCAGCAGATCTCTTAATTATAAGGGCAGCAAAGTTGCATATTGCCATCAACACAGACAAAACATTCACAACGCTTTTCTCTGTCTCTACCTTTCTCTCCATCTCTCTGTCTCTCTTTCTTTCTTTCTCTCGCCCCCCCCCCCCCCCCCCCCCCCCCGCCTTTCCCCACTTCGGGACAAAGCTCTTGGTATTCACCTAGGAACATCCTTGCTAAAGGAAGAAAGCTTCTCCGCTCATCTTGGAGTGACATTTTATAAGATGTTCACGTGGAGCAAACATATAGAAAATGTAGAAGGAAGGCCAGGGGACGACTAGGGCTACCTAGAAAACTGGCAGGTACAAGTTGGGGGGGGGGGGGGCGAATGTAAAAACCCTAATGAAAGTTCATAATGGAGCGATAAGATCCCACTTAAGGTTTGGTGCACCAGCATGGTCAACAGCTGCTAATCCCATAATTTAGACAGAGTGCAAAATCAAGCCCTAAGACTCATCACAGGACCAATGAAAAATCCTGGAGATGCAGAAAATAACTGCAATGCAGACATTGTTTTATAGAAGAGACACTAAAATTATGATTAAGACGGAGAAGTTTAATAGTGGACAGTCACACAGTCACAGCCAAAGAAGAAAAGACTAGATGGTCTGGCATTGGGACGTCTTAAACGTAGCAGCTTTGTTCATTTGGGTAACTAATAAGACAGTATCAAGCACAGCTACCCATGAGAACATCACCGCTGAAACCTACCCTATACCCTGTACCTCTGGGAGCTATTCAGCGGCACAACACAGATAATGCCTTCAGCCACTGGACTCACAGCAGGGGATGAGTCCAACGACATTCAAAAACTGCTCTTAGCATGATCCAGGAAAACTATTCCGAACAGTCGTGGATACATGCTTACACAAATGGATCAGCAACCAGTGCATTTAAAAATGGGGGGGGGGGGTGTGTGCTGGCGTTTTTATCACTTACCTAGACAACCACCGTCACATAAAGTATATAACCTCTGGTATATTCTGTTCCAACTACACAGCAGAGATCGTAGCACTAGAGCAGGCTGCCGAAATGTTACACAACACCAGTTCTGACTGCCACCAAGTAGTCATCCTCACAGATGCGCTATCGGTGCGCAAAGCCCTCAAGTATGGTAAACTCCCTCACCTGAGATCCGAACTTAGCAAGTTGGCTGCCCAAAAATATACTGTACTTCAGTGGGTGCCATCCAACTGTGATATACCAGGAAACGAAACCGCAGATAAACTTGCTAACAAAGGGCAGAATGTGAACAGGAAGTGAACGCAGTAACATACTATTAGAAGAAAAGGGGCATCCAGTCTATCAGAGGTAAACAGTCTAACCATAGATGACTACCCCTTACTTGACCTGTATGGGCAGGTCATTTTTCTACGCGTCAGAACAGAACAAAACAAATTTAACAAGCGTATGCACAAGGTTTGTCTAAGTAGTTCACCGTTGTGCCTTGTGGGCTGTATGTGCCGATTACAGAACATGTCCTGCAAGAATATAGCTTGTACAGCCCATTAAAGGGGAATACTGGCCCAGTGAGTGAACATTGTACTTAAAGTTGTATGGAACTAAATAAGAACTGCTAGAAACTGTCAAGTTTATCACAAGAACTTGTCTGTCGATGTAAATCATAAACAGAAGAAAAAAAAAACACCCGTCCTCCTTCTCCTCCCCTTCCCTGCCCCATCCCTCCCCCACCAACAATCTTTCCTTTACCAGTGCCAGACTCACCATCTGCAAGCCTTTGACACCTCAGCCAAGCCAGTGTACCCTCCTCATCCTCCTCTCCCACTTTATTCGTCCCTTCCACCTCTACATTCCGAACACATTGATTTGGGCAGACAACGTGGAGAATTATCTTTCTACTGTCTATTATCGATCCCTTACCCGCACACAGGCTTTTTCGCGCGCACTTTCTCCGCTAGAAGTAGGTCAGATAACATAATACACAAGTCGACAGTATACGTTCAAGTTCGCTGATGGAGTGTGTTCAACATTAGGATCTGAGGTAAGTTGTTGTGTATCCTGTCCTGCTGCTCCTCCTCCTCCTTTGCGATCGGTTTCATGTGTCCAACTGGATGTTCTTATAGCTGGTCGCTTGTGGCTTGTATAAGCGTTATTTTGAAGGAAGGGTTGTGCAACTTTGATATTTATTGATCTGGAGCAGAAGTACTTTTAGCATCATCAGCGATAGCGGGGCACTGCAGGTAGTTGTAGAGTGGTATTGACTTGTTAGTTATTGCTGTCGTGGCGGCTGTCATGCTCGTAGTAACCGCAGTTGTTTAGTAACAGCAGCAGTAGTTTTATAGTATGCAGCCGCCCTATTCTAGCGTCACTCTAGACACTCGTTTGCGGATCGGGTGGTCGCGGCTTCGGGTCCTAACAGGGGCTGGACATTTTTTCAAATATGACCTTGGCTCCCAGGTCAACTCAGCCTTGAGTGGCTACCAGGTAAAGTCCTGGGAAGTAAAGGCGGCTGGCGTAATGCTGACCACATCACCCACCAAGTGCCGATTGGTCTATAAAATATAGATCTAGCCATAAATACCCAAAACGCCTTAAGGCGGGGAAAATGGTCCTTTTAGTTTACTTTACTAGTAGTCGTATGGTGGAAGCAGTTTAACAGTAGCTGTTGTAATGGCAGCAGCAGTCCGGTAGCATTAGCAGTAGAAGTGTTAGTAATCGTAGCAGCAGCAGCAGTATTATTAATATGTGTAGTAGTGGTAGTAGTAGTAGTAGTAGTAGTAGTAGTAGTAGTAGTAGTAGTAGTAGTAGTAGTAGTAGTAGTAGTAGTAGTAGTAGTAGTAGTAGTAGTAGTAGTAGTAGTAGTATGATTAACAGCAACAGTGGTAGTGGTGGTGCTATGATGGTTGTGATGATGGTGGATAAAGTGGTCATGGTAGTGATGTAGTAGCACCAACAGCAGTAGCAGCCAATAACTTCATCAGCCACTGGTATCAACAGTTATGAGACAAAGGCGATAGCAATAAACTGGGCACATCAAGATAAATAGACAAGAGAATCACCACTCGGCGTTGAGACACATGGACCGTGAGGGGAAGGCGAAAAAGTGGGGGGGGGGGGGGTGGAACGAAACGCCTAAAAGAATCTCTTAGACCAGTGTCCCTCAATCATGTTGTTACACCCAGGCCACCAAAACATGGGAAATGATTTCTTGGCTCAGCATACACAGAAACAAAACCAAATGTAGATAGTTTGTGTGCGTGTGTGTGTGTGTGTTAAATCCGATATCACTAAATGACGATTGTCAGCTAATGCGACACCTGCTGTTGCCTATAGGTTAGAGCAGAGGTTCTCAAACTGGATGCCGCGGCACCCAGGGGTGTCACAAGTGTATGCTAGGGGTGCCGCGGCAATAATCAAGAATGTTTCAAAATCTGCTTAAGATCAGCGAAGACAGTAGTATAAAACATAAATATCACAAAGGAAGCCAGGAAGAGTTCTGGATGCAGGTGTATTCAGAAAGAGAAGTATTACATTCATTTACTCTTTCAGTCCCACGCAACCTGTGATGCGCATCTTGGCTACTCCCGCTGCGTAAAATGCTTGTTTTAATGTTATGCATTCGCGTCTTTTTAAAGTGGTCACTAACAACCCTGTTTATTTGCAGCGATAACTCCCTGAGATTGAAGGAGTTATAGAAGCTAAATATTTATGCCATATACTTAGGCATCCATTCATTTTTCAACAAAGGCCATACTGAGTCAGATGTTTGCCCTCACGGGAATTGATTTACTTTCTCTTTCATTTCGAAAAGGTGTGGAAGATTCCGTCCTGTTCGTGACCACCTCACGTCTGCGTGAGGGAGAAGATATAAGTGAAGTGAATTCCTACTTTAACACACAGAGTCGTGGCCACCAGTTTTTCAGTGGCTTCAGTACCTACAATTTCACTTACGATACACGCGTGTAAATTTGTCGATCAATCCTGAGAGACGTTACTTTGTGCCACCCTTCGGGCAAGAAGCCCTTCTGCCTAGGAGGAGAGAGAGAGAGAGAGAGAGAGAGAGAGAGAGAGAGAGAGAGAGAGAGAGAGAGAGAGAGAGAGAGAGAGAGAGAAAGAGATCCATAGTGGAGTTGAACAAAAACAAAAACATGTTTAATAGACTTCATCCTCATGCATTTAAACCTCTTACACTCTCCCTTTCTCTCTCTCTCTCTCTCTCTCTCTCTCTCTCTCTCTCTCTCTCTCTCTCTCTCCGCCCCCCCCACCCCTCTCCCCCATCCTCTCTCCCTCTGTGTGTGTGTATGTGTGTTTGTGTGTGTGTGTGTGTGTGTGCGTGATGTGTGGCAATAACATAAATACATAGAGGCCACAAGAAAAACAAATTGGCAGGGCACCCATGGGCCTCTAGTGGCAGTGCTGAAACATCACTAGCTAGTTTGGTTCCGGCTGCTAGTGAGAAATGGGCAAGATTAAATTACTACACTTGTTCAGTATGGAAGGTTAGTTACGAATCCTTTACAGGACGTTGCAGAACCAACCCCAACAGCCCCTAGCTGTTGTGTGGTTTCTTTATGCAAATTTACGTCTAGTAGTTAGCCATTGCCCCTGGACGGTCGTCCCCCTGATACCACTGTCGAAACGAACACGAGGCGCATGGCCCGCAGCTGGGATCGAACCCGGCACCCCGGCATTACGAAGCGTTAGCATCGACTAAGCCACAGAGTCGACTTATTCAACATACGGAAGATTAAAGTGTACGCTGGTGCTTCCATCGATACACCTCCACGACTTTAACGGGTCACGTGTTATGTTAAAATTATTTTTAAAATACATACGAATACCTGTTGCGTAGGGACGGTGTATAAAGCAAGGATTGGGACAAGACACCCCTTAAGATTAAAGTCTAGAGGTGGACGAACAGCCAGGACTTTCCACGGAAGCTTACAACCGGTGAACAAAGAAGAAGAAGAAGAAGAAGAAGAAGAAGAAGAAGAAGAAGAAGAAGAAGAAGAAGAAGAAGAA
>CAJHNH020006224.1:170000-355000 GCA_905116865.2 Candidula unifasciata | reverse complement strand
GTGGCTAGACGCTATCGGAAAGTCATGGGTTCAGGTGCTGACGGTACCGGACTGTTTTCAAAAAAGACCTGACATCAAATTCGACTCAGTCTTGATTGGGTACCAGGTAGAGTCTTGGGAAGTAAAGGCGGCAAGACATCCCTATCCAAGTGCTGATTGGTCTTTGTTAAGTTAATATAAATTTAGACCTATTTGGCTAATATATGACGAACGAAGAAATAATATGCCCAGTACGCTTGGAGGCGTGGAAAAAGGGTTCTTTACTGTTACATTTTTATTATTATTATGCTTTTAAACTAGGATTGTGCCACTTGAGCTGCCTCTCCTTTTTTTCCTTAAAAAATGTATCTTATCACATACCTTGTAATATGTGTGTCGGTGCACTTTGACTGACTGTTTGTCGATGCGTATCTAACTCCTCTTTTCTTCTCTTTCTCTCTCTCTCTCTCTCTCTCTCTCTCTCTCTCCCTATATATATATATATATATATATATATATATATATATATATATATACATATATATATATATATATATATATATATATATATATATATATATATATATATATATAAAGGACAGGAGAGCTGTCAATCCTAGTCAAGTCTAGCGGTAAAGCTTCTGCTACTGCAACTGCCTATGCAGTTGTGTGATATATATATATATATATATATATTTAGAGAGAGAGAGAGAGACAGACAGACAGAGAGACAAAGAGAGACACAGAGAGAGAGACAGAGAGAGAGACAGAGAGAGAGAGAGAGACAGAGAGACAGAGAGATAGAGAGAGATAGAGATAGAGAGAGACAGAGAGAGAGATATATAGATAGAGAGAGACACAGAGAGAGACACATAGAGAGAGAGACAGAGAGAGATATAGAGAGAGATAGAGACAGAGATAGAGAGAGACAGAGACAGAGATAGAAAGAGAGACAGAGACAGAGAGAGAGACAGAGAGAGACAGACAGAGAGAGAGACAGACAGAGAGGGATAGAGAGAGACAGAGAGAGACAGAGAGAGAGTGAGAGAGAGACAGACAGAGAGAGAGACAGAGAGAGAGGGATAGAGAGACAGAGAGAGACAGAGAGACAGAGAGACAGACAGAGAGAGAGAGACAGACAGAGAGAGACAGAGAGAGAGGGATAGAGAGACAAAGAGAGAGAGAGAGACAGAGATAGAGAGAGAGAGAGAGATGTGTGAGCGTTTAGTCAGTTGCCTGTGGAATGTGAGTGGGGGAAACAGAATGAGCTCACGAGAAGAAATCTCGAATCTATTTTCAGTTTACGTGATATTTTCTTCCCCTCCTGACTCTAACCAGATTATGAATGTGGTGCATTGTGTGTATTATTACGCGTATGCTTGTGCGTATATGCGAGGGGCTGGGGGTTAAGTGTTCGTGTGCTTGTACGTGTGAATGTATGTGCAATGACGGTTGAGAGAAGGTAAGAAGCAGATGTACCTGCAACAACCTCACATCGGGAGAGAGTGCGTGTATCTATGTGTGTTAGCGATGTGACGGGTATGAGGAGAAACAAAATGTACCTTACAACGTTAGAAGGGGGAAAAAACCTCCATCGACCTAATTTGTATATCTATATTTAGACACCCACGTGACTTGCAGCCAATGTGGCGCCAGAAAGCCATCGCTTATATTTTCCAAAATAGCATCGGGTAGAGAGCAGTAACATGGTAGGTGTTTACAGTTTATCGCCAAGAGATCAAGACGAGTAGTTAGTTATTCCTGAGAGTAATTCGTGGTGATGAAAAGGTGTATTCGTGGCATAGATTCGCATTGTGTTTCTGAAAATGAGATTTAGACTTAGGATTTTCTTCTAGTTTCTGGAACGTGCGGAGTTCTATACTGATAGCCAGTGCGTCTATAAAAGGTAATTAGAACGGGGTTTTCTCGACAATGTCTTGAACTTTAAAGGTGGAAAGATATAAAGCCAAGGGATTACTTTGTACAGGTCCGACTTGAGCGTCGAACGTGACTTTGTAGTACGGTGGTTTAATTGCCTGTTTGTGCCTCTGGTGTTTTTCTCTTCGTTTGCGCCTGTGGTGTTTTTCTCTTCGTTTGCGCCTGTGGTGTTTTTCTCTTCGGGTTATTCGCATACTGGTGGATGAACTTGTTCATTACGTAAGGTATTTTTAAAAGACGCCTCGTGTTCTATACTGTCGACACATCTGTAAAATACAAATACAAAATTTAAAAAACCGACGGGAAGAGGAGGGGGGGGGGCGGTAAATAGAGCTAGGACATTGCGGTTGTTTTTTAAAGTCTGGTAATGTTTTTAATATTATATCTGCGCGTGTGGTGTTTACTTCGTGCCGTTTGTTGATTAGTCGATTAAATTGATCATTACTTTAAGTCTTATTTCGAGGGTGTGTTGTATACTGGCAATGCCTCTAACAAAACAAATAAAAAAGTACCCAGAGAAATGCTTTCTAGACTCTATTTCTAATTTTCATATTGTGTATTCTAGTAAAGTGGCTTTATATATATGTATATATATATATATATATATATATATATATATATATATATATATATATTATATATATATATATATATATATATATATATATATATATATATATATATATATATATATATATATATATATATATATATATATATATATATATATATAATGGTGTGTTTGTGCTAATGCTATTCTCTTAGTATCAATTGTATACCTATGGATGAACGTGTTCATTACATCGTTTTAGATGCGTTCACTCTGTGTTATAGGCAGAGTGCCTTTCCTTCCCCAGATAGTTAGTTGCGTATCTTTTACAGGACGTTACAGAACCAACCCCAGCATTGTTTGGCTGTTGTGGTTTTTCTACGCAAATTGTACGTTCATCAGTTTGTCATTGCTACTGAAAGGTCAGCGCTCGGTACAACTGTCGAAACCAACGCAGCTGGGATCGAACCAGGCACCCCGACATTACCATGCGCGTTCGCAAAGCCTAAGCCACAGACCCTCCCCCAGATAGTACCAATCAAATAATGTCTCAAACTAGTGCCGGTACTCACCCCAATATGTCTGTTACAGTAGCCCTGAAAAAAAAAATTATGCCTAAAAAAAAGTGCAGGTACTGAGTACCGCCAGAACAAAAGCCCTGGTTATAAGTACTAGAGAGTTTTTGTTTATAGTAAGTGCTCGATAGTTGCAGTAGCAGAAGTTTTGACCGCTAGACTTGACTTGCAAAAAAATCTTTATGTTTGTAAGTACAAATAAAGGAGTGATTTTTGTGTGCTGGGTGTATGGTACTGGCTTCATGTTACAGGGTGTCTCAAATGCTTCCATTCATAGGAAAAATAAACAAATCACCAACATCATTAGGCATTAAAATGTGCTTTCAAAACAATGGTATTTTTCAGATATATGAAAACTTATGAAACACTATACCGCCTTTACTTCGCAGAATATTTCATGGTCCAGTCAAAATTTGCTTAGTCCTGGAAGTGTAGGTTAGAGCAAAATATTTCTATCGATGTTTATGTTTTCATTGGTAGTATCATTCCCGATGTTTTCGTTTCAGTTCGTGTCATACTTGATGTTTTTGTCGTAATGGATAGTAATCCTTCTGGGTGTTTTAATATCCATAGTTGGCGTCCTATGTTTAAGTTATTGGGTACCCTGATAATATCAGATTGAAGATTATTAAAGAAGTTAAATATAGAATAGCTCATGCAAAGACAGCATTTTACAAAGTGAAGAATGTCTTATGTAATCTATTTTTGTCAATTGAGAAGAGAAAGAGAATTATTAAAAGCTATACAAATCATGTCTTGATATTCGGAAGTGAATCACGGACCGTTCGTAAATTAGTGAAATATTAATTCGAAGCTGCGGAGATGTGGTTTTATAGGTGGATGATGAGAAAACCCTGGTCAGATAGAAAGAGTAATGATAATGTCTTGAGAGAAACTGACTCACGAAGAAAATTGATCGTCCACATCAGAAAGAGACAATCTACATTCTTTCGTCGTGTGACAAGAAGAAGAAAACTGAAATACATTGTGACAGTAGGAAAGTTGGAGGTGAGGAGTGGCAGAGGGAGACCGAGAAAAAAGATGCTGAATATTTTGACATCATGGCATGGAGAATCGTCTGTGTCAGAGTTGACTGAAAGTACACGAGACAGAAGGTTGTGGATAGACATGACTACCAGTGCTACACGGCAAGGACTATGGAAGATCATCTGTGTCAGAGTTGACTGAAGTAAACGGGACAGAAGGTTGTGGATAGACATGACTACCAGTGCTACACGGCAAGGACTATGAAAGATCATCTGTGTCAGAGTTGACTGAAGTAAACGGGACAGAAGGTTGTGGATAGACATGACTACCAGTGCTACACGGCAAGGACTATGGAAGATCATCTGTGTCAGAGTTGACTGAAAGTACACGAGACAGAAGGTTGTGGATAGACATGACTACCAGTGCTACACGGCAAGGACTATGGAAGATCATCTGTGTCAGAGTTGACTGAAAGTACACGAGACAGAAAGTTGTGGATAGACATGACTACCAGTGCTACACGGCATGGACTATGGAAGATTATCTGTGTCAGAGTTGACTGAAAGTAAACGGGACAGAAGGTTGTGGATAGACATGACTACCAATGCTGCACGGCATGAACTAAGAGGAAGGTAATGTCCCTCTGCATGTTTTGTGTCCACAGGGCCGCATCTAACGGCAACAACAAAAACAAACTAATTGAATACACTGGTACCGAAACGGCTGCAAACGACAGCAGAGTTGCTAAGGGGCGTACCGATTGATTAGGTTGCAAATGGCTGGAGATCCAGAAAACTGTAGTAATCTCCATTAGCCAGTACCCAGTGTGTTTTTTTTTTAAAGACTTAAAGTAAAGGTAAAGACCCGTTTCCACACCTTCAAAATTATTGGGCACATAGGGTTAGACCTTTATTTTGTAGACCAGTCAGCACTTGGTGAAGGATATGGACATCATTACGCCGGACTAGTGCTCACTTAGGAAGCCTGTGTAACTCCTTTGCAAGAAACATTCAACAGATGGAATTATACATATATATCAGTGTGAGTGTGAGTGTGTGTGTGTGTGTGTGTATGTATATATATATATATATATATATATATATATATACTAGCTGTACCCGGCCACGCGTTGCTGTGGCATAGTTTGGCTAAATGGAAATGAAATAAAATAGAAAACGCACGTGTCTAATACAATCATTGTCTGCTCAGATATAGAGATAGTCTTTGATCCCCGCCCACCACCACAACTAAATCCACCTACTACTATCTAACTTATCAAAGGTTTTTGGAAAAGAAAGACAATGGAAATCGCACGTGTCTAATACAGTTAATGTTGCAATCATTCTCTGCACGTATATAGCGATAGTCTGGTTTTCCAACTTTAGAACACGCACCTTATAATTGTGTTTTTATATTAGTGGTCGTTTAAATGGTGTTATTAGCACAGTAACAAAAATGTTTATTTGGTTATCACATGCTAAAGCTGTTTGTATTTTTATAGGGGACGGAAGTAAAGCTACAACTGTACTTGTGAATAACAAAGTAAGTCGTTAAAAATAGAAAAGCAGAGGTAGCGTTAGTAAAATATAAACAAATTAGGCAATGAGAACTTGAAAATCAAGTGTAAAGCTCTTTAATTTCTCTTAAATTTAAGTCATTACCCCCTCCCCTCTTCCACCGACTACTGCTCTCTCCCTCTTCGAAGGATTTGAAAATCACTAACTGGCGATATTTTGTTGCTGTAACTGACATTGACATCCCTGTCCATCTGGACTAAAATAGGGAGCAGGAATTGTAAAAGGTAGTGAATAGGGCTAGTGTAATATTTACCACATCATCCTTCAAGTACCAGTACAACTACTAAAATAATGTCACTGCTATCTGTGTTACCATCGGAGTAGACAGAGAGTCGTGAGCCAGAAGATTTGGTTCCGCATGGCTAGTGCTGTCGCCACAGACTGGTCAGGTTAGGATGTATAATTTCACTTGCCGACAGAAGAACCCCATAACCTTACCGGCGGTCTTCACATGAGAGCACTATGGTGTAACAGCCCTGGTGTAACAACTATTACTGCTGCTGCTACTTTAAGTGGGTAAAGCAGTTACTGTGACTTAAAGCTCTCTCAGTTAATATAGAGATAGTCTTGTTTGCGGTACCTCGACCTACTCTATGTATTAAGGCGTTGGCTGCACGTAACTCGCCAGCCAATGGCGGAAGCCTTGCGTTTTGACTACGGCGGCGCATGCGCAATTACTAACGTGGCTATAATTAGAAATCACTAAAGTTATAAATATTAGTTGCGAATATTATGGCATAAATTGTGGTCACCTATCTCTAACAGTGACAGGTTGAATTTCAAACCACGACGGTTCAAAATCCGGTATCACAACAAACATATCCTGAAAATTTCAGCTAAATCGGTTCAGTAGTTTCCGAGTCTATAGAGACCAAACAAACACACAAACATTGATTTTTATATATATATATATATATATATATATATATATATATATATATATATATATATATATATATATAGAGAGAGAGAGAGAGAGAGAGAGAGAGAGAGAGAGAGAGAGAGAAAGGACGAGTAAGAGAGCCTTGGTGTAGCGGTTGGACGCTCGCCTACGGTTTGAAGGTCGTTGGTTCAGATCTTGACGGAGCTGGGCTTTGTTTTTGGTGGGTGTGGGGTGGATCTTGGTGTCCTAGGTGGACCCAGACTTAAATGGCTACCAGGTAAATTCTTAGGAAGTAAAGACGACCGGTGTGATGCTGAACATAGGTTTTGCCCCATATGCCCAATACGCCTAAAGCCACATAAGAAGACAGTCTACTTTTGCTTAACTTGTGTGAATGTGATGTGCGTGCGTGAAAACGTGTGTGTGTGTGTGTGAGAGTGAACGGTGCTGATCAGGGGGTGAGTGTTGTTTTTGTAGGATGTGCGTCCTTCTAACCTTCTTCAACAAAGTGAAACTCACTGAGGTCCCTCCAGGTGAGGCACTTTCACTTGAAAAAAATAAGGCTTCCTCTAAATGTCACCCAGGGCCCCTGCTTTACCTGTCATACCTTAGATACGCCACTGAACATTACATTAAAACGCATTGTACTCTTATAAAAGTCATACTGTAGGGAAAAGTTAAAGGCAAGCGAGTAACAGATAGACATCAATACAGTTGGAGAGTGTTGTGTATATAAACTACAGAACATGCCATGCAAGAATGTCTCTTGTACACCCCATTAGGAATGGAATACTGGCCCACTGAGTCAACACTTTACACAGAGTTGTATGGAACTAAAAAGGAACTCCTAAAAACAGTCAAGTTTATCAATAAAACAAAAAACTTGTCTGTCTGTTAAATCAGAAAGCGATCACGAGAAGAAGAAGCAAGGGGAAAAAAACATTACCTGATTGATTGATCTCGATAAATATTCGAACCAGGGGCCAACAGATGGGTAGACAGTTTTTCAAGCGACTGCACTACCGCGATTTATATTTATAAGATACTATGCCGATAAAGCTATGTCGAGGAAGCATTGCCAAAGTCTATCGTAGACTAAGCATCTGGTGCAAATTCTTTATGAGCTTTATCAAATATTTAGGAGTTATGGTCCTTTTACGGTCCTTGCTTGCCACAGTATTTTCTAGCTAGAATTCGTTTCCTGTATTCACACGTGTGCTTCAACTGGCCAGACAGAAATGTGGATTGTTCTCGCAGATACCTCATGTTATTTTATGATTCTTATATATAATTGAAACATTGTCTATTCACGTTATTTGCTGATGAAAGCGTTCTAGCAGCAACGTTCACTTGTCATTTGTCGTGGTGATAATATAAAGCTGACTAGACGTACTTTTGATTTCATTTGATATCTTTTCATGATAAGCAACAAGTTGCCACCGTTGCAGAAACTATCTTTACACTCAAATTAGTGTGAGCTGAGACATGTATGTGTATCTCTTTTTAGGAAGAATATTCGTAAATGTAGATGATTGAGTCTTTCGATCACAGTCTGTAAACTCCGGGGGATTTGTCTGCTTGTTCGTCCACTTCTAGACTTTGGTTTTATTCCATAACTTGAGTTTTGCGTGCACATCTGGTTTACAGAATAACCAATGTGTAACCAGACGGTGTTTCAACACTTCTCAGACAGATTCATTCCGATTTCTTAATTAGTCGTCTTTTTAACGACATCCTTGTTGTATTTTGATCATACATTTGAATTCATTTCTCGTTATCATCACCCGCGGATTCATTTCCGTTGTTTGTGACAAGATGGCGTTTGCCCGATTTTAAATAATGCAAACAAGTAATACTTCGCACAATTTACGATCTAGCATACTTCATGATGTCTCATCGGTTACATGGGCTGAAACAATCGTCGACGAAGGACCTTTCTACTGATGATTAATGGACTCCTGCTGAGCTCCCTGTGGAGCTCTTCTTTTTATTATACTACAGTCACATCAACATATTTTGAAATAATTAACAACACAACAACCAAAACGAAACCGTTCCACTGAAATACACGTATTACATAACAATCAGTTCATTTAAAAAAATCATTTTTATTAGATGATTTTTATTATTATTATTTAATTGCTGCATTAGTTAATTATGAAACCACCCACTTGAATCAACGAGTATGGAATTATGTTGTGGGCAAAATTGAGATATTCAACATATAATATTGACTAGTGCATTTCAAAATATTGATTATCGCTCTGTGAATGCGGTGTAATCAAAGAATTAGATCTGCAGTATTGATGTCTGTCTCGGAATAGCGCATTGTGGGTACCACACAAGACGACAATGCTTCCACTGTGTTGTGAAATGTTAGGTTTTTACATTTTCTAAGCCAGTGTATGATGAGGGTTTTTTGTGACCGTACACTCTATCATCATCATCCTCGTCGTCGTTATATTCAAGGTCTTTGCAGTTGGGCTTGAATTGTCGTGTTTCTCAGTTCTTGCCAACCGTAACAGCATGTATCAGTTCGTGTACTTTTCGCGCAGATGTAAAACAAGAAGAAGGGAATTCATTTTTTAAATCTATGGCACAAGCTTGAACTGAAAAATTACTTTGTTAGCAATTACAATTTTTGGTTTGTTTAGGATTTTATCAAGTATAAATCTTCTTCCCCCCCCCCCCCTTTTTTTTTTTTAATATTTGTTTCGTTTTACACAGTATTACATTAATGACTATAAATTTTCGGGAGCAGCTTCCCTTTCACCAAGGGGCACACGATGTTAGATACTTCGACAAATAACAAGCTTTATCAGTCGTTTTACTCTTGTGAGGCTTTTGAGAAGGAGATCGGAGCACTTGTGGATTTGTCCGGAGTGATGTGGCGATAATTCTCATTACTTTGCAAATTCCTAGCACTCAAAATTACTACCTATACAGATAAACTGATCTGTTTGTTCAGTTTTGTCTAGAGCGTTACAGCTTCTTGATCTGTTAATAATGACTTCGTGTTATTTGTCTTTTCATATCTGCAAATTAACCATTTTAAATTTTTCTAAGAGGGACGCATTGTGAATTTGTCTCATAAAAACCAGCAGACAGCTTGTAGTTTTGAAAAGCAAAGCTGCTATCGAGGGGCATTTTGGGTAGTTGGTTAGTATACATAGCATTCTCAGGGAAGGATGAAAGAGCACAGACGGTCCTTTGTTTACCCGTTCAGAACGCTAATGCAGTAGGGAACTGAATGGAGCAGACTGACTGTTTAGCGACTGTTTTACAACACTTTTTAGTCTATATATTTGTCTTTTCATAACGTTTCTAAATTAATGTTTTCTAATACACAATTCTAAATTATTCTAAGATAAGCACAAGAATTATTTAGAACACAATACTAACAAATATGTCAGAGACAAAATAGACAAATTTGTCTGACATCAGGAGCTTCCCTCTGCAGTGGATAAACGTCGCAAGTTAGCTTGGTTTGGGCACATTGTGAGACATGATTCGATTGCAGAGACTGTACTTCAGGGAACACTGGGAGCGAGGAGGAGGGGGTGTAGTCGAAGAAGAGGAGGGCAAAGAAGAATCTGAAATGACAACATCAAGAAATGGACAGGACTAAGTTATCATTCACTTGTTCATCAAGCGGCAGACACAGAAAGATAGCGGGCTTTGTGTGATAGTGCTTCTATCGACACACCTCCACGACCGTAACCGATCAAGGGTTATGTTATGTTACATTAGCAAATATTGTCATAGGTTATGAAGTTTCGGTCTGCAATTTGTTTTATTTTGACCCGAAAAAAGGGCCTCCAGAATCTGCATGGGGAATTCACACGCAGTGACTACCAAATTTCTGCTTGAGACTCCCTGTGGAGTAGTAATTTATGTACTTTCTTATCATCAACACATTGACGCATCGTTTACTTCTCCAGGAGCTGCCGGGGTTGATTAATGTCGCGTCTGATATGGCTCTGGGATCAACCCAGGCTTGTAAAATTGGTAGCGGAGATTAGTGTCTGCTAGGAAGAGTCGGCTTAGACGTGAGTGGGTCACTCACATCTCATCATCTTGTACAGTGGTTCTCCGCCTTCCTAACGCCGCGACCCTTTAATACAGTTTGTCATGTTGTGGCGACCCCCAACCGTAAAATTATTATCGTTGCTATTTCATAACTTCGATGAATGTGTGTTTTCCGACGATCTTAGGCGACCCTTGTAAAAGGTTTGTTCGACTCCCAGAAGCGTTGTGACCCATAGGTTGAGAACCACTGATCTAGTATATGTGAAAGTCGGAGTTGCACACCACTCGAAATATGTGTTTCTGTCTTCTAGTTAACTTTGTTCTTCATTACCTTGCTCTTATACTCGGTGACATGGTTATCAAATTTACATTTCTGTTTTGTCTTTTCTGTATTCACACTTCACCATCCTTATTTTACTTTATTAGTTCCTCCTTCTCCGCACCCTTCTTGTTCTTATTATTATTTTAATGATTCTTTTCGAGGAAATGAGTACCTTAGAAATCAGACTTCTGCATATTTGAAAAGTTTCATTTCCATAAGGAGCCTAGAAAACCCTCACAACAGCCAGGGGCTGTTGGGTTTGGTTCTGCAACGTCCTGTAAAGGATACGCAACTAACTTAACTAATAGAACGGTTGCCTTTCCGTTCTTACCGTGTAGATTTACACTCGTTGCCTTTTGTGTTGAAGCCTACTTAGAATACCCTTGGAAAATGGTTCTGCTTTTCAGAACTACACGCTGTCCGTAGGTTTTTAATCAGATAAACGTTCAGTCGTCGGCTCTGTGGCTAAGTCGATGCGAACACTTCGCTTCGTAATGCCGGGATGCCGGGTTCGATCCCAGCTGCGGGCAATGCGCCTTGCGTTGGTTTCGACAGTGGTATCAAGAAAGCCGACCGTCCAGAAGCAATGGCAAACTACTGGACGTAATTTGCCTAGAGAAACCACACAACAGCCATGGGCTGTTAGGGTTGGTTCTGCAACGTCCTGTAAAGGATACGCAACAACCTTTATCTTTTTTTAAACGTTCAGTCAGAGGTCATTTACCAGTACATGACTATTCCTCCCTTGTCCGCTCCTGAGCTCCATTGGTGAATAAGAAAGGTATGGTGGATGGGGGGATGGGGTGGGGGGGAGGGGGGGGGTAGACCCACCGCCACCTAAAAATCGTGCCGTAAAAGTCGACTTATTAGACGGTGTCTTTCGAAGTCGGAATGCATCTAAAGGCGATGCGAGGAACCAACAGTCCGCATACAAATAAGCTAAATATGTAACAATGTCGTATGTGTGTGTGTGTGTGTGTGTGTGTGTGTGTGAACGTGTGTGTAACTCGCTTGCCTTATTTTTTATACGAATTAAGATCTTTTTTCCGTTACATCATTGCTGTACCATTTGATTTCGCTCAGTTGGCAAGTCGTTATAAAACTGTTGATTTTGCCCCCAGTTGGTGCAGTGAATGTCTTGGAGCTGTGTGATTGATCTCATCAATGCATTAATTTTTGAAGTCTTCATTTTTATCTTAATTTTGCTAAGCTCACTCTGAAAAATCCACAATAGCTTTTACCATAAAGACTATCTCGGAATTGGCATCACAATAATGTTCGCTGTTGCTGCGATAAATGAATGAATCGTTCACCTCGATTTTACTGATATCATTGAGTTTCTGTATGTCTCGTTTTAAAAAACTTTCCAGTTTAATTTGTGAAGTCCAGTTAGTTCTTGAAATTCCAGTATTGATGTAAAATTCCTAAATAGTATCAAACAAGTTTTGCTCGGCAAGTGTCACGTAGTGCTAAATTTGTACAAAAGTACCAATTTCAGCAGCCCTGCTTGAACCCATTAAAAAAAAAAAAGATAGAGATAAAGGCGTTTAGCCTCCACCCTTCCCCTAACAACATTTATACCGTTTGGGGGGAGGGGGGGCTGATGCCCCTCTCCTTAAAACATGAATAACATTCTATTTTAAGCATTTCATATTACTTTAAGTATATTTATTCGCCATTCTGTATAACATTCTATTTTAAGCATTTCATATTACTTTAAGTATATTTATTCGCCATTCTGTATAACATTCTATTTTAAGCATTTCATATTACTTTAAGTATATTTATTCGCCATTCTGTATAACATTCTATTTTAAGCATTTCATATTACTTTAAGTATATTTATTCGCCATTCTGTATAACATTCTATTTTAAGCATTTCACATTACTTTAAGTATATTTATTCGCCATTCTGTATAATATTCTATTTTAAGTATTTCGCATTACTTTAAGTATATTTATTCGCCATTCAGCACATGATGCTAATGCTCGTAATAATGATACTCATTATTGATTTTGTTAATATTATTGAGCATTTAAACAAGGCTTTAACCTCTTGGCTTTTCCATTTAAAAAAAATTGTAAGGGGGCTAAGCTCGTTTTCCAAAGACTTTTGCCTGATTCCGTCCCTGGAGACCACTTCTGGACGAATGGGTGTAATTTATTGGGCAGTGCCCTTGTTCAGATTTCTGTTTTTATCGCACTGTAGAAGAGTCCTAAATGACAAACGCTGTTGGTTTACTGTTGAGAACTCGTTGCTTTCATTTCGTTTCCTAAATGTCAGAAGGCCTTTCAGCAGTATGAGGTGCGTGTTTTTGGCACGGCGTATTAGAAAGCTAAAATTAGATTTAAATAAGAAAAATAAAGAACATTCGTTTGAGGTCTGGGTAAGGTTTCTGGGTAGGAAGGGGGAAAATGGAGATGTCGCTAGTGTAGTCAGTCTGTTATGGAATAAAGTCTGAGTTTGTGCCTGTGGAGAGCAAATTTGCTTTTCCTATAGGGCATGCGAGTATTTAGTCATGTTCTGAAAACTTTTTAGTTAGTTTCCAAATCCTTCCTTTACAGCTCAGTTATTTAGTCTGTGGTTCGCGGACCGGCACTGTTATACGGAAATGTTATAACGGTTCCCTAAAAATTGCCACACTTGCCTATCCTGTTGTGGCTACATCCAAAAAGTGATGAAAGTAGCCATGACTGTAGTCAAGCTAATACCAGTACATTAATCCACTGAACTATAACCAAGAAGTAGACTAACTGGGGGCTACCTTCGAACTCGAAATGTACTTACCAAAGCGGCAAAGAACAACCAGCTGCACACTAATAAACCAGTAAAACGGATGTACACGCAAAACTCAGGCCATGGCACAAAGCCAAAGTACACATGTACGAACAACCAGGACTTTGTGCTAGGGCCTGAGTTTTGCGTGTACATCCGTTTTACTGGATTATTTATGTGCAGTTAATAGTTTCTTGCCGCTCGGGCAGATGCAGTCCGACTTCGGAGGAAGCTCCCAGTTAGTCTACTCCTACGACATGCTTGTTGGGAAGGCAGTTGGCCTATTCTTGTTTTCCTCATAATAGGGCACTGGAACCCACACCAGGCATATCTTCATTTTACAGTCATCCTTCCTCGTCTGGGTTCCTTTGTTTCATTTGGGGAAGCTGGGTGATAGACCCATTGCTGATTAATAAGCCTAAAGCTGAAGGGTGACTATCTAAAGATTTGATGAAATTGGAAGGCATATGAATCACTGCCTAGCTGTAAACCACAACGGAACACATAAACGACAATTTTAAGGTCGAACTCAGAAGGAGAAAACAGCCATCCTTCCAATAATGAAAGTCTTGCGCTCATATTTATTCCGGGGCACGTCGACCTGCATCTTGCTAGGACACGACGAACTCAACACCCAACACATGCAAAAATGAAAAGAATTGTTATTGACTGAGTGCTGGCAACAACTGCGACCTGAAGGACCAGCTGGTGTCAACAGTGTAGTGGAAGCAAAAACGTACCGTCATTTGTCAGCTTTAAGAGGAAATTATTATAAAAGGGGAGAACAGCGGCTCAACATCTTCTAACACTGAACTTCGGACAATAACAGGGCAAACGGGTGCTAGTATAGCTAGACGTGAATATGATACTGTTTTAACATATAGCTAACACAGTATAATTAAAAAATAAACCCACATTTGCCATGGTAAAACAGACTGTTGCTTTTGAATGTGGTTGGTTTTGTATTTTAGTTGTGAGGATGCATTTAGTTGTTACATATGTAGCTGTCTCGGTATTATGCAACTGTTGAGATATAACGAACTATGCCAGACAATAAATTATGCAAACTTTTTTTTTCAAATCCGTTTTGATTAGAAGAAGAAGGAAAAAAAACAGTGCATGACTGGCCCGGCAGGTATGTCTCCATTATTAGCATCAGTTTGCAGTGCGTCTTCCTAAAGTGCATGCCGTGTAGCGTTGGTAGTCTTGTCCAACCACAATCTTCTGTCTCGTGTACTTTCAATCAGCTCTGACACAGATGATCTTCCATAGTCCATGCCGTGTAGCGTTGGTAGTCATGTCCAACCACAATCTTCTGTCTCGTATACTTTCAGTCAGCTCTGACACAGACGATCTTCCATAGTCCATGCCGTGTATCGTTGGTAGTCAAGTCTAGCCACAATCTTCTGTCTCGTGTACTTACAATCAGCTCTGAGACAGAGTAACTTCCGTGCCGTGATTTTAAACAGTCCAGCATCTTCTCTGTCGATCTCTCTCTCTCTCTCTTTCTCTCTCTCTCTCTTTCTCTCTCTTTCTCTCTCTCTCTCTCTCTCTCTCTCTCTCTCTCTCTCTCTCTCTCTCTCTGCCTCTCCTCCCCTCCAGTTGTACTCATGTCACGATGTACTTCAGTGTATAAATGATGGGCTTGGTATAAGAGTAAGGCCCAGAAATGGGTGAATGCTCATACATAGTGCCATGCCTCTAAAGCTTAAATATGTCTCCTACATTAAAATCCCCACTGGCTAGAGAGTATCACAATGATGGGCTTGATTCCCGTCAGGAGACTATAAACATGGCAATGGGCATATGAAACTAAGCACTCTTTTGAATATGAAAATTGTGAAACAGGGCAACTGTCGAGGCTTTGATGTCTCCAGCGGGCAGTGATGAGAATCAAGCTTTGCAAATGATTGACTACATGTTGGCACCTTTCCTTTCCATCTCTCCAGACAATAGTGTTATATTGTTACTTGTTATCAGATCGTACCCCATCAGTCCTACCCAGTCGTGTTCAGTCTCTCGATGCAGAGGCCATCTCAGTGTCTTCACGCTCACTGTACTCAGCAGGAGTTGACTGGTATGTCTTCTGTCTTTGCCAAGCAACCGGCTTCTACATTCTTGTCCTCGTTTACTGTCCATTTCTAAAAGGCGGTTAATCCTCTCCAATTCCCTTATCTCAACGTGTCTGAAACGCAGCGCATTCGGTGTATGTCTACCTCGCTCTAAATGCTTCATACACTAACTACTACAGACCAACAAACTTCTTCGCGTTCGCCAGCTGTAAACTGCGCCGGAAAATCCTGGACGCTCTTCCATTTCTGAGATTTATTATTTTTTTAAGGAACTGAGTTTTGCGCGCACAGGCGCTTTAAGGGCAGCTTATTATTGTGCAGACTGTTGGTTCTTCGTCTTTTGGGCAGATGTATCACAGCTTCCAAGGAAACGCTGATACCTTCTACGTTGGCCAAGCCCCTGACACACACGCACACACACACATAAAACAGTAACTACAGTAATTCTATTTGCGGAAGTGAAAATGCTGGAGTGGACAGAGAAATCAAACAAAAATTTATAGACATACTTAAATTGTATGAAAGAATACGAATATACATCGCGTCCACTCATTCATTCTTCTTATCAATTAATTGGCAATTCCCTCCCCCAGCCCCCTTTTTTTCATTTCCTATTGATTTCATGTGTATGACATAAATTGTTTAATCGTCATTATTGTATTTGGGATTCTTATCCTCTTAATATTTCCTGTTTTTCGAGTTTATGCTTAGCTGTCAATGTTTCCCGACTAATTTAACAAATGTCAGCCATGTTTAATTTAATAGAGCATATCCGGGCAATAAACAACTCGATAGATCTTCATCCCCATGGGAAATTAATTTTTTGTTTCCTCCCCAGCCATTCGTGTCTCTGCTGCTGGTTGAATGTGCTCGATTATCTGCCCCTGGTTGTACAAGAGGCGTTGAAGACATACCAGGCATACATTTAAAGTATATATATATATATATATATATATATATATATATATATATATATATATATATATATATATATATATATGGAGAGAGAGAGAGAGAGAGAGAGTTGAAAACGGTGTTAACAGTTGGGTGTTCTCATCGGCAACATAGATGTAGAATATTTCTAATATATTTGGCTTTCTCCCTTTATAATATACAATTTATTTTTTGTTGAAAGACAAATGTTCATCATTTTTGCCTTTTTGATCTTCTCATTCTTCTTTTTTTTTTCTTCCTCTGTTGCATTCCCCATTCAAAGAGTATTTGCTTTGCTGCATTGTGCTATGCTGTGTTGTGGTTTACACCTAGGCTGTGATATTTGCCCATTTCGGTCAAATACAGTTCTTGTTATTATAATCAGCATCATAATTTCTTGATTCTTTCCCTCATTTCTTCCTGCTTTCCATTCTTCCTTAAGTTTTCATTCAATACTTTCTTTCTTTTTTGTTCCCTTATTCCTTCCTTTTTTGCTTTTCATTCTACCTTCATCCCTTTTCCATTCCTCACGGTTCTTTCGTAATATCATACCTCAGATGACGTCACAGTCCAACATTTCAGCGAGTGGTAAGACTGGGTTTCCCTGCTTTCTGATGCTTTTAACGACCCTACAACATCTGGAACTGGCCCTAACCCCAAATCCGCCTACGTCCCACGAGAGAGTGCAGCCTAGGTCCTACGACTGCATGCAGCCTAAGTCCCACGCTGCATGCAGCCTATCTACCACCCCCTGAAATATTAGACTGTCCTGTGACCTGTGGATTTACCCTGTTTGGGGTAGGATATTAAGAAATCACCTTCTTCTCTTTTTAAACCTTCCTAATTTCCACCTCTTCAGTCTTTTTGGTTCTTCCTATTTTATTCTTTATTCTTCTTCTCCCCTTTTTCTTCTCACCTCTTCCCCAACCTAGTTATTAGTCATATTTCAGGACAGTTGTTGTCTGATCTGATCTCATCTTGGTGTACCTTGCCGTATCGAAGTGAAATATTCGCCACTGGAAAGTGCCCGTTTGTGTGCTTTGTAAATGGGGATTCCCAGTTCCCAGGGACTCTGTTATACTCTCTGCCCGTAGCTTGCATGGTCGGCCCTGGCCTCCCACCTGGTATGTACGTCATTGGTTGCTGTGGTATGCTGTCCACAGTGTTGATAGCTGTAAAAGGCTCTATAGAATGGTTTAATATAACTTGTGAATATCTCAGTTGCAACAGCATTGGCTAGACAAAGCGTCGATTCAGCCATCTTTTAAATAACATCAATATGAGTTGTGTTTGGTCACCATCTTCATTCATTTTATTCCATTAATTGTAACGTTAGAGCAGTTATGAACTCGCATGTCAGTAGCAGGTCCTTCATGGTTTCACATAGCTTGCTCTGCACACTTTGCTTTGAGGCCAAGTGTCTTTTCGAAGTTGCATGTACAGTGGGCAGGTCTGTAGAATGTGCTCAGGTGTTTGTGGTCCTGTTTGACAGGCACACTGTAGGGACTGTACAGTCTTTATTTTATGCATATGGTAGTTGAGCCTGCAGTGTCCTCTTCGTAGACGGAAAATTGTTGTATATTGCTTTCTTTTGAGTTTGCTGATGGGGTCTTGTGGATGTTTACTGTTAGTTTGTTCTCTCCACAATTTCTTGTACTTTCCCTCGATAAGTGTTCTGATTTCTGGTAACGACAGTGAATGGGTGTGTTGTTTCTCCTATGTTCCAGTTTAGCAAGTCTGTCTGGTAATTCATTTCCTGATATGCCACAGTGGAATGTGTGTGTGTTTTTTTAAATATTCGCTCGAAAAGTCAATATTTGTCCGTCCTCTGGCGTGGCAGGCGACTCATCAAAAGCAAAGAAAGATGATCGGCCGGTTCCAAATGTTGAAATTAAGGAATGGCTGTCTGTCTTGACAAAAATGCAGGTTTTAAAAAACCGAGTGCTAGTGAATCGTCTGGAAATGCTGATGAATTATCCGGAAAGGAATAATTAGGATGTTGCAGAACCAACCCCAGAGTTTAATAATTTTGTGTGTGTGTGTGTGGTTGTTCTAGGCAAATTTTACGTTGAGTGGTTTGTCAATGCCTTCTAAATGGTCAGCTCCCGGTGCCACTGTCGAAACCAGCGCAAGACAAACTGTCCGCAGCTGGGATCGAACCCGGTACCCCTGGTAATACAAAGCGCGTTTGCACCGCCTAAGCCATAGACGCCAACGAAGTGACATTGCCTGATGTCATTATGGAATGTGAAACGACCAACCCCACACCCCTCCCCCCCTCTCCCGCCCTTATCTTTTTTTTTTTAATTGTACTGATGTAGACCTGCAGTATATTTACGTCACCAGCACAGGTCTTTGTCACAGTGATATAGTAATAATAAATGCATATGCTAAATATGTAATTGAAATGTCTTCGCAATGATTTCAGAGATCGATTATTTTTTGGTTAAAGAATAGATAAGGTAAATTTGTGACAGGGAACATATGAAACAAATTGTTAGTTAATTCCTATGGGGAAAAATGCGTTTGATATACGCCCTTTTCAATATTTGTCCTTCCCTCAGGAACAAATTAATGAAGAAAATTGTAGTTTCATTGTATTTTAAAAAGTACTGCTTCGCGGAGATACCTAGGACCCCTAGCTACAGAGTTTCATCAGCATGTTCTAATTCAGCCAGGGCTTGATCATAACCTGCTTAGTAGGTCAATGCTTGATCTTTGGCCTCTTCTTCCATGCCGTGCGGCGTTGGTAGTCATGTTTATCCACAACCTTCTGTCTTGTGTACTTTCAATCAGCTCTGAAACAGATGATCTTCCATGCCATGATGTCAAACTGTCCAGCATGTTTTCTCTTGGTCTCCCAGAGACACATAAACTGTGAGAGAGACAAAAATAGAGAAAGAAAAACAACAAAAGAGGATGAGGAAAGAGAAAGAGAGAAGGAGAAAGACAGAGAGGGGGAGAGAGAGAGATAGGGAGAAAGAGAGGTATAATTGTTCAAACTAGTTGTAAGCATGCATAGACACCTATATGAATTAATTAATAGATTGCTGTGTTATTTTCAAAGTATATATCATCATCTTACGCTTAACTTTGATGCCAAAACTGAAGATCGGATTTCATCCGAAACAAGTTAGGCTTTATCATTATCGGAAACTCACTGATATTAATATTTCGTGATTTCTTTATTCTAAAAACAGCAAGAGGTCAATCACTGTGAACTACCTTAAAACACTGCAAGGTATTCAACAAATTTAAAACTCTCACAGTATCGTCCATCCAACGTCCATCCAACGGCTACACATACTGAGTGTTGCCAGTTTTGAGACATTACATATCTACTGATCTTCCCTGTGACAACATCACAACAAACATCATGGCGCAGCAGACCTTCATCTCAGAAATCCATGTGCCTATCAAGCAAGATGACATGAGTTTTCAGGAGCGACAGATAAAACAGTGGGGTCAGTTGGAGAGCAGAATGCAGGTAAGATTATTATAGTGATCTTGAAACTCCTGCCCTCACACTTTAATGAATATCATGAAAACTCATGTACAGATCGACACAAATTTTTTCGTTTGGGTTTAGGGTATTTTTTTTATAAGCTGACCACAAACAGGGGATAATCTGCAGGTCACAGGACAGTCAAATATTTAAGGAGGTGGTAGATTAAGTGTATTGTTTTAGTTAGGTTAGAGTTAATTTTAGGGTTAGGTCAATGCGTGAAAACCTTGGCCTAGGAAGAAACACGCTAAAGAACAGAAAACCCGTTTTTACCATCCTTTAATGAATATCATGAAAACTCATGTACAGATCGACACAAATTTTTTCGTTTGGGTTTAGGGTATTTTTTTTATAAGCTGATTTTACCGTTTCCCTTCTTCGCTAGCTAGGGGACCATAATTATGGGGACAATGACCTATAAGAGCATATATTCTGCTAAAACTAATGAGACGGATGAATCACGACCTTCCAGGCAATTAAGGCACCCTACCATATATGTGTGTTTGTTTGTGAGGGGAATCAAGACCATCCAGACTATGAAGGCCCCTTACCATAAATGTGTGTTTGTTTGTGAGGTGAATCACGACCGTCCAGGCTATGACGGCCCCTTACCATAAATGACCATTTACTCTTCTCTGCATTGAGTGTGATGAATTCCTTATTGCAGTAAACCTACAACATTTTTTCTAAATCAAAATCCACCTGTGTTCTAATGTACAGGAGCGACGAAAACTCTGGGAGGATGAGTTTGAAAGGATGCGCCAAGAGTTCTTCACACTGAAACCCTCGGAGAAAACCAGTCAGAGCCTGACTTCGATGAACCTTGACACGGGGATGCGCAGTATGTTTGAGACTGACGCAGACGGGGTTCAAAGATTCCGAATCAGGTTCGATGTCTGCGAATTTCAACCAGAAGAGATTCAGGTAAGTACGTGTCTTTGTCTATGAGTGTTTGCTTCTGGTTGTTATACCAAGAGAAACGTGAAGGTTTAGGTTTATTCAAGGAATCAACATCATGGCACAAGGGTAGTAGCCCATAAATGCTCCCTTCTGCTTCTGACTCAAGCATGAGTCCAAAGAATCACAGCACAAAGCATAAACTGCTTACCACTGGTGAGGATCCTGAAATACTGTAGGTAGATTTTTTCAACTCCATATTTTGCCGGGCATGGCCGTAAGGCTACTCTTTTTTAGATTTCCAACTGCCAAGGGATTTTTTTTCATGTGCAAAAAAACACATTTGGACGTTCGATCTTACTAGCCAGAGACCAGGGGAAATTACTTGAAGCCCACGTGAAAAAATCTGAGGCTTCACTGGGGCTAGAACCTGGGACCTCCAGCACTTGAGACGGATGCCATGCCTCAAGACCACACAGTCCCCCAAAGGGAAAAGTAAAGTAATCCCATTTGTGTGTCATTAATTCTTAAAGAACAGAAGGTTTGTAATTATTGTCTGACATTTTGCAATTTTTCGTATTATATGCCCCCCCCCCCCCCCCCCTTTCCATTCCTTCATATCTCTCTGTTTCTCTCCCTCTGCCATGTAAACTGGGATGCCAATTATGTCCTAATGGGTCCAAAATTTGAGTCGTTTTGTTAGAGGTTTTTTTTTCTAATGTGCGTCCTGTCGAGTGTATTTTTTAGGTGGCTGTTTTCATGGCTGGCATCATGTTGTTGTGATTTTTTCCTTCTACCTGAGATTTGAAACTATAAACAACCTGAGTTATTTATATTTATCACTTCCCCATCTGGGTTCTGGGGTCCCATTAGGGGGAGGGGAGGAGAAGAGACAAACTGCCTCCTTACAAGCATGTTGTCTTCTTCTTCTTCAAGTTCACCAGTTGTTAACTCTGGTGGAAAGTTCTGGTTGTTCATCCACTTTCAGACTGCAGTCCTGTTACAGAACCTGAGTGTTGCGTGTGCATCCATTTTACAGATCTGACTCATTTGTATGCAGACTGCTGGTTCCTTTCTTCTCAGGCAGAGGCACTCCGACTTTGAAGGAGGCAAACATGTTGTAAGATGCAACTAATTAGGGATGTTCCCTTCTAAGTCTGAGTGCATCTACCTGGGAGGCAAGAAACCAACAGTCTGCATGCAGTTCAGCCAGATCTGTAAAACATATGTTTACGCAGGACTCAAGTTCTGGAACAGGGCCAGAGTCCTGAAGCAGACAGACAACCAGAACCTTCTGCTAGAGTTAACAGCTGATGGATGTTAAGAATGAGAAAGCTGATGAAAAGTTAACAAAGATCTTCAGAACAACTCCTGGGCTTTGGAGTGATAGAGTCCAAGAGAATAAGATGTTCCTTCAATATTAGGACAATGGAGAAAACTTGTATTAAATACAAAGATAATGCTACTAGTTCCCTATGTGGGTTCTGGGGCCCCTCTGGGTGGGGGGGGGGGGGGGGACAAGAACAGACCCACTGCCTCCCCAACAAGCATGTTGTAAGACTCTTTAAGTTGACTAACTAGGGGCTTACACCAGTACACAGAAGGCCGAAATATGAATAAAGATTTTATTTCTAATATTCAGTTGCTGCAATATAAAATGGTGTTGTAATAAAATATATCTCATCTTGACACTAGGTTAAAGTTCAAGACAATAAATTGATAGTCAATGCCAGGCACGAGGAAAAATCAGCCCAGACGTCAGTCAGTAGAGAATACAGTCGTCAGGTGTGTCTTTTGTTGGTTATCTATTCGTAATGGTGATAAAGCATTAAAAATAAAAAGTAAAGGTATTTTTTAATAGATATGCATACAGTGCTAGACCTCTATTTTTATAAACCTATTGGCGTTCGCTGGGTGATATGATCAGTATCACACCAACAACCTTTACTTCCCATGACTGTACCTGGTACCCATTTTGGGCTGCATTAACATTGCAGCCAAAAGTATATTAGGAAGGAAAGAAAAATCTACCTCAATGAAAGTTGAACCCTAGACCTTTAGGCCGGCAGGTGCATGTCTAGCTGTTGAGCTCTGCAACTTCCACCCAGTGCATGAATGTGAAGACAAATGTGAGATGTTTTGATTGGCAACATTTTGTACATGATTTTCAACTAACTTTTCATATGGTACATGGCCCTGTAACATCCTCAGCTTAGGATTTTCTTTCTCTTTTTTATTTGATAGATTCTATTATAATTTTACAACAGAAAGTTTCTTTGTCAACACAGGAGTCAGACAGGGATGCATACTATCCCCCTTTTTGTTTAGTGTGTCCATTGACTGGCTGATGAAGGAAGTTACACAAGATAGAAAAAGAGGCATTAGGTGGTCACTCACCTCTGTTTTAGAGGAATTGGACTATGCAGATGATATCAGCCTTATATCAAACCATCATGTGGATGCTCAGGAAAAGATTGAAATACTTTCAATAACAGCTCTTAAGATAGGACTCAAAATAAACACCAGTAAAACTAAAGTAATGAGAAATAAAAACTAAACAGAAAATCAAATTATTTTAAATGATGAAGCAATAGAGGAAGTTGATGAATTTATATGCCTCGGAAGTGAAGTTACTCCAAATGGAGATTCTGAAAAGGATGTAACATCAAGAATAAAAAAAGGAAAATCAAGCATTTGCCATGATTAACAATATATGGAATTTAGGGATTTAGTTTAAAGACAAAACTCAGAATATACAAGAGCAACATTTTAGGAATACTATTATACAACAGTTAATGGAAAATGACAGCGGGAATTACACATGAACTTGAGACTTTTCAAAATAAATGTTTCAGGAGAATTCTACAAATATTTTGGCCAAACAAGATCACAGATGAAGAACTGAGGAGGAAAAGAGAATGTGCATCACTGGCAAATGTTACCAAAGTAAGACAATGGGGATGACTTGAACATGTTTGTAGAATGCCTTGTGACACTCTGGCAAAAACAGCTCTCCGGTGGACAGCAGATGGGAAAAGGAGACATGGACGACCTAAGACCTGGAATAGGACAGTAGAACAGGAAATAGAAAAGGAATATAAACTGACATGGGATACCATGGGCAGAAAAGCAGCAGACCTGCAGCAATTGAGATCACTTGTGAATGCTTTATGTACCAACAGTGACATGAAGAGGAATTGATATAGATTATTTGGTTTGCTTTACAAAGGATGGCTTTCATTGTACATGGATACTTACATAATTGCACTATCTCCTCCAAGAGGTTACACACAAAATAAAGACATTGTGAGTTTTCCTGCTATAAAAAGAGTTAACTAAGTAATTCAGTATCAGTTAACTCACCACGTAGTTCTTGTTTACTCTTTACATGTCATGTTTTTTCTAAACACTGAACATGAAGATTAAATTAAGAGCTCAGTACACACTTTGTAGCTCCAACAAAAATTATTATTATTGGGTTGGATCTGACACAATAATAACTGGAACTCTTCACTGGCCGCTGCAGATGAGGATGGAACACATATGGGATTGTTCCAAGTGTTGTGATATCAGTTTTTGACCCAACTTAACTCTTAAACACTTTTTTCCCATAGAGCTATTATCATTACCCATGTCCCCCATGTGGGTTCCGGGGCCCTATTGTGGGAAAAACAAGAATAGACCCACTGCCTCCCCAAAAGCATGTTGTAAGAGTCGACTAACTGGGGAGCTTCCTTCGAAGTCAGAGTGCATCTGCTGGAGAGGCAAGGAACTAACAGTCTGTATTCAAGAGAATGAGATCTGTAAAACTGATGCACAGGTAACCAGAACTTTCCGCCAGAGTGTACAGCTGGTAAATGCGAAGAAGAGGAAGAAGAATTACCCATGTACTCCCAAATGTTACTTCAGTTACTTTTGTCCATGTAGTGTTGTTATTTCAGCTCCTCAGAATTTAAACAACTATTACTGTAGGTCAGTGATTCCAGTGTGTTGGGGCGCCCCTTGGGAGCTGCTACCTTTCCACAGGTGCGCCGGAAAGTAAAAACTTCATAATTGGTTTAACCAAGACACGAATAGTCCTACTTGTAATTAGGTTAAGGTGCTGTGGAAAAATTTTAATTAAAAAAAGGTGCCACGACCAAGAAAAGTTTGGGAAACTCTGCTGTAGATAACAAAAAATACTTAGAAATCTATGAGTTTAAGTGATACTTGCTTAGATCCAAAAGATGTCAGCCATGTCAGCTTTGTTTCATTGCTGGTAACCATTACAGGTAGACATTCCTTGCAGTGTGGATCAAGAGAAGATGCAGTGTATCCTTAGTAAAGATGGGATTCTCAGCGTTGAGGCACCCCTGAATCAGCCAGCACTTACCGGGGAGGACACCATATTTCCAGTAAAATCTTCAACACCAGGCAAATCTCTCGACATGTCCGCACAGGTCAAAAATCCAATTATCACTGAAGCTGATGGTTCTAGAAAATTAAGACTGGAGGTAATTAAAGTTTTCATATAATATATAACGTTTTTGTCTCTTTACTCATGACCATAGGTTCCAAGCTTCTTTTGTCCTACTGCTTATGCCGTAAAGCCTCACAGAAAGGAGTTATATGTAGTTTCCTCTCTTTTGCTTGTGTTAATGTCATATTGTGTTTCTGTAGTGTCTCTTTTACTCCTTTCACCCATCTCTTTATTGGTCTGCCTCTTGCCTTGTAACCTACTGTTTTCATGTTGTACACTCTAGCTGTTACCTGATTTTTTGTTCTAGTCCAACCAGATGAACAAACCATTTGATTCTTTGATGTTCTATGAATCCATTTACCAATACATAAGCTTGATACATGCAGTAGAGAGATCCCATGTTCGGTCAGCTGACATTCAAATGGAAACCAAGCTATATGGAACAGTGGAAGATATATGTAGCTCTACATACTTCATAGAGGCCTGTTTCTTCTTATCTGAAAAGCACTAGCATTGAGAACAAAAAAGGCAAGATTTACCAGTTCTGTGCCAACCATTGTTCTTAACTGATGACTCTGCTTCTTCTTGAAGCTACAATATTATCATTATTTTCACTCATAAAAATAGGCAGCAGATGTCTTGTATGTCATTGACTAAAACACTTCCTTTTTAGATGTCTACAGAACAAATTTAAGTGGCATGTAATTTCATTTACACACGCACACAAAAAACCTTAAGCTCTAGAATGCAATCCATGACACAGGGGGATGGGGGTCTTTACTCATTTTTTAAGGGTGCACTGGTTAATGTGTAATGCCACGGCTGCTCAGGTGTGAAATTTGTGTCTGCCTTTACAAAGAAAAATCACACCACCTTACAGAGAATCTAACCTGAGTCTCTCCTTTAGAGCTTAGCATTCTCAGCCATTCGGCCAGCCGTTCCTCTAGTACGGAGGCAGAAATAGATCACTGTGGCTGAGAAGACTGGAACTGTGAGGATTGACCAGGAGATCTGGCTGACAATGAACACTCAGGGGAAAGGTGGCATGGATATACATTCAGACAGTTACTGACAGAATTGGAACTCAGTGTACTTGCTGCAGAAGATGGGAGCCGAGCGCTTATGGAAATGTCATGAGTGTTATGAGTCGATTCTTGAACGTTCAACATTTAATGCAATCTATGTTGCCTATAGTAATGTTTATAAATGATAAGTTCTTCAGTATGACTATTATAAAAGTAAGGAGTCAATGGCAGATCTTTGAAAATATAGAAGGGTCCACAAGACTGAATATATGAAGTCCATGGTATCTAACAATGATTAGGCTGCAATTCTGGTATAGGACAGTTAGTGTTGGTACATCTGACAACTGCCTTATGTATTTTTATTTGCACGTGCAAGCTTCAAATTTTGCTGGGATTAACAAATTTTTCACTAGTTTTCAAATGAGACAGTGAAAGACATTTTGTGTTATTTCAACTGGTAAAGCAATGGAACATTTATGAGGTAACCCCTTCCCCCCCCCCCCCCCCCCTGCTGCAATGATGTTAGAATCTCAACTGTTAAGAGTATGCGTCTTTTGTTTCGTGACACAAGGATGTGTCAAGGGCCATTCTATAATCACTAAAGATAAAAATTGATGAAAAGGATTGAACTCACAATTTTTTTTTTTTTTTCAAATTCATTAACTGCTGTGAAACAAGAAGAAAAACATGATACGGTACAAGCTTTTAACATCAAAAGACTGACTCACAATCACTATCAAAGCTTAGAAAATAAAATAATTTGGAATTATTAAATGTAACAGTGGTTTAGAAAGAATAAACATGAAGAAAGGCAGTTTATGACCAGCATGAAGGCGGACATCAGTCATTGAAGGCACATTAGGGATGAACATGTAGCATTGGTAGCGTTGACAGACACTCCATTTTCCCCTGATTCCTCCATTTTTTTTTTTTCACTTAAATTTTGTTCACATGGAGTAAGTTTAGTATTCTAATGAATATTTTATTGCCTATTAGTAATAAAAAATGTCATTATAAATAAACAAAGTTTCATCGCTCCATTCTTTATTTTACAAAATCTGGTAACCCTAAGGGTTGGACTTCAGTATAGTGCAAAATCAGGCATGTTTTTTCCTGTTATGCTATGATAAGAGTGCCTTTCTGCCAAAAACCTGGTATATGATGATGGTTATCAGCTAACTCGATTCACACCGCGTATATAATGTTACAATGTTTGTTCACAGTGTTTGATGTTATTTGTTTGATCTTAGGTGGACATTGGAGAGTTTAAACCAGAAGATGTGGTAGTCAAGACGATGGACAGGAAGTTGATCGTTCATGCAGAACATGAGGAGAAGACTTCTGGCCGCACTCTGCATAAAGAGTTTAACAAGGAATATGACTTGCCTGGTAATATATCTCTGTCTGTCTATCTACCTATCCATCTGCCACCATGTGCTAGTGAATCATTCTCCTAATAATAAAGTATTTCTGGGCAGCCATGGTAGCCCAGTATTAGGTACACTTTCTGAAGGCTCGATGGACTTAAGTTCTAGTCCACATTGGGGTTGATTTTTAACTGATCTGGGCTGATCATGTCGACCCAGTCTATTGATCACCACTCAGATAAAACGATAGAAACATGGTGAAAGTACATTCTACTTCAATGTTTTTCCCCCAGCATTCCTATAATTTCTACTTATTTCCTTTGCATATGTGTGTGTGTGCCAAATCAGCATTTATATATTGTTTGTTTTGTTTTAGTATCCAGAGGACATGAGTTGTTAACCCTTAGGCTCGGTATTATGGATATCGCAACCTTTCGGCCTTGATTTCATTGTAAATACCGTAAATCTGGGAGAAAATGTGGCTTTCCTGCCTACCCCCGGGATTGAATGCGGACCACAAGGAGTTCGTCACCCGGTCTCCGCGCAATCCGGTTTAGCCAACTACGCTAGAGAACCAGGCGCATTTATATATCAGTTCTTGTGTTATGTCACTGGCTTAGATGCTCTCTGCCAGTCAGTATTTCTGTGTATGATTAAATTATGGATACCCTGCTAGGATTGACAGTAACACTGTAAGTGGAAAGGCTTATCAAAACGAGATATTTCCAACTAAATGTCACATTGAAGTGGACATTGATGATCATGATTGTTGTTTTTCCTGGCACTCGATATTTTGACAAAGTTGGTGTTGCTGGATTGTTTCCAAATACTTTGGACTTTCAGCCCAAAATGGAAGACAACAGGTTGACCACCGATGTCCCAGTAAATTCCATATTTCTGGACCAAGAGTGCAAAAGTTCCATCGCCCAGATTCATGTGGAATGTGTGTTTTTAAAAATTGAGGGAAGGCGATGATTATGTTTGGAATAAGTACTTATGCTGTATTGCATGTACAATGTCAACTACATGCATCAACAGTGAGGTGTAATTCTGATGTGGGTTTGTTAGTGTTGGCACATCTGACAGAAGGATTTGTGATTTCCACTGGCACAGGAACGGAGGAATTATAGGACAGTCTATGATTCCGCATGCTCAACTGAGAAAAAACTGTGAACCTGGAATCTTGACTAACTACTGTATTTTCTCAGTTGAGCATGCGGAATCATAGACTTGTTTACAAAAAGTAATACCTTCCTTTAAAACTGGTAGTTCCGAAACATTGGAAATGAATATGGAGAGGTCTGCAAATCATTATGTATGGGATACACGATCGACACAGACAGTGTTGTTTTGGCAAATTGGAACTTCTCAATCAACACACATAGTGTTGCTCGGGCCTCAAAGAGCTAATATGTAATTATTTTTGCAGTGTAAACTTAAAAAGATGTGAGTTTTCTACTTCTGCTATTGAGACTCCTCATCTGATAAATAAGTCAGTGAAGCAAATTGTTTTGATCATATTTTAATCTCAGCATACGATTATTTTGACTTTTAAAAAAATACATAATATAGGATAAATGGAATAAGACTAAAGGATTTTTTTTTTTACGCCAGTGGTACATCAGGTATATGTTGCTAATATTTAATAGACTATTCGGCATTCTGTGGGTGATACGGCCAATGTCCTGCTGGCTGCCTTTACTTCCAAGGTCATTACCTCATATACATTTAAAGCTGAGTCAATCTGATAAACAAATTGAATTTTTAAAAAAAGTCTGATTTAGTGTGGATTTGAAGTAACTGACGTTCAAGTAGCTAGGATATGTGGTCAATTTTGCATGTTATACAATGTGCTAAAAAAAAATTAAGTGTTTTGATCATAGATTCCACATGTCGGTTCCAGGGCCCTCTCTGAGATGTTAAGAGGGGAGGGGCAGTAGACCACTGACCTCAGTAAGCATGTCAGGAGGTGACTAATTAGGGGTGTTTTCTTCAAAGTCAGAATGCATCTGCCTGAGAGGCAAGGAATCTGCATGTAAAAAAGCCAGATCTGTCAAATGGATGTGCACACAAAACTCAAGTTCTGGAACAAGACCAACATCCAGAACTTTGAACACAACCAGAACTTTCTGCCAAAGTTTATAGCTGGTGAATGCAAATAAAATTAATCAACACATGGGGATTCTTAACAGGTAAGGAATGAGGCAACAAGTCTGTTCATCATACTGCAACTGGTCTGGTCCTTTTAATATGTTTTCTCTTTTATTGCACATACAGAATCGGTGGACCCTGCAACTATCCAAGCCTACCTGACGGAAGACAAGAAGCTAACAATAGAAGCACCATTAAAACCACTGCAGAAGAAGACATACACGGTGACACAGAGCCAGGATGTAAGGAAAGTTACAGTCAGCAAAGAGTCATCAGTCACAATCAGTGATAGTCAGAACAGACCAGTGGTTACAATCAGTGTGCACAGAAAATAATGCTTCTACTTTGTGATATGTTATTATTATTATTATACCTTGATGTCCATTATATTACTCAAATTGTTTATACTTACCTTTGTTTTTTTTTTTGGTGTTCACCAGCGGAAAGTTCTGGTTGTTTATCTACTTCTAGACTTTAGTTTTGTTCCAGAACATGGGTTTTGCTTGCACATACATTTTACAGATCTGGCTTTATTACAGCAGACCTTTGGTTCCTCGTCTCAGTATTAGGCAGATAAACTCCCGACTTCGAAGGAAACACCCCTAATCAGGGGACTCCTATGATAAACTTGTTAGGGAGCAGTGGGTCTATTCCCCCCCCCCCCCCTAGAACCAATTCAAGTGTTAATTTTTTCAACTGTTTGCAATGGTTTCCCTTTTAACATCTGTTTTCATCCTTAATAGAACAGCTGGCATGCTGTACTGTGGTTTATAGTTTACATCTGCCAAGAACTATTTTTTGGAATTCAAGCATTTGGGATCAATTTTCACATCCAATGGAAAACCAAACAGAGAAATTAGCTCCAGATGTGCCAAAGCTAATCAAGTAATGGGGCAACTATCTTACCTGTTGACAAACAAGCGGATACCCTGGAGTGGTGAATATTATGAGAACTATTTTTTGGAATTCAAGCATTTGGGATCAATTTTCACATCCAATGGAAAACCAAACAGAGAAATTAGCTCCAGATGTGCCAAAGCTAATCAAGTAATTGGGCAACTATCTTACCTGTTGACAAACAAGCAGATACCCCGGAGTGGTGAATATTATGAGAACTATTTTTTGGCCAACACCATGCTATAAGTGCCAAATGTGGACACTTACATCCTTTAATGAACGTAAAATTGTGAATTCATTCATTCATTCAGTAGCATGTCCCTCGCGGAACCTCGCTGCCATAACAACCCTCCGGAAAACCTTTCTATCCTGAGCAAGATGTCCTGCGTCTGATACACCCATCTGGAGATCATCTGCCACATCCTGCACCCATCTTCTCCTTGGCCTTCCTCTTCCTCTCTTCCCAGGCATATAAGCCTCCATTATTGTTCTCTCTAGACTTCCATGACGTTTCAAGTGACCAAAATATTTCAATTTTCTTTGTTTTATTGTCTTTACTAGCCAACCCTCTTCAATATTCAGCTCTTGAAGTATGGATGCATTTGTTCAAATTGTGAATACAGAGATAAAATGCCTTAAAAGAGCTGCAGGAGTTTCAAGGAAAGACGTAATATGAAATCAGAAAAATGCTAGGAATAAAGCCAGTCTTACAGGTCATCAAAGAACAAATGAAGTAGTTGGACATCTAACGAGAAAGCCCTGGTAATATCTACCACAGCGAGCCACACTGAAACGTTACAAAGGGGAGAGGGAGGGGAAAACCTTGGAAAATGTGGAGTGATGGCCTTACAGAAATGAACATCAATCTTAATAGTGCTCATCAACAAACGTTTCATCTTCCCTCGACACTTCACTGATGTGCAATGTGGAAGAGAAGAAGAAGAATCGGCAGGTTTCAGCCCAACACATCCAATTTCAGCAAAAACTAAAATTGATTCATTTTTACTGTATTATTGTGAAGGGGCACTCAGTCTACTCAATTTGCCGAACCCCGCCTCCCTACTTTATGGGGGCCTAGTACTGGAATCCACATAGAAAATGGTTTGATTTACTCACAGTAATCTACTGAATGTCTGGCTATTATGAGGCATTTGCAAGTCTCTACTGAACTGGGCAGTTCCTTTCATCAGTTTTCTTTGCATAAATACTCCCAGTAGGTTACAATTTCTTTCTCTGAGGTCTCCACTGAGTATGGGCTGTTTTATCCATTTTTCTTATGGTGGCATCCTCTGTTTAGTCCAGTTAAAAGTTTGACCACAAACTGTTCCTCACCAGGGCACCGAGTAGTAGAGGAGGATGCTTATGTTTGCACTATTATCAGAATAATGAATGCTGTTTTGTGTACTTAAATTATACTTCTTCTTCTTCTGTGTTCATCCAAAGATGTAATTGTGTTGTGTCTGTTTACAGCATGGCTGCGATATTTGCACTTTTAGGCCAACATCTCCGACTTCTGCTGGCGTTTGTTGACCGGTTAGCCTTCCTGGTTACTTAAATTATACTATCAGCTTTATTACGACGAACAAAAACTTTACAAGCACAAAATGGACAACAAGCTGCACAGGCTGTTTTTCGTAGGAGCAAGCTGTGTAAAAAAAAAAAGGTTGTTTTCTGAAGAAAATAGATATTTACTTTCACTTTACACGTATTTTTTCTTGCGCTCACCTGAGGTGAGATATGGAGTGTCTCCTTATGCATATCCAAAAGCCTTAACCTCTCTTCACACATGTGGCTGAAATCCATGAAACCAACCAAGAGTCTGTATACTAGATAAACCAGATTTGTAAAAAGGGATGTGCACGAAAAACTGAATTCCTGAAATAGCATCACCAGAAGTGTCAAATAACCAGAACTTTCTGTCAGTGAACTCAAAGAACATGTTAACTCTATAAAGGTTAAATGAGAGTAAATGTGTCCCTTTATTATACAGTAAAACCTCATCAAACTTGCTTAACATGAACAAAACTGTTGATCCAGGCAGAGATGTGTCATTATTACTGTATTGGTTTCTGGTTAGTAAAAGAATTGATGTAACACAGACTCAATTTAAAGTCCTTGGAATTTGTGTTGAGGTTTTACTGTACAAAGCATGACTGGCTGAGATGCTGGAACACCCTGCACTAAATTGCAAGCAAATGCTCTAATTGTGTAGGACATGCAATGCTTTGATAATTGCTTGGCATAGAATTATTATGGTAAGGATAAATAGGCAAGAGAAACTAGATATGTATCTGGTCCATTTTTGAAATGTTTGTCTCAGAGGGCCTGTTCCCGTTTCCCGACCCACCTCCACTTCCTCAGTCTGATCTAGATAAGAGGGGTGTCACGTAGTAAGCTTTCTTTCGAAAGTCTTCTCTCATGTGACCTAGGCTAAGGCTGTGGAAAGGCAGGTTTGAGTTGGGACCAGTTCTAGATGTTTAAAAGATGTGTCATCGTGTAGTATAGAACACGCTACATCAGCACTGATGTAATTGGAAGCAAGACAAAGTAACACCCCATTTCTGAGAAAGTATAAATGAAAAGTCTGCCAGTGCATAGATGGGCTGGGAAAGGTGAACTGGACTGCAGGAGATGCAATGTTTTGATGGCTGCAGTCTTATTTCCCCCCTCAGCACGCTTTTATAACTTTGCAAAGTGAATAATTGGTATATGTGTAGATTTTCTGTGTACTGCATGTTTTGCTGTATGTTATATCTATGAGGCTTAACATTTACTTGTTCATTGATTGGTTGAAATTGATGTATGTAAATGGAAGAGCCAGAGCTATTTGTGACAAAATCTAGTTGAAAATTAAAATATTTGAGGAGGTAGATGCTTTTTTAAATGTTTGTGATGCTGCTCTTTTGGTCACAATATTTAAGAATAAACGTGCAATAAATAAATGTGTGCTTATGTTGTCACTGATTTGGCCTTTGATTATTTAGTTAAGTTCTATTTGAAAACTGTCAGGGTGAAGACTTTTAATCTAGACATGACTTTTCAATTTGTGGTATATTTTGTCAAGAGTGTGCGATATTAAATACACAAATCTGGAAATTTTATAATGCAGTTCTTTAGTGAAAATACTGATCTTGATACTCTAAATGACCATAAATTTGAGCATACTTGTACCACTGATAGTGTATAAATTCTACATTTACTGGCTGTAAAATCTGGTGGAAAGTCTTGATGTTCATTAGCCTACAGTCTTGTTTCAGAATCAAAGTGTTGTTGCTTGCACATCTGTTTCATAGATCTGGTTAATTTGTATCCTCTTGGTTCCTTACCTCTCAGGCAGATGAACCCATTTTAAAGGATGATAGTGTATGATTATATACCCTGTGCTACAGTAGCTTTAACCACCCCTGCAACTTATTAAATCCTGGATGGCAGTCCGTAAGAAAAACAGTTGTTAAAACTGCGAAGAAGAAGTTACAATAGAATGGAAACAAAACGGGAAAGACCAAGAGAGACTGTACAAAGAACCATCATCAGGAAAGGCTCAACCATTGGCCTAATGAACCTCCAAGACCTAGAACCGCTGGCAACAAACTGCCAGAGATGACCTCTGCACCATCCTAGGCTCAAGGGGGAAGACTAACTAAAGAATTTACACCACTGTACTCAGGATATCCCGACACATGCCATCTCCATCACTATCCAAGGAGTCCTGATTCTAACAGTTGCATCTTGATGAACACTTTATCACTACCAGTCAACTATGTACAAGTTCATTAATCTTTACATCATTTTATTATATATATAGTAAACAGACGGACAATGTATCGATCAGTACTCACAGAAAGAAGTAGATAGAAGGCCACACTAGACAACATAAAAATCTAAGATTTAGTTATTGTACCACTATATATCTATGGCAGCACGGCAACTATAACTTTTGACTTTAATGTCTAGTGTGCCCTTCTAACTTTCCATGAGTGCTAGTCAATACAATGTCTCTTGTGTACTTTATAAATAATCTGTATGGCCTCAGGGTCCGCCTGTGCGGGGTGAAAGGGCTAAAAAAAAACTTGAATCTGGTACAAATCTTTGATAAATGGGATAATATGAGAACAGAAATCCTAATCGGTAGTGAATGGCGACTGAACTGGACTGACAGCAATGATTGTAACAAACTGCAGGCAGGTTACACCCTAATTTTAACCATTAAAAGTTGGACCCGCCCACATCAAAAGGAGACTACATCACGTCAAAAAGAAAAAGCAGAGTATTGTGATGGTGGAAAATTTTGAGAGACCGACCAAGAAAATGCAGGAGTCATCAGGAGACTGAAGATCATCTGTCAGAAATGATTCAAAGTAATATAGTACAAGGGTGTGGCAATACATGCCCAATGCCATGTGGCATAGACTAAATGAAATCATGGCATACAGAATGAAACTAACGCTCTAACTCAACAGTCTAAGAGGGTGTACAAGCAAGACAAGAGCTCATTACACTCAGAGGAAAGGCAATTCAACAGACATTTACCCAGACAGTGATCGGTACCATTAGTGTTGGAACCTGAGTGCGTTGATGTCAATTTCCAACTCTTTTTAGAGATTTGATTTTTTTTATGCCGACGGTGTGTTCCTAACCTCCACTGTAGCATTATTCTTATTTGTGCCCAGCCATAAGTCACAACTGAATACAGTACAACAAAGACAGACAACCAATAATGTTTCATTAGTTTATTCTGCTGATATTACAAATACAGTTAAACTTTGCTGAAGCCTTTCTTGGAGCCTGAAGCCTTGGTAACTTTCAGCACATTGTACTTGACAGTCTTAGACAGAGGTCTGCATTCTCCTACTGTGACCACATCCCCAATCTCAACATCTCTATTAGAATAGAAATAATACCATTTAGTTAGTTGAAATGCAGTGTAATATAGTATTAAAGTCTGTAATGTAACCAAGGGCTTTCTCCCCCTGATGTATGCTAAGGTAGGCAGTGTAATAGGATGTTAAATGCACAGCCTCTACCTTTTTTCAAGCAGGACACCTTCAATAGACACATAGTAAGTACCAGCAACATTTTCCTAGGGGAAAAAATCCTTTGCTTGACCAGTCTATTAACCATTTTGTCTATGAAGCTGTTTATGTGCACAGAAACAAACAGCTGCCTAGCTTATCATCCAAGTTGTTAACCACAGATAATTTGTTTCTCAAAAGTACAAGTAAACATAAAATACAAATCAAGAGGATAAGCAATGCAGGTTAATTACCAGCACATGAATATAAATTAATGGTATCCAAGTCAGATGCCAAATAAAGGTCAGTGGGATTTAATACATTAGCAGATTCAAATGTTACGCAAATGTAAGTTTATGAACCCATTTAGTTCTCAAGCTATCAAAGAATGTGCTTCTATTTAGCATGTAGCATAAGTCTAGTATGACCTTTCCTGCAAACTGAGCGCATATCTTCCTTATTACCACTGAATGTTATGAAACTCCTACCCTCCTGGCAAATAATTTCAATAACTTTTGTTGCAATCTTGTCACTACCTAGTTAAAAATGCCAAACATGCTTTTTTCTATTTTAAATGTAATTTTCTTCTTTGAAACTGCATACTAAAAAAGACTAACAACCTAATTTAACCGGCATTTCACTTATTTGTGTTGAACAAAACATTTTAGACTACAATGAACACATGACTTCCAAGCAATACAAGTAACATTTCAAAATCAATATATTACCATGTTACCAAGATCACTGTATAGAAATACTGATTAGACTAGTCTTCTATGGCTATAAAACCTGGTGAAAACAAAGAGACAAGAAGCATTTTAAAGTCTTTAGGCAATTTCTGGGGCCTATCAAAGGGGCCAAAACAGTGCAGAATGAAGAGAGAAGCAACAATTAAATTCATATTCTGATAATCATGAACGATCACTGGCATCATCCAGGGTCAATAGACAAATGGCTGAAGTAGAGAGAAAGAGAAAATATACACAACTTTGATAGTTGAATTTTTGTCTCTAGTTATAATTACCTGAAGCAAGGTGAGAGATGAACACTGAGATTCTTGTGCCTTTTCTCAAATCTGCAGTATTTCCTCACATAATGAAGGTACTCCCGGCGAATAACAATTGTTCTTGTCATCTTCATTTTCAGCACTCTCCCAGACAGAATACGTCCACGAATGCTCACATTTCCTATTAAAAAAGTAGGGCAACATATTACAAAACTGTATAATATAAAAACAAAATGGAATTTTTAGATTGAAAAACTAACTTTTATGTTACCATACATTTAGGTATATGTTTTTATCAACCACTTTATAAGTTCATTTACGGTTGGGGAGACAGAACTCATTGCACCCTTTTTTTAAACCATAAGTCCGCCTTTTGCAGAATGGCTAGCTGCCTGCCAAAAGCATCATGGTGCTCCACTCATCATTGATCCCTGTTAAAAATGCATTTATTACCAGTAGGGCAGTCTGTAAAAAAAAACAATGACCAGTATTAGGCAAGTGGCTTGACCACACAGCCCAGACAAAAAAAAACTACTACAATAAAGGAAAAGGATGGGTTAAAGCATTAACTGGTTTGTACATGTGTGGGTTCCGGGGGTCAAATTAGGGTAAACGAGAATAGACCCACTGAAAATTGGACAAAAGATGTTCAGGAAATAAAAACCATGTGTAGCGATAGCACATAAACATTTTGTGAGTTGTTTGGTAGTGAAGCATAAGACAACAGTATCCATAACCAACCACACAAAGATATAACTTTCATACTCCCCCGCCCCTTCAAACATGACTGTAATAATACGACAATAGGTAACACACCTGTGAATGGGCATTTCTTGTCGATGTAAGTTCCATCAATGGCCTGAAATAGACATTTACAATTGATTAAATCTATGACTGTTTTAGCCTAACAAATTTAAAGCTCTCTGATGTTAAAAAGTTTCAATTACAGAAAAGAAGACAATGAACTAAGTTAAGAACTGACACTAGAGCACTCCTAAAAACAGTCAACAGTTCTAATTTAGATAGCACCAGCAGTGTGCACTCCTCTTGCCTGTCCTAAGTGTTGGCCGGATAGACAAGACACAAATAATTCACTAAAAGTTACAATTATCATTATTCTATGAATGCAACACACATAAATTATTCTAGTATTTGTTTCAGTGAACACATGCAGATGTAAGCTAAGTAAAAGTAAAGATCCCTTTTCACGCCTTAGGCGCATCGTGTATATGGCAAGAGCGTCCCATATTTTTACAGACCAATCGTCACTGGATGGGTAATGTGATCAGCATTACACCGGCCATGAAAGATGTAAGCTAAAGCAAGATAAATTCAAAAACCTTGATTCTCTTGAATATTTAAATTTTAATCTCGGCCATGAAAGATGTAAGCTAAAGCAAGATAAATTCAAAAACCTTGATTCTCTTGAATATTTAAATTTTAATCTGCTGCATTTAATCAAAAATATAATTGAGTTTTGCCCGGTCACAGCATAGCTGTTATCTTTGCAACTTTCAACCAACATTGCTGACTTCTGCATGCATTCTCTGACCGGGATTAGCCTTCCTGGTTAGTTTCATGGGACACTGCAGACTCAGTTGTTTCAGCCCTCAAAGAAGGCAGGGGCATTCAAGGACATCTAAGAAGACTTCCACAAATGCAAAGCCAATATTATATAGTGCTCTGGTGCTGGGCTCAGCCAAGGAATCATCACGTCCTGCTCAGGACTGTTTACCCTCACTCCCATATATTTACCATTCAATATTTAAATTAAAATAGTCAGGAAAAAATGCCATCCTATGTCCCTGGTCTATCATTTCTTAAAGATTATTTAAGATATGTGTCTGATCAAAGCAAAAGCGAAAATATAAGGTAAGAGTTGCGCACACTGCTAGCTATATCCAGAACATGCACTCAATCGGTGATGTGATTGGCAACCACTTTCACTTTGAATAAAATGTCTAGCTAACCATTTTTAGGCTAGATAAACCTTGGAATTTATGTGATTAAAATAAGTGTGTAGGTCCAAGTAAGTTAGCAGCCGTGTCTAATGTCTACACTACTGTGACTCTGTCCTTCCCAGCAATAAAATTAGATTCATCTTGTAGTTTTATTTTTACACATTTTTTGTAGAAATTTTACACAGGACTGTACAGGAACAAACCTCTCTTGGAGTTTTGAACCCAAGTCCCACACTTCGCACATATCTCAGATTCTTCTTTGACTTTCCCTGTAGAATGGACTTCTTGTTCAGGAAGACAGTCGGCTGCTTCTGGTAAGCTCTCTCAATCTATTAGAAAAGGAAAAACAAACTTTAAAGTCTAAAGAACACAACACACACACATCAAGATTGTAACTGATTCAGAAAGCATGCGGAGGAAGATCAGAACAGGTATGCTTTGTGAGAGTGGCATGCTTTGCTGCGGCGGACACGGGTGAGGAGTATTGTCTGGATTTTTTTCACCGGGATACGCTGGTGTGTTGGAAAATGAACAGGCTGACAGACTGGCTGACTCTGCACAACTTGGTGAAATACTGATACATGATAAGCCAGACGTGGTTAGTGGGAGAGCGTGTACAGTTTGGAGGAGCAGATGGATTACCAGTCTGGTGAGACTGATGCAGCTGGGAGTGACGAGAGGTTCTAGCAGATGCTCGAGGCTCGAAGGAAAGGCAAGACGGATGTTTGATCAAAATGCTGCTGGCACTATTACTATCGGAACTCTTAGCTGGCTGCTGAAGATGGGTACGGAGTGCTTAAGGGAATGCACAGAGTGCTGTGATGTCGGTTCTTGAATTAAATCATTAAGAAGCAGAATTGGTTAAACATAATTTTGGTCCCAGCAGATCCTCATGTGGGATGTGGGGGAAAAAAACCAAGAAACGTGTCAACTATGTGCATGTTTAGATTTTATAGAATACATAAATGATAAAGCCATTAAATTCAGAGCCACCTTGATGCACAAAAAAGGCTGACTGCAACAGATAGATTAACACCGGCTGTATTACTCTACTAGTTTACTCATACATTATGATGCATGGCTTCAAAACTGACGCTTATTGCCTTAAATTTTCTCCCTTAGTGTATTTTTTTGGCCATCTTCCGAAAACGGTCCCAAATTACCGCGGCAGAAAATATACCCTAACAGGGCCTCAGTTACGTGTCAAGTGCGCACTTCCAGGGACTATACTGCCACCGCCGAACTTCCAGGGACATCAGACACGGCTGAGTTTCCACTGCCACGTAAAATGACGCCAAACTAAATGGCTAGCTAGGACTCACGAGCAAATAAAATGAAGGCAGCTACTGCTCGTGAGTCCCAGCCATCTAGTTGAGCCCCGAACCACGCCGCATAAGCAGCATGGGGGATACTCTCGACTGTGGTGGCAGTAGCCGGAGGTAGAAAGTATGCAATTGCAAGTCGTAGAAAGTATGCAATTGACATGTGACTGAGGCCCTGTTAGGGTATATGTTAGCCTCTATTATTTGGGACCGTTATCCAGAAGATAGCAATTAAAATAGCAAATATGATAACCTAAATAGCTTAAAAAATATAATCTGCTCTCTCTCAAATACCAGTCTCTCCAAAATTCCTAACTTCAACACTTTTTTAAGGGCAGTTTAGATTCAACAAAAATTGATACATTAAATTTATAGGTTGCTAGCTACACCAACTTAGAAAGGGGAAACGGGAAGAGAAGTGGGGTCTACCTTGGCGGAGAGTTAAAAAAAAATTGTTTAAAAACAAAAAAAAAAAAGCTTAGGTGAGTTGATTCAATGACTTAGGGGGCCTATGTTTCACTGGTAAATAGAAGAAATAAAAGCACGCAAATGTCACTGAGTTAGCGGGAGGGGCTAGACATCTGAAAAACTTCCCGTGCTGAAAATGTTAACGATGATTTACTCAAAACGTATGGCAGCATGGTCGCTATCGAAAACTGGTTTACTGAATTTTCCTTTGCCTTGTTACACAAAACAAACAATATAATTTGTATACGGTTATAATAAAAACATATAGAAATTCTGAACGAGTGTTTTTATTATGATAAGATGAAAATGGTCGCATTGTTTTCTTTAAATCATAACAAATCTGTTACCTGGTGATCAGCGGTTGCCATCTTGCCAAGCGAGGTGGAGGAAAAAGACCGACGAGGCGACAATGATATCTATATTTAACTTCTGTGAAAGAAGAGGTCGTCGTGCCGCCAGCCGTCGTTTCGGATTATTAACATATATATATATTGAAAGTGTTTAAATTTCTCTTATTGTATATTTCCAAATTTATAAAATGTGTAATAAATATAATACAATATTTTATTTAAATGACTAGTACTTTTTGCAAATTTCCCTTTGTTTGCCTATTTGTGATTTAATTTTGTACCAATTACTAAAATGGCGAAACGAATAATACACCACACATACTGAAATGTCAGTTGGCCTTGTCTCCCCGGCGTACAATGTCTCTCCACGCCATTCGATCTTTGAGTAGAGCTTGGTCTGCTGAACTATGCAGATACGTTGCTGTATGTTTTTGCAACTATGTTTTGCACGCGAATTTGTTTGCATTGTGTCATGTTTCATCTCACATGTTCAGTTTATGAGTTAAACTGGCACCTCCAGTACCAGCCATTTATTCTTATTGTCTAAACTAGATTTTTCCCCGTGTGGGTTCCGGGGCCCTGTTATAGGGAAAACAAGAATAGACCCACTGCCTACCCAAAAAGCATGTCCTAAGAGTCGACTAATTGGGAGCTTCCTTTAAAGTCGGAGTGCATCTGCCTGAGAGGCACGAAACCAATAGTCTGCATACAAATTAGTCACTTATGTCAAACGGATGCACACTCAAGTTGTAGAACAGGACTGCAGTATAGAAGTGGACTAAAAACCAGAACTTTCCGCCAGAGTTTACATCTGGTGAACGCGAAGAAGAAGAAGAAGAAAACTTGGGATTTAGACTTTCCAGTGAAGTAAAGACCCTCAGCCCCCTCATTCTAAACATTTATTAGACATGACTACGTTTTCCATCTAAAGTTTTCTATGGATTAAGATTGCCAGTCTTGAACAAGTCTTCTTTGATCATATATTTCACCAACCCTGTTGGTCACCTCGTGACATAATAGATATATTATACTTCTTACCCCCCCCCCCCCCCTTTCCCCCACCCCCACACACACACACACATGTGTAGACCCACAACCACAGTGTCCAGTCACTCAGTTCTCCCCCCCCCCCCCGCTTTTTCCTTAATGCAGCCCATTCTATGCTCTTCCCAAACTAATTATATTCTTCCTAATTTGTCTTTGCTTTCCCTTTGTTTCTTTGACCAGGCGGGTTCCAGTTCAAGGACATTTTGAATTATAATCAGTTTTCTAAGTGTGTATCCTATTAATCTTGTGGTTTTCTTCATCTTCAGTAGTAGTAGCAGTAGTGATGGTGGTGGTGTAGTAGTAGTAGTGGTGGTGGTAGTAAGTAGTAGTGATGGTGGTGGTGGTAGTAGTAGTAGTTGTTGTGACTGTGGTGGTAGCGGTAGAAATAGTGGTGGTGGTGGTAGTAGTAGTGGTGATAGTGACTGACTGACTTTCAACCCCATCAGGACATCACACCGAGCGACAATCACCCATTAACACAACGTGCCACCATTCAGATGAGGATCACCCAGAGACAGATCCCAGAAAACCCCTTCAACCGTTAAGTTATACAACAGCCGGAATATGGCTTAAAAATAACAAAAAATGGCATCCCATATGAGGACCCTTTTTGTGTATAATGTTAGTAGTGGTCGTTGGAAGCTCGACATACGGATGTGAAGTTAAGCAGTCATGTGCAGGACGTGACGATTACTTGAGTCATTTGCAGGACGTGCCGATTACTTAAGTCATATGCAGGACGTGACGATTACTTAAGTCATGGGCAGGACGTGCCGATTAATTAAGTCATGGGAAGGAAGTGACGATTACTTAAGTGATGTGCAGGACGTGACGATTACTTAAGTCATGGGCAGGAAGTGACGATTACTTAAGTCATGGGAAGGAAGTGACGATTACTTAAGTGATGTGCAGGACGTGACGATTACTTAAGTGATGTGCAGGACGTGACGATTACTTAAGTGATGTGCAGGACGTGCCGATTACTTAAGTCATATGCAGGACGTGACGATTACTTAAGTCATGGGCAGGAAGTGACGATTACTCGAGTGAGTACAGGACCAGAGTGTCACGTGTCAGCTCTGCATTGATGAAAGCCTCCTTGGATGACGAGGAATGCCTATGTTCTGCCCCCTGACTTCCACTAAGAGCCACACAGTCTGTGCGTGGCTGTTCTGAGCGGCAAGGAACAGCATACTGCACATAAATTCGCCAGTAAAATGGATGTAAATGCAAAACCAAAGTCCTGATAAAAATCTGAAGTCTAACTGGACGAGCAGCCAGGACTTTCCGCTGGAGTTACCAGTCGATGATGACAACACCAACAAAACACGCGCAAAGTACACATTCTATAGCTCCATTAATTATCCGTAGTAGGTACACAGAGTAAATGGTCCTGGCTCTTTCGGAAACACATAAACCACACAAAAGAGCAACACATAAATAGTGCAAAAGAGACAATAGATCATTTTAGTTTAGAGAAAATGATACAGAGGGGAGGGACCAGAAGATTTAGGTGACACCCAACAGGCAGACTAGACAACTTTATAATAAGACTGCAGATAGCATTACTGGTATTGAAACTTTGCAGTGCCTGCTGAAGATTCAGATGTAGTGTGTACAGGAATGTCACAAGTACTATGAAATGGTCCTTAACTCAACTGAACACAGTAGCTCAACGGGAGGGACAGAGTTGTGACCAGCATTGTGCTGTGCACTATAGATTTAAAAAATGGCGCCTGGCCTGTTGCCACAGAATTGGTAATGCCTCATGTGACTGAAATTGATGGCGTGTGCAACTGCTTAACTGTTTGCAACTGCTGCTTTCGTCGATGATGAACTGCATTTCTCAGGTCGTGTTGCTTGTGTTGGAGCCTTTGATGGCTGCATTGTGCTTTTAATGCGCGTGTATGCTAGTGGATATGATGAGACTGCAGTCTGTCAATTTTTCCACAAGGGACAGTGACGAACGTTCTGTGTGCTTTTCGTTGGCACAGGAGCGGGACAACCAGACGTAGACGCGTTTGCTATGAAGCTGAAATTGAGATTATTCAGATAACCAGAGTAAATGGATGACCTGTTTTTTCCCAGAGTATATCAAGATCTCAGTCTTCAGTGTCGAGTGTCCCCAGGAGGTTCGTGTCACAACATTCTTCCAGGGGCACAGAAGTTGAAGAGGAGCCGATATTACCACCAAGTTCTCCTGTCAGGCGAAAACCAGGTTTTGATGGTTTATTTTTCTCTTTACATTTTTTGTTTTTTGTTGTTTTTTGTTTGTTGTTACATTATTCATTTTATCATTCTGGTGCCTCTCTGTGTAGGTTCCGATGCCCAACTGTGGGGGAAAGGGGGGGGGGGGCAAGAATAGACCCACTGCCTCCCCAACAAGAATTTCATGGGAATCGACTAACTGGGAGCTTCCTTCGAAGTTGGAGTGCATCTGTTCGGCAAGGAACAATCAACTGCACACAAATAAGCCAGTAAAAAGGATGTATACGCAAAACTCAGTGCTTGGCACAAAGCTAAAGTAAAAATGGACGAACAACCAGGACTTTCCGCCGGAGCTTATAGCCATTTAACAAAGAATAAATCTGTCGCCTTATGCACATTGAAGGTTGGATGCAATGGATTGCCAGTCCTTTCTGTTCCCCACCCTAGCTTTACACTATCACAGACTACTGATCACACATCTCTTTATGTTATCTCCCCATTTGTATCACCGTCTGCCTCTTGCTTCCTTCTCGTCTTCTCCATCCAATTAAATCAATAATTACCAGTCAGTAATGTACCGTGTTTATCTGAAACTTGCTATTCTTTTCAAATATTGCTCACAGTTTAATAATAGCCGCGATGGTCTAGTGATTAGTACACTTGCCTCATAATACATGATGTTTGTTTTTTTTCAGTTGGAAATTTTGACTTAAAACTCGAACGATTTTGGAATTCGAACGCCGTCTAGGAACTGATTATGTACCACTATATTTTAATTTATATTTGTTACTTCCTACTGTGCTAGGCGGAGGTCACCGAGAAGGGATATGTGAATGCCATTAATTTCATTGTATTTTTTTCCTTGTGATCTCTGTGATTTGTATGTATTGTTAGTGAATGTGTAGGTATATTTGGTTTATTTGTGTGTATAGCTAGTCCATGTGTGTATAGTTAGTTCATTTATAACTGTAGTCTCCCATTGTGCTGGGCTGAAGGGTCACCTAGAACGGATACGCATACGACATTCATGTCACTGTTTTCTTCTTTGCGATCTCTGTGTACAACAAACAAAATGGTCTACAAGAGACCTCCCAACGTTAGAGATGTTGGACCCATCTTACGGACCGCGAGAGATTGGCTGCTTGGCAATGAAGAGACATCGATAGTCCATCGATTTGAAGGCTATATTGCCAAAAGGACTCAGCCACCACCAAATCTCCCACCTGGAGTCTGTAGCAAACTGTCAGACAACTATTACTGTACAAGAGATGGTCGGAGAGAATCAAAACCTCCTTTGAGCGTTTATGATGCCTCAAGAGTATTGTTGAGAGATGGAAACAAACCCCCAGCTATCCAGGAATCAGTTAAGCCAGGTTTCCAGTACAACCGGGAGACAGGAAAGCCAGAGCTGGAGGCAAAGCCATGATTTAACACTGAGAGTATGCATGAAACATTATAGTGGATAAAATTGCTTTGTAAGACATGGAGAGTTAACTGTGTTTATAGTTTGAATTAATACTATTCATTTTGTGTTTGTTATTTGTAGGTAAACAGATTAAAAAATAAAACCATTAAAAAAATATCTGTGATGTGTGTGTGTATAGTTAGTTCATTTATAACTGTTGCCTCCCATTGTACTGGGCTGAAGGGTCACCTAGAACGGATACGCATACGACATTCATGTCACTGTTTTCTTCTTTGTGGTCTCTTTGATTTGTGTGTATAGTTAGTTAATTTGTGTGTATAGTTAGTTAATTTGTGTGTATAGTTAGTTCATTTATAATTTTGCTTCCCAGCACAAAAGGTCAAGGCCGTTGAGGCGGGAGACACGTACAAGGCCGGGGAAGAATATTATAGCTTTGGTCCGTACACCTTCTACGAAGTAGAAGATAAACTAGTCAAACACAGGCAGCCACAGATCAGTTCTAGTGAAAAGGCATCGTAGCATTCTGTTTTATTGTTTTCAAGTCGTTATTTTGTAATTTCGCTGTTCTCGTTGCCCTTTTGTTACTTGTTCAAACACTTTCTTTTTAAAATAATGAAGACATTGTGCAATGACATTCATGTGCGAGTTCCAGACCCTGTTATAAGGAAAACAATAATAGACCCACTGCTTACTCAAAAGCGTGTCGTAAGAGTCGACTAATTTGGAGCATCCTTCGAAGTCGGAGTGCATCTGCCTGAGAGGCAAGGAACCAGCAGTCTGCATACAGATTACTCAGATCTGTAAATCGGATGCACACGCAGTCCAAAAGTGGATGAACAACCAAAACTTTCCGCCAGAGTTTACAGCTGTTAAACGCGAAGAAGAAGAAGAAGAAGAAGAAGAGGAGAAGGAAGAAGAAGAAAAAGAAGAAGAAGAAGAAGAAGAAGAAGAAGGGAGTACATTTACACAGTATATTACTAGATATTCTTCCTCGGGTTCACCGGCTGTGGACAGTTCTTCTTCTTCTTCTTTTTGTTCACCGGCTGTGAATTCCGGCGGTAAGTCGCGGTTGTCGTCCAAAATGGACTTTTGGCTTTTACTTTGACCTGAGTTTTGCGTGTACATCTGTTTTACTGGCTTATTTGTTTGCAGTTCTCGTTCCCCGCCTCTCCGGCAGATGTACTCCGACTTCGAGGGAAGACGTCAAGCCTATTTCTAGGTTGACTGTGGCCATTGTTTTGTGTGGGTCGAGATGTTGCCTCATCTGTGTGGTGTCCTTTTTGACCTTTAACAGGTGTGGTCCCCGGAATATCCTCCTTAAGGCAGCCCTAGGTAGAACTGTCAGCCCTCAAGGAAAGGCAGGGGCAGATCATGGGCATTCCCCGCCATCCAAGGAGGCTTCCATAAATGCAGAGCCGGCACATGATGCTCTGGTGCTGGGCTCGCCCAAGGAATCGTCACGTCCTGCCCATGACTGCTTAACCTCACAACCGTGTATTGAGCTTCCCGCGCCACAAGGCTGCGCTCTCCGGAGATCAGCGGGGAGCAGCCCGCAGGTCCAGGACTTTTGTGGCCACACAAATAGGTACGTTCTTTTTCATCGTACGTTAGACACCTTTAACGTTGTTTCAGCTGTGCCCTTAGCACGACAGAACATGGAAGCAAAATGCGTCAGGCGTGGCTTCACCTGTTTGGTCCCAACACTCGGGCGAGTGGGACTAGTGGATACGGACATTTTGACTTTTCCCTAATCGGTACGAATTATGATCGTCGGACTTTGAGCTTGCATGTGTGCCGTGGGGTTTAACTTTGTCGGACATTATTTCCTAGCCAGCAGATGAAAAGTTGCTGCCGTGGTGTACCTCAGCGCGGTGACGACGACACTGAGGATTGACAGAGGATGTACGTAGGTAGGATCTTGCGGCGAGAAATCGCCCACAAGAGATGTTACTCGTCTTGGCTGCGGGTAAATCTCTCGGTCAGGGTAGAGTCTCAGCAGCACAGTTTTTCATTCGCTCCAGAATTTTAACCGAGAGTTGTCATTTGATGGTACATTTGGCAAGCAATCCTTACTCGTTTTCCGAATGATTTTGGTTAGACTTTTCACCAATGCGTTTGGGGGCGGGCTGGTGAGAGCCAGAAAGGACACTACACCTATAGGGGCCGCTAGCTCCGAGATCCCCTGCCAACTCTGTTAATGCTCATTTGAGACATTATCCGTGGCGCACGACGGGGACGTGCGGCAGGAGTCTTGCATGAGGTTCCGTAGAACCAGAACAGTGAAGGACTGGCACCCGAGTGGGGTACGGAATATCTCCTTATACACATCACATCAGACTTAACTTTCCCTCATGCATGTGACCGAAATCACCGCGCCACGTGGACAGTTCTGATTGTTCATCACTTTTAGACGTTAGCCTCTCACCCCCCCCCCCCCCCCCCATGTCGATAGTTATGAACGTTTTCTTCAAAATTTGAGTGTATCTGTCTGCCTGAGAGTCGAGGAACCAATCATCTGCACATAAGCTAGATCGGTAAAGTGGGTGTGCTCACAGAACTCAAGTTCTCGAAGAAGACCAACGTCCAGAAGTGGACGAACAACCTGAATTTTCCGCTGGAGTTTACAGCCAGCGAACGTTAAAAGAAGAAAACGCGGCAATTTACGTTTATGAGTTTTCTACTGAGCGTGTCACGAGAAAAGGAATACGGCTGTTGCTTTACACAAGTTATTCATCATAAAATTAAGCACAACAATGAATCATTCTAACCGAAATGTACAACACCTTTTTTTTCATCTTTTCATAAGTGTTACCACGATAGCTTTAATCTGACCGTCATGAATTTTTTTTTTTTTTTTTGAGAGAGAGCGAGAGTCTGTGTAGTTTGGGGTGGGGAGAAAAAGGGGGGGGGGGGGGGGGTTCTGGCTTGTTTTTTTTAAAGTCTAAAATGGGGCCTTGGCACCCACACGGGGAACATAACTGGTGAAAAAATTGTTTTTTTTATATTTATTATTTTCGTTTCAGTAATGGGACCCGGGTAACTATTTCGTTTTTTTTTTTAAATAGATCTCATCCAACACCCCCCCCCCCCCCTCTTTTCCCCTTCCTCCCACAAGCAAACCATTAGAGACAGCCAACAAATTGTGAGTTGAAATCGGATGTGTTGGACTTAGATGAGTTAAGAATTGACATCACATCACTCGGGGCATACCTAAATGTGCTTCGTCCCCATCTTCAGCAGCCAGCGCAAAGTACCAATTCCGGGTCCGTCTTGCCTTTCCCTGAGTGTAGTCAGCCGGCCAGACCCTCTGGTCACAGCTAAGTGCATCATTCTCTCCGGACCATAATAATTCAGTTTCTCTTCGTTTGTTTTAGTATCCAGAAGCCTTGAGTTGTTAACTCTTAGGCTCGGTATTATGGATATCGCAACCTTTCGGCCTTGATTCTATTGTAAATACCCTAAATCTGGGAGAAAATGTGGCTTTTCTGCCTACCCCCCGGGACTGAGCCCGGACCACAAGGAGTTCTTCACCCGGTCTCCGCGCAGTCCGGTTTAGCCAACTACGCTAGAGAGCTGGGCTCAGTTTCTCTTATCACTTCTTTACTTGTTTCCAAATGGCTCCTATCACATCTACTTTGTCGTGTATCGATTCACCACCCAGTGGTATAGATCCAGCCTGGACTGCTCATTATCTTGATGTTGGGACTGCCTTGTGTACTGTGACGTAGATTGTCCTGGCATAATACAACATGACGTGACATTATAAGGAAGTAAAGATGGTCAACGTGAAACTGACATCAACCTTCCATTACTGATCGCTCAATAAGAATATGTGGCTAGAAATAAAAAAAAATTATTAAAAAAATCAGTTTCCCTTGAGGCGCGGAATGCGATCCTCTACTACTACTTTTCATTCATGATCATTCAAACATAGAAATGTACAGCTAATTCATAGCTTAACAGATCAAGTAGCAGTAGTAGTGATTTTCAACAACAAAATAATAATAAAAATAATAATTTTTAACCGTCAGAGTTATTACTGGGATATGTTTTATTGACTTCTCGGGGTAGATATTTGTTATTTATGTATCGTGTAGTTGTTTACTTGCGATAATTATATAATTCGTATTATTGTTAAAAATATTGTTCTGTTCACACATTTCTGGGTTGTGATCAACCTCTTGCATATATGTTTACAGGACGTTGCAGAGCCAGTCCCAGCATTTTTTGGCTGTTGTGGTTTTCCTAGGCAAATTTACTTCAAGTAGTAGGCCTGTTTTTTGGACGGTCGGCTTCTCGATACCACTGTTGAAACCAACGCAAGACGCAATGCCCACAGCTGGGATCGAACTCGTCACTCTGGCATTAGGAAGCGCGTTCACAACGCCTTAGCCACATATATGTGTGTGTGTGTGTATATATAAATATATTAGGGCTGTACCGGATATTCGCTTCGTATTCGCTTCGGGGCCGAATAGTGGACCTATTGACTATTCGGTATTCGGCCGAATAGTTGCGGTCAGGCCGAATACGAATAGTAGTTACCTTACGCCCGCTTCTGCATACACGGCCTTAATGCTGACAACATGGAACGATTGGTTTTGTTGAAAGCTAATGCAAGCTTTCATGCATTAACTAAGCTGTCAGTTACAATTTCCAAGTTTAGTTACTTGTTATAATACCTAGGATTCTTTCAATCCTAGTTATTAGTTACCACAGACTGACTGAAGGATGCAGAATATAAAATGTTTTTAAATGTTAACTATTCTGTACGAATACTAACTAGACATGGAAAGAATATAAACTCCGGCCACATCCAAGTGGATAATATGAAAATCAAACGAACGGAAACATATACTTGGGTGCAAACTTCAACTGCTCCAACATGCTAAGAGAAGAAATACAATATAGAATACAATCTAGAAATTAAGTGTACTATGCCCTTCAACATCTGCTAAAGCCAAAGTGTCTGTCTCGCAACACCAAGATCAAAATATATAAAACATTGAAAAGACCAGTCTTTTCATATGGCTCTGAAACTTGAAGCAGAAATAAAAGAGATGCGGTCTTATTACAGGTTTTCGAAAACATTTTTACGACAAATCTTTGGACCCATCAAAGATGCAAACAGCGGGGAATGGAGAGACAGAAGCAACAACGTAACACATAATCTGTTTAAATCACTATTGATCACTGGCATCATGAGAGCTTACTGACTAAAATGGTTGGGGCATATTGAAAGAATGTCAGATGACAGAGAAGTAAAAACTGTATACACCTGAGAGAAGAATGGGCGTAGACCACGAGGCAGACAAAAAAGTTCGAGAGATAATGTGCAGACCTGCAAACAACTGGTGTCACAAATTGTGAAGATAAGGCCAGCGAGAGAGATGAATGGAGGAGACGAGTGATATATGCAGCAGTGAACCTCAAGGGCCCAGAATGCTAAAGAAAAAGAAGATGACTATTCTGTGCTACTTTTTGTGAATTAAAAGTTCAGCGTGCATTTGACGTTATGAATGTCTGTGTGTTTTTTAAAGAAATATTTTATACACTATTCGTATTCGTATTCGGCCGAATAGTTGGTCCCGCTATTCGTATTCGGCCGAATAGTAAAAATCACTATTCGGTACAGCCCTACTATATATATATATCATGTAGAAGCACGGGGACCACTGCAGAGAAATCGATGATCGAGCTGATTTCTCCAGGCTGCTAACTGTTTACCATTGTGACCTGAGATGAAAGAATCTCTATCTCTGGATGGTAGATTAACAAGGAGGCAGATCCTAGATACCACGTTCAACTTCAGATAAGTTACAATTAGGGCAGCTGAAACGGCTGCACCAGCCAGTTGTCACCTGCAGTCATATGCGGGTAACAACTACACACTGGGTGGGAGACTCAAGCCTTGTTTAGGTGCTCAATAATAATTAAAATATTATTAACATTGTTGTGTTCTGAAAGGCAAAAATATATTGAAATAATATCAAACGTATAAACAAATACTTAAAAGTGAAACTGCTATACATGGTTAGGAGTAGGAAGCGAGTACTTGGCCGTTTTGCAAATTTCCTAGTGGTGGGTGAGGGGAGCTCAATGTACTGAAGGTTGAATAAAGAATCGACATCACAGCACTCGGGACATTCCCATATGTGCTCAGTCCCTATCTTCAGCAGCAAGTAAATAATTCCAATTATGATGGTACCAGTAACCGTCTGATTGTATATCCGTCTCATGCTTCCCCTGAGTGTTGAGCGTCGGCCAGAAGCCCTGGTAGCTCGTCGCAGCGCCATTTTCCTTAAACCGTGCGTACGTGGGTGCGTGCGTGCCTGCGTGCGTGCGCGCGTGTGTGTATGTGTGTGGTAAACATTAGTCAACTATTATTTATATTCAAAGTTTGCTGATTTTACATTTTTTTTTTTCTTCTAAATTTCAGATGAAAATATTTTGTATGGACAAACTAGCCATAGCCGACGATGGTACAGTACACAGTTAAACATTGTTTGCTCCATATTTTTTTTTTTTTTTTTTTTAATATAAAACCATTATAAAATACTGCACACTTTTCTTGACAACATGCCTACTCACATATCATAAATGTATTTTAGCATGCAGATAGTTACTTACATAATACGTACTTCTTTCTTACATAAAACGTACTTTTTTTTTCTCGTTCGCTTGAAATAGAGATATATCTGCAATGTTGTCTCTATTGTGGACTTCACTGTCTGTTGTAATTCAACCAGCGACCCGTAAAGGTTAGCTTTCATTGGTGTTTCTCGTGGCCAAAAATGTTGCCTTGATATGTTGTACCTGGGACAGTCTTGGAGGATGTGATACTTACTGACTTAGTCGCTCCTCTTCTACCTTGGGGTGTAGAGGTTTGCCAGAGAAATCACTAGACTTTTCTATCAGCAGTTTTCTTTCTGGCTTTGTTCCACCCCTGTCCTCTGTCAGTCAGGGGCTGTCGGATGTTGTCTTCCCAGCGAAATCTGGAGATCTGGTTCTCTGGTTACAGATAGTCACATGGTATAAAATACAGAGGTACCGAAGAAAGTGGGAATAGAAATATAGTGGAATTTCGAAGACAAAATTCCCTTGTGTTCCGGTTCTCTATTGTGACGAGACAAACATATTGTAGGTGTCGACTAAATGGGGGTATCCTTCGAAGTCGAAGTGCACCTGCATGAGAGGCAAGGAACCAACACTCTGCATACAAATATACCAGATCTGTAAAACAGATGTGCACGCAACACTCAAGTTCTGGAACAGGGGGACTAGATGATGACTTCGTCACAGTGGAGTGTGTCCAGCACGGTTAGGCCTGTCTATAGAGACCAGCTTGTTGCCTGCGCAGCGCGTCGCACACAACCCGAACTCTGTTCTTTAGCGACAATCCCAAGAATCAACAAGACACTTATATTCAGGATCTAAATGGTAGTCTAAAGCACCCAACCCACAATCTCCAGTAAAGTAATGCTCAGCATGAAACCTTCAGTAAAATAAAACCAGCCCACAAACTTCAGTACAGTAAAACCAAGTCCACAAACTTCATGACAGCAAAGCCCAGTCCACAAATTTCAGTACAGTAAAACCCAGTTCACAAACTTCAGTACAGTAAAACCCAGTTCACAAACTTCAGTACAGTAAAACCCAGTCCACAAACTTCAGGACAGTAAAAACCCCGTCCACAAACTTCAGTACAGTAAAACCCAGTTCACAAACTTCAGTACAGTAAAACCCAGTCCACAAACTTCAGGACAGTAAAACCCAGTCCACAGCCTTCAGTACAGTAAAAGTACGGGCTCTTTTTACGTCAACGGCACATCGGGCATATGATGGTCAACAATGAATCGACCGCCTTTACTTCCCAACCTCTTAACCTGGTACCTATTTTAGACTTTATCGAGTTGGAAACCAAGATCAAACTTTAAAAACATCCGCCCTGATGCGGTGACGAACTGAAGACCTTCGGGTCGGCATGCAACCGTCTGCTTCTGGGCTACAATGGCTGACAACCTTCAGAGTGCAAGACAAATGGCTTAACCGCCTTTCCTATGAAATATGATATTCGGCATACATTCGGCGTGGCCTATAAGAAAAATTAACTGAAAAAAAAAACTATTCAAAAAGTAGTACTGTCGATGCGTCGGCGTCTGTGGCGTAAGTGAACGTGCTTTGTAATGCCGGGGTGCCGTATTCGATCCCAGCTGCAGACGATTTGTCTTGCAATGGTTTCGACAGTGGTACCGAGAGCTGACAGAGAAAGAAATGGCAAACTACTGAACGTAAAATGTGCCTAGAAAAACCACAACAGCCAAAAAATGCTGCGGTTGGTTTTGTAACGTCCTGTTTAGGATCGCATATAACTGTCGTGCCTGTGGCTTGGGTTTAGCAAACACGCTTTGCAATGCTTCGATGCCATGTTCTGTACAAGATGCTGGCAATTTGGCAGCAGACCGTCATGCGATAGCTTCGACAGTTACATCGAGAGCCCACCGCTCGGTAGCATTGGCAATTTCATCATCATCATGTAGCAGGTCCTTTGTAGAATGTCGCTCTCATCAAGGTCTGCCTGAAAGAAACTCGGTAATGGCAAACTACTGAACGTAAAACTGCCTTGTAAAATCGCAAGTAGGCAACAAAAGGCCAAGAATGGTTTAGCAACGTCTGTAAACTGTAAAGGATACGCAACGAACTCAGTCTACAGCATTGTACAGTCTGTACAAAAGGTATCAGGCTTTCTTTTTATGGTCGTAGATTTAAATCCGTATGGAATCTGACTTTTCTTCTTTCAAAATTGACCTTGACTCCAGGTCGACCTAGCCTAAAATAGATAGCTGATAATCTCCTGGGAAGTAAAGGCAGCTGACATCACTCACCGAATCCTATACAGATTAGTTTAGTACCATACGCCCAGTGCACCGTTTACTTACTTAAGTCTTCTTTTTCTGGTCATTTTTCCCTGCCGCTGGTTTTAAGTGAGAAGGTCACTGACCTTCATCAGGGGTGTGAGGCATAACTTTCTCTTGCCCGTACACTGGAGTGCCAACCGGCCATATCTTTCCCTTGTCCGTACACTGGAGTGCCAACCGGCCATATCTTTCCCTTGTCGGTACACTGGAGTGCCAACCGGCCATATCTTTCCCTTGTCCGTAAACTGGAGTGTCAACCGGCCATATCTTTCCCGTTTCCGTACACTGAAGTGCCAACCGGCCATATCTTTCCCTTGTCCGTAAACTGGAGTGCCAAACGGCCATATCTTTCCCTTGTCCGTACACTGGAATGCCAACCGGCCATATCTTTCCCTTGCCCGTACATTGGAGTGCCAACCGACCAAACCTGGGATCTCCCTGCTGCATGCAGAGAGCTTGTCTGTAGCACAGGCTCAGTATTCTGGGGTGCTGGTCCACACAGGCAACGTGCCGAACCCCCAGAATGAATTTCTTGTACACATCAACCTTGACACATGAAAGAAACAGACCATGATATTTAGATTGTGGGTGCTTTCTTAATATCCTACCCCAAACAGGGGGAAACCACAGGTCACAAGACAGTCTAATATTTCAGGAGGTGGTAGGCTGCATGCAGTAGTGGGACCTAGGCTGTCTGCAGCCTTGGCACCTAAGCTGCACTCTCTTGTGGGACGTAGGTGAGTTGGGGTTAGGGCCAGTTCTAGATTTACTGGGGTCGTTAAAATCATCAGAAAGCCGGGAAACCCAGTCTTATTACCCTATAAAATGTTGGACTGTCCTGCGACGTAATCTGGGGTTGGATATTAAGAAAGAACTAGATTGTGTACGGCACACAACATGCTCTAAAGTCATATGTACTTACAATACTGTATTTGCAAAATATTACAGAAAAACCCCGCCGTCTGCTGCCGGAAGAATATGGCTACCTAGTAGAATGTAAGCAAAGTTTAAACTACTTTTCTATATTCTTATACAAGCTATATTTTCACTGTCATTTGTAATATGTAAAGTAAAAGGTAAAAGAACTGACCCTTTACCATGACTAAAAATGGGGTGCTAGGTATAGTCCAAGAAAGTAAAGGTGACTGGTGTGATAACCTCATAATCCACCTCTAAAGACGTTATAAATATGGTATCTGCATCAGCCACACCTGGTGTAACCTGCAATCATATATAGGTAAGGAGTCCGTTTCATAATTCCTGTAGGGGAATCAGAAACAGATAGAAAAATAAACCCGTTATAACCATGAAAACAAATTCCTTAATCACCTAAACAGAAGAGACGAAGTCACAATTTTACGATTATGCCCTGGACACTGCAGACTCAACTAACATCTATTGAAATTAGGTATGAGCCAAACAGCTCTCTCCCAATATTCGACGCAATTTTTTTTTAAAATTGTAAATAAAGCCTTACTTGGCTGTTGCCGGGAGCCCTAATATAACCTAACGGTTTAACGATGTTGCGCACGGGGGATTCTCATCCGAATAGTGGCACTTTGTGTCACCGGGTGTTTATCCCACGTTTTACAGTCCATGTGGAGTTGAACGTCAGCCTGTCAACAGCTCTCTCTCAGTTCTTCATACGGAAGAGACTCCAGAACACATCCTGCAAGACTGTTCTCTCCTGGCGCTGCAAATCGACAGATGGCCCCGCTTAGTAGACCTGACAACTAAGCTTTGGGAGAAACCGAAGAGACTTCAGATGGCCACACCGAGTAGAATTGACAACTAAGTATTGTGAGAAACCTAAGAGACTTCAGATAGCCACGCCCAGTAGACCTGACAACTAAGCTTTGGCAGAAACCTAAGAGACTATAGATGGCAACGTCCAGTAGACCTGACAACTAAGCTTTAGAAGAAACGTAAGAGACCTTGAGATCACATTCCAATTTATGGCCCATAGTTGAATAAGCACACGACCAGAGATCGCAGAAGAAGATAATTTCAACAGTGGGTTATTTTGAAAAAAAAAAAATCGTTCGTTAAGATAACTGTACAAGAAATGTTGAACTAACAACACAAGAAAAGAAAGTGCTACGAATTAGAGAGAAAGTTGGAATAAGACCATGTCTGGATTATACTGACAGAGAAAGAATGAAATGGTTCAGCCATCTAGTCAGAATGCAGCCAGACCAAACTGTATATGAGACTTTTTTTTTTACAGCAGAACATCTGGGAGGAAGGTGATGAAGTAGATGGATAAATGATGTAGCAGAAACCTGCAAAATAATGAACAAATCCATCACCCCAGACAAATACAGAAAACTACGATACTGGGCTACAGGGGTATTAGTGAGACGGCAAGATAAGAAGAAGAAGAAGAGACTATTTTCATTAAACATGTGGCTAAGCTCGTCAGATTTTGACATTTTACAAGTTTGCTCTTGACTGCTTTTAACTGTCCCGTCTGCCTGTAAGGCAGCAGTCGTGCATCTCTCTTAGGCTGTTACCAGTATTGACACACTAGCACACCGGTCCTGCTGACCAATTCCCGCTACGTCCTTTGATGAAGCAGCCAACTTCAAGCTCACCAAGAGTTACTGGCATAACTTCTTCCTATGCACCGCAGCGGGCGTGCTTTTCCTTTCTATTCATCTCCAACAGGTGGTTCACCGGTTCTAACACAGTTGTCTCAGCATCACCCTGTCCATACTTCTTCCTCCACTAAACACTATCAGCTCTTTCATTTCCGTTCACCCCGTCCTATTAAGCCAAGATAGTTTCTTGAGGCAACACTGGATGATGTCAACCCTTTCTAGTCGTTTCCCAGTTAGGATCTTCTAAAGTGTCTCTGTTTGACAGGTTCCTATTCATTGACCTGTCTGACCCTTCTAGCTGCTAGGCTGCAGTCAGGCTAGATCTTGCGGCCATTAGAACATACAAGCTCCTCTATCATAACAAGGTAAAAACACACAAGAGGGAAATCAGTCATGCAATAAAAGGGCAGTTACTTCACAAATCAGTCAAACAGATGCTGTCTCTACAATGAAGGTTAAGTGAAATAGATGACCAACATTCCAGCGAGGGTCCCAGATCCCCATTATGGGGGAGGGGGATAAGAATAGACCCACTGCCCTCTTACAAGCATGTGGTAAAAGACAACTAATTAGGGGTGTTTCTTTTGAAGTCGGAGTGCACATTAGAGGGGAGAACCAACAGTGTGTATACAAATAAGCCAGACCTGAAAAACGGTCATGCACTCAACTCAGACCTTAAGTTCTGGAGCCAGACAAAAGTCAAGAAGAACTGGGGCTTTCTGCTGAGTAAAGCTAACAAACACTAAGAAAAAGAAGATCTCCTACAAGCACGTTCACCCTGTAGGTAAACCCTCAGAGACTGCTGTTTCGCCAACTCTTTGGTGTTATCACACTTGTATTGCCTGCTTGCCTTCAACATTTCCATCCAGTACTGTGTTTATGTCGGCGTCTGTGGCTCATGCGTTGCGAACGCACTTTGTCTTGAGTTGGTTTCAACAGTGGTACCAAGAGCTTACTGTTCAGATAGCAGTGAAAATCTAATAAACATAAAATTTGCCTAGGAAAGCCACAATAGCCAAAAAATGCTGGGGTTGGTTCGGCAACGTCCTGTAAAGGATACCTAACTATAACTGTGTTCATAACAATGTTATGCCGTTTAATGTTGCCAAAATATGTCATTCTTTATTTCTATCAAACTCCCTTTTTTCATTCCATCCTTAGAGAACCTCTGTATGTGTCTTTCACCTCAAAATAATTATATTACATTTACACTCCTAAGTAATTCACACACCTGCTAAATGACCTTAACTGAATGCACTAATTGCTACCGCTACTACTACTTTGCAGGGCCAAGAGAAGAGAAACCTAAACCCAAATACAAGCCAATGTATTCCGTTATGGAGAATAAATATGGTCTAAACTATGACCCAGACAAAGGCGGAGTGTGCCAAGACAGAATCCCACTATGAAAATCACTAAGTTTGAAACAAGTTTTTTATGGACACATTAATGCTAGTCTTTCAGTGCAAAACAGTATTCAGGTTAATCATATTTATTAATTATTCCTTTCCTGACACCTTTGTAATTTCTTCAAAATATTACTTATTAATTTCCTGACACCTTTGTAATTTCTACAGAATATTGCCCCTGTCTAATTATGTTTATTTCTTGCTTTTCACAGTTATTTTAACCCAGGATGACAGCTGCTATTTTTATTCACACATATTAACAAACTATCACTATACCACCTGCAGTAATATATCTTTATGTTTGAAGAAGTATTTTCATCTTTTTTTCATGTTAGAATGGTCGCTGTGCTTGCCTTACATTCTTTAGGGCTGTTTTTATTGATAACATGTACTGATCAGAAATGAGCATCAACAATTGCTGTTTTAGACAAAACAAAACAGCAACTATTACTGCAGTAAAAAGAAATGGACAAAGCAAGAAACAAGCTTAAGAAAAACTGATGTCACTACATGTAACAACTGAAAATAAATTATAAAGCAAAACTGTGTTCATTAGTTCATAACATTGATGTTCACAAATTCATTAAAATCATCACTCTAATAATGGTTTGTGGGATGCTATATTGCTATTACAATGTTAATTTTGTTTTTCTTCAGAACTGACCTTGGTTCCCAGGTCGACCGTCTAAAATGGGTACCTGGTAATGTCCTGGAAAGTAAAAGCAAATAATGTTATTTTGACCACTCATGGAGTGCTGATTGTCCTATTAAACATAGAAGCCTAACACTCTATGCTCTACACCCCACTGGCGTAAAAAGGATCCTTTAGTTTTACATTATTATTAGTTAGAAGTGGTATCTCCCTGCTGACCAAGCTAAAGGTTTACAAAGCTTTAATTCTCCCAGTACTGCTCTATGCTTGCAAAATGTGGACTGTGTATCAGTGCCTTGCTAAAAAGTTGAATCAGTTTCATATAACCTGTCTCAAGAAACTGCTTAAAATCAAATGGCAAGATGAGATCCTAAATACTGTGGTATTTGATAGGGCAAACCTGCCTAGCATCCATACGAAAATGAGGAATTATCAGCTGTGTTGGGCTGGTCAACTTATCCGCATGCCAGAATATCGCCTCCCAAAGAGAGTATTTTTATGGCGAGCTCCAGCAAGGGAAGAGGTCCCAGTGGGGACAGAAAAAGCGCTATAAGGACACACTCAATCCTTTTGGCACCAACACAGCGACGTGGGAGGCTGCTGCGCAAGACCGTTCTGAATGGCGTATGTCCCTCATGGATGGTGCATCGGAGGTTGCACAGGCAGACTAGAAAGAATCGTACTGCTTATCCCACACTTATTACTGATTCCATCTGTTGTTGGCACTGCTCAAAAACTTTCCAGGCTCAAATTGGACTAATCAGAGACCCTTGTACTCATAATCATTACTACTTTGAATGAAAGTGGTCTTCATCACTCGTGATGAACAAACAACATTATTAGTTATTCTTTTTTTTCACAAACACATTTCAGTGTTTGCTGATAGTTTTTTAAAGTTGTTTACTGATTGTTTCAATCATTCCACTGTAGGGCAGGGATTGAAATGAAAATGATAAAAGAGTGATTCCAGAACGCTGCTCCTCTGATGCATGTTGAAAGTGGGGTGGCCATCTTGACTTATTATTATGATATCACTATGTTCATCTGCCCCGTGATGTCGTGTTTAACACTCTTGACAAAAAGAATACTCACTACTCCTTTTCCGTTCAACAAGCACGTCATAAAAGGCCACTAATTAGGGTTTTGCTGAAACGTTATGTGTTGGGCTGAAAGGCCTATATATTGCAGCCTAGCTGTAAACCACAATACAATATCCTGACTGCCATTTCAAAGGTGCATTGCAGAGGAACACAAAAATGTCAATGTTGGTAAGAATATTTTGGCTGGTCTAAATCTCCCAATATTGGTTCCGGAACAAACAAACTGTTTTTTCAAAGAATCCTAGATTCGGCCCTTTCAAACACCCTTCTTTCACATAGCAGTTGTATTTTATCAATAAAGTATGTTATGTTCATATAATAGCATGCGAATTATGAATATCAGGAAAAAACATAAAAGCGCCGGAACTCTATTTTGAGGGTAAAAAAACAGACCCACTGCCGCCCAACAATCATGTTGTGAGTCAACTAATCATGGGTGTTTTCTTCAAAGTCTGAATGCATCTGCCTCAGAGGCAGAGATCCAAATAAGCCAGATCTGTAAAAAGGACGTGCAAGCAAAATTCTGATTTTGAAACAAGACTAAAGTCCAGAAGCTGACTAAAAACCAGAACATTTCTCCGGAATTTATAGCTGGTGAAAGTGACGAAGATGAACCACAAGGTCGTCGCATACAACTATAGTACCCCATCCCCATGTGGGTTCCAGGGAAAACAAGAATAGACCCACTGCCTGTCCAAAATCATGTTGTAAGAGTCGACTAAATGAAAGCTTACTTCGAAGTCGAAGTACATCTGCCTGAGAGGCAAGGAACCAACAGTCTGCATGCAAATAAATTAGACCTGTGAAACAGATGTGCCCACAACACTCAGTTTCTGGAACAGGACTAGAGTCCAGAAGTGGATGAACAACCAGAACTTTAGCTGGAGTTTAAAGCTGGTGAACTGAAGAAGAAGACATCTTTACTGTCACTTTTCTTCTCTGATATTTTGAACTGCATGCTGCCGCCCTGTAACTAAGTCTTCTTTTTCAGTATATTTCTTATTAGTTATTTAGTTTTCCTTAGTGCCCATAAGCATTTGTTTATCTGGTCTTTTTTCTGTTCAGCTCACTCTTTGCATTTTATGATAGCATCATGTTTTAAAAACTTTCCTATCTTATCTTTGTTTTAAAAACCCTACAGTATATTATATTTCACAGCTCTACAGAGCTATAGACCAAACAATAATCATTAATGGTTCTTTCCACTGTTAAATACTGATGCTACTGAAGTAAGTAAAAAAAAAAAAAAATTGAAAAAAGTAAAGATCCTTTTTTGCGTCATTAGGCGCATTGAGCATATGGGAAGAGCACCCACATTTTTTTCAGACCAATAGGCACTAGCTGGGTAATGTGGTCAACATTATACCGGTCGTCTTTACTTCCCCAGGACATTCATCCTGGTACCCATTTTAGGGCGGGTCGACCTGCGATGCCCCATACCATGATCAGCAGTGAGTTTCGATCGCAGTACATTGGAATTACAAGTCAGATTCCCAACGCCTAAGCCACGGATGCCACCAATCGAATGTAGACATTTTTTGTGTGGTCATTATTATGATAGATCTTATTTCAGCACCAATACAATATCCCACAAGGCAGCGGCCTTGAGTTAGTGGCTAGATGCCCGCCTGCGAATTCAAAGGTCATAGGTTCCAATTCGGATGAAGCTGGACCCCCCTCCCCTGCAAAGCCCTTGGCTCCCAGGTATCCAATGTGATGCTGACCACATCATCTACCAAAAATAGAGGGGCGCGTTAACGCAATCGATAAGAGGCTCATTTTCAAATCCAGCTGTGACTCGCTGAAGCCCACAGTCGGTGTTCAAAACTGGGTGGCTCCCGGGGTTCACCCAGCCTTTAGAAAATGGGTACCAGAGTTGACACTCTGGGGTAAATGGAGGAACGTCACTGTAGCTACAGAGTTAGGTGCGGACGGCGACACAGGCAGACAATTCTTATCAGCTGTCCGAACTGGTGACAGAGCACTTATGGCTTATAACCATGTGCAATGACGCTGGTTCACATCTCCCGACTTTACCTTTATTTTTTTATCTACTAAATGCTGGTTGGTCTGACACTAATACTATATGCCAACATGGCTGAAGGTATGACAAATGGTCCTTTACAATTTATCCCTGTAGCAATTTGGTCAAGACAGAGAAAAGTACAATCATTAAACTTTCTTACATTGCAAAACATGAAATAATTAATAAAAACCAGCAGAGTTGTAAAACTATTTTCATATATTCAGATAGGTCTAAGAAGAAAGCATAGGCAAGTTATCGATATAGAAAATGCATATATATATATGTATAGATATAAACTTCATTTTCAAAGGTAAGCATCTAACAGTGTATTTTTCTGATTTTTCTTACATTATTAACATCAACAAGATTCCCAAGCTATTGCTATTTAAAAATGAACACAAGATAACATTTTGCACATTAATTTTTCACAAAAACATAACTGCAAAGATAATAAAAAAACAAATGAAGAAGTAACTGAAATATTTATACATCTAACCGAGGATTGATTTTTTTTTAAAAGTCAATAAGATTTAATGACAGCCAAAACAAACAAAATCTTATTCAACATTTAATATCCAAACATGTATTCTTTCAACTTTGAAACAAGGCCAGCATCACGTTTGGGAGTGGGCTTATCTTTCAGCACCTGCAAAAAAACAAAAAACAAAACACCCTATTATAATCGTGAATGATTAAACTAGCTACAATAAAATTAGCCTTAGAAATTATTAACACACGTACTGAAAACATGCATGTAGTTAAAAGTTAGTAAACTCATTTCATAATCAATGTACTAGGGTTCATTTCAACAACAGGCAGTTTAGAAAAAGACAGTTCTAACTGCTGTCAGATACTGTTGCAACAGTCATAATACTCTTAAGATCTGATTTTTTTATTCTTTCAAAAATGACCTTGTTTGCAGGTAGACCCAGCCTAAAATGCACAGCAGGTAAAGTCATAGGAAGTAAAGGCAGCCAGCTTATTAACCACACCAAGCAAGCATCACATTCCTGATGCCTCAGGGGCTTGAATAAGGTCCTTGACTTTTTGTACTCTTTTAATGTGGCTGAAATATTTCAACTCTCTCTGATTTCTTTCAGAGCCTTTTTTTTCTTCTGTATATCCACAGTTTGACTTTCTAGTTGCTGCTTTAAATACAAGAAGCTATGTGACATTTCTACTGGGCCGGCAAAAATACCCAAATGTGTCCAAATATCTACATTCTTTGGTATGCGATAAGAAGGAGAAAACTGAGTACACTGTGTCAGTAGGAGAGTTGGAGGGGAAGAGGGCGACAGACACAAAAGATTATGGAAAGTTTGATATCATTGCATAGAGGATCATCAGTGTCGGAGCTGACTGAAAGTACACAAGACAGAAAGTTGTGGACAGACATGATTACTAATGCCCCACAGAATGGACATTGAGAGAGAGTTTGCAAATACTACAACTCTTTTCACAAACCTCAAACTCTCCTCGGGAAGCAGCATATGCAGCCGTCAATGGCCGGATTGGGGTCAGAGTACTCTGGTTCAAGTCTGAAGGTGATCTGACAGAATTGTTGAGCGCTGGACTCGTGAATACATTTTCTTTGTCTTCCATCACACGCTGTGGGACAAAATTGAATGCCAACTCAAATATAATGGTGTTGAAAATACTACATTCTCTGTAATGGACAAATCTGCATAAAACAGGAGAAACAGACCTCATTTTAAAAGAAAACTAAAAATGAAGGTCGGCTGCAATCTACTTCTTCACATTCACCAGATAGACAGGCCAGTTACCGCTTCACATATGAGCATTATAGGTTCTCACATTTCAGCAAAATTTAATACACTGAAACAAATTTAAATGACAGTACACATAGCATGCTATTAAATATACTACTTATTTATTACTTAATGTGCAATTATTTTCATACCTAAGAACCTACATTACTTACTGTGCAATTATTTTCATACCTAAGAACCTACATTACTTAATGTGCAATTATTTTCATACCTAAGAACCTACATTACTTAATGTGCAATTATTTTCATACCTTAGAACCTACATTGCTTTAAATAATGTGCAATTATTTTTCTTCCTAAGAATGTGCACTGCTTAACGTGCAATTATTTTCATACCTAAGAATGTACACTACCTATCAATGGAGTTTTACTAGGCGCATTTATCTCATATCTTTACTACTTTTTCTATAGGGATAACATACACAGAGTATCACGAGGACATTTCTTACACCTGGAAATAATTTCTAACATTTCAAGACAAATGTGAAAGCCAATATAAAGCTATAAAAAATACTTCTGTCTTTAGAGTGGTCAAATCTACAGAAAACCACAGGGCAGATGGGCCTGGTACAGTTCCATGGACAACTAATAAAGGTTTTAAACATGAAAAGAACTTCACAAGTTATACTGCTTATGTAAAAGTCAGTATACATTTAACTGATATCACCAACATTATTTTTTTATATTTTTCTTTATAATGGTAAAATCTACAGATTATTGGGTAGAAAGGCCAGTAAAAACACTGGATAAGCAGTATATGCTTTCTTTTATATGTAAACAGTTTTACATGACTTACATTTTATGACTTCCCTTTATTTATTTAAAAAAAATAATCCTTAATTCACATTAGAAAATGCTTAATACTATCTTCAATCATTACCATAAAGTTAACCTGGTCAACAAATACTAGATGAAGTCAGATGTGTTAGCTGAAAGATGCAAATATTGCAGCCTTGCTGTAAACAAGCACAACACATTTATATTACACTGACTAATAAGAAGAAGAAGATCAACTGTGAAACTTGAGTTCTGTATACACAGCCGCTTGACAGATCTGACTTATATGTATACAGACAGGTAATTCCTTGCCTCTGGACAGGTGCATACCAACTTAAAAGGAAACATCCCTAATCAGTCGGCTTTTGCTGCATGCTTGCTTAGGGGGCAAGTGTCCAATTCACACCCCCCTCCGAGGAGCACATCTTATAAATTATAATTATTATGACACTTATCTTAAACTGAAACTTTCTCTCCATTATCTATTCTTAACATCTGTCTTACATTTCTTTCAAAATCCACCTTTACTTCAAAGGGGAAAAAAAACAAATAACAAATCTATTAATACAAATAAAACTGGCGCAAAAGAAAATTTCAGAATAGTGCTCAACAGAAAATAGTAGAAGCATTTGACAGCAAATGCATGGCAACTCTTAACACAACAAAATATGAACATCAAGAAAAAATTAAACTTAACATAAAATGTAACAGATAATACTGATCGACCCACTTTCATGTAAAAATTGAAATCCTGCAAGTAAACCAGTAGAATAATAGTTACTTAATTTCTTTTTTTTTAATCAAACAAATTTCAAGACAAAATTGGTGGAAAGGAGTAAAGGAAGTGAGAAAAGAAGTAGCGAAGGTACTGTAAACAGAAAACTCAGCTAGTTTGTTGTGCTACCTAACTTGATCCCAGGGGCTTTCACGTTCCAACTCTTTCGATTCCAGAAAGTATTTAAATTAACTCTATTCTATTTCTTCTTTTTCACTTCCTCTTTTACCGCTGTGGGCATCGAGGGAGATATAAGGTTCTGTCTCTAGCTCTTCTGGCCGCCTTAACCATAGGCACATCGTGCTGTTGTAGAGTTTCTCTGATGTTATCCTTCCATCTTGTTATTCTAGTTAAAAGCAGCAAATGTTCAAGAATAAAGAAGATACTTCTTCTTCGTGTTCACTGGTTGTAAACCCTGGAGGAAAGTTCTGGTTGTTTGTCCACTTCTAGACTTTGGGGTTTTGTACCAGGGCCTGAGTTTTGCGTGTACATCAATTTTACTGGCTTATTTGTGTGCAGTTCTTGTACCCTCCCTCTCTGGCAGATGTACTCCGACTTCAGAGGAAGATGTCAATCCTATCTTTAGGATGACTGTTGCCACTGTTTTGTGGGGCATGATGTTGCATCATTTGTGTGGTGTTCTCTTTGTCACTTTATCTACAGGTGGTGCCCCTAAGACTCCCTCATCTAGGGCAACCGTGTGTAGTCTGATAGGCCCTCAATTAAAGACAGGAGCATATAATGTGCATTCTCCACCATCCAAGGAGGCTTCCATAAATGCAGAGCCGACACATGATACTCTGGTCCTGGGCTCACACAAGGAATCGTCATGTCCTGCATACGACTGCTTAACCTCACATCGGCATGTTGAACATTCCACTCATCACGGGCTGCCCCCTCTGGTGATCAGTAGGGAGCAGTCCGCAGGTCCAGGACTTCAATGACCACACAAACGGGTACATTCTACAACATTACCTTAGACATCTTCAATGCTGTTTCAACTGTGCACTTAGCACGGCATGGCATAGAAGATCGCATGTGTCAGAACTGATTTAAAGTATAGGTGACAGAAGCTTGTGGATACAGGTGACATAGAGAAGAAGAATGTAGTCAAATTATGACGACTTTCTGATATTGTGATAAGCTGCCCTAGCTTTTTTTTTAAAGGCATTTAAATAAATATATTTCAAATTGTACACATTGCATTAATTCTCAAATTAGTTTCAGGAAATAACTAACTTCCCATGCAGGAATGTTACCTTACAGAAGACACAGTAAACAAAAGAAACAATAAGTATTGTGTCAGCAAAAATATAGACAAAGCATCAATCAAAGGATAAACAAGTCAGTTACTTGTTCATATGTGAGGTTTATCACAAAATACAACATTTTAAAAAGAAGATGCAGAAAGAATAAACTAAACACACACACACAGAAACAAGGATTTTTAAATGGTAGTTCAAAAATAAAATAATCAGCTTGGTTGCGACTTGCCTAGAAGAAAATTTAAATAAGCAGGAAAGAAGAAAATAAAAAAATTACCTTTTCTATGCACTGTGTAACGCCGATTTTTAAACAACCTCCAAAAATCTTCCCATCTTTACTAATGGCTTTCTTGGCTTGAAGTTTTGACAAGTAGTGAATGTGCATCCAATTACACTCTGATGGAATCTGAGAAATAAGAGATAAATCCGTAAAACATTTTACATAAGAACTCACAAAACATGTTGAGAAACGTACAGACAAGTATGCTTTATGCAGGAGTGGCAAACATCGAGACATTAGCGCCTCTTAGAAATTATCTCCCAGGAATGCAGGTGTGTTGGAAAAGAAACAGTTCTGCACCACTCAGAGGTACACTGATGCATGACAAGCTAAATACCATCAAGGTTCTTGAGAACGGGCGAACAGTCCAGAAGCACACACAAAAAAGGTAATCAGTTGGAAGAGAATCATGCAGCAGGGGATCTAAAATGAAAACTGACAACATTTGTTATACAAATACATACAGACATAAAGTCAGCCAAAAAAAAAGTATTTACACATTTTAACAAATGCTGTTTAAAGACTTTTCAAAGATATATTTAATCATTATATGGCCAAGGTGAAAAAATGAGAACTACATCAAATACTAATAAACTAAAAAGACACTTTAAAAAAATCTGGCTCAGTGCTATGGATATCGCAACCCTTCAGCCTAGATTCCATAAATCTAGGAAAAATTTGTCTTTTCTGCCTACCCCTGAGAGTGAACTCGAACCACAAGAAGCTTGTCACCCGGCCGCCTGTGCAAAAAAGGAATTAACCAGTAAAATAAATTCACTAATCCCTGTGTAGGTTTCGGGGCCCAAGTTTGGGGGGGGGGGGGGGGGGGGGGGGGAACAGACCCACTGCCTGTACTGGGGTGAATCACAAGGAGTAGGAGAAAGACGATGACACTGGATAAGGCACACAATGAGAAAACGATAATAGTATAGCTAGAAAGCTAGAATGGCCCAACTATGTAACCAACTAAGCAGAATGGTTTAAAGGGTTTGCTTTCACGTACACTAATATATAAAAAAAAAGCTAAGGTATCTTACAAATATGAAAGAAACGAAAAACAGATCATTTAAATAAATTATGAACAATGGCATAACTAAAAGCTTTTGCTATTAACATATTTTGTCACCTCAGTTCTTATCTGTTTCTCCCCACTTAGATTTCACTTTTAAATGTGAATTTCAATTCGTTATGAATCCCTCGCACGAGTGTGTGAGTAGGGGAGGGAGGGGGGGGGGTGTTTTGGGTTAGATCGACTGCCTCTTAAGCATAAGTCACGCCACATAAACCAGAACACTAAATGTGAACTGCTCTTTTTTCTACCCCTTTTCACACACACACATAAAAAAGCTCGACCACATTCAATCTGCTGTTAGCTAGCCGAAGTACCGTCTTTTTAAGGATGAATGCAGAAAATTCTTTTAACTGTTAAACAATCTATCATATAAAACACAAAAACCATCTGTCAATCATGGCCTCTGCATATTTACCGACAATCACTGAGTTACATTTCGCTGGAGTTATATGCATTGCAAACTACATATGCCATTATGTTCCTTAGTTGTGTATTTAATAAACTGTAGGGGCAATCACTCTAAGCCACAGGCTTGGCACAATGTTGTATTAAGTTGGCATATGGCTATAGAATCAGACTTTGAAACAGATTTTCTTTAGAGCATTTTAAACATCGCATGGTATGATATTCCACAGCCAAGTAGTGAGATAAATTTGGTGAGCACAATTAATTAGAATGAATGTAGATTGCTTTACTCAATCCTGGGTGACGTCGGGAAATTAAAACTAGTATTAAATACAAATAGAAATAAAGCATTCGGCCTACCACATATTTGAGTATAGTGCCATACTGTGAGAACTGCTGCAATATAAATGAAGTGGCACCTGGAGGGAAGCTGAAAGAAATACAATATATTAACAACAAAACCATATTCAGACATAGCAGATATGTTTTTAAAAACAAAAAGGGTTTTGTGCCTTGAAGCATAATGGGCACACGCTGGTAATCCTAGATTTTAACAGACCAATTATCCTTCGAAGTCGAAGTACAGATGCCCATGAGGCAGGGGACAGAAAACGGTTTTACACGCAAAAATCAGGTCCAGGTGAATGCCAAAAGTCCAAGCGGACGATTAACCGGGACCTTCCGTCGGAATTCACAGCCGGTGATCGATAAAAAAAAAACAGACTAATTAACACCTGGATGATGTGGTCAATGACACATGGTCACCTCTACTTTTAAGGACTTGGTACTGATTTCCAACCCAGAATATAAACCAATTATTATTCTGAATCTAAATCACACTCCATGATTGCACAGCAGGTACCTACAGGCATATGCTAACCAGTAGATTTCTGGACATGACCCCAGGGTAAACTTGAAAGAGAACAGATGGAGGACAGGGAGATATAAATATTGACGGGTTGACAGGGTAGCATAAACAGAACAAGTCCACAGCACTGGTCCATAATTCTGATCACTGTATGTGACAAAAATTGTCCACCTCTGCTTTATATAGGGTCCATAATAATGATGAAAAAGAAAACAATATACCAAATCCAAGATTTGTTCCTCTTTCATTCATGTTTTAAGAATTGGTGTCATCTGTCTTTCATTTCCTAATATCCCTGTGTGGGTTTTGGGTTAAAAGAATAGTACCACTGCTTCCCTGCCTAGCATAACACAAATGTGAATAATTAGGGAACTTTTCTCTGAAGTCACAGCCCATTTGTCTGAGAGGCAAGGAACAATCAGTCTGCAAACAAGTAAGCCAGCTTTGTAAAACAGATGTGTATGAAAAATTCACGTTCTGGAACAACAATAAAGTCCAAAAGTGGGCGAACCACTGGAATTTTCTGCCAGAGTTTACAGCTGGCTAAGAAAAATAAAAAGAATTTCACATACACACAGAAAAGCATAAGCCCTCAACTAAATCAGAGCAAGCCTTTGTAGTTTTGTTTATGGCTAATTATATAGTTTAGCCAATGTTTTCTACAGAAATAGATGGCCAGTCTCATGCTTTATTTGTATGTTCCACATCTGTGGCCTACTATTCTTATTTTGACCTTAGAGTCCATGTAGAGATACAGAAATAAAAATATCACTCACCCAAACACAGTGACCCAGGTTTCATCTAGAACATCCGTGGATTTGAGATTTCTGCATGGGATAACAGATAAGCTACGTCAGTTAACATTTCACAATAATCAGTTAGTCAACCGATTATCTTCACTGCACATCAAACTATTCAGTCCATAAGTGCTCAGATCCCAGTAAATCCTGCAGCGTGAAGCAGCTAATGACACAAGTTCTGTGTTGGTTTCTCATTCTTATTCTTCTTTGGCTTCCTGCATTGTGCTTTTGTCTGGCCACATCCCTTTTACCATGCTGTTCTTGTAATCTGGTCATAGTTGCAGATGCAGTCACTTGATAGTGATCTGTTCTAATAGTGATCTGGGTAGCCTAAGCACTACATCATGTGTAAATTCTGCATTTATGAAAGCCTTCTTGGATGGTGGAGAATACCCATGTTCTGACCCTTTCACTCCTTTGATTGCTGATCATACATGCAGCTCCTGGAGAGACCTGTGGGGAGGCACCACCATAGGCGAAGGGGCTAAAACGTACACAACTAAACAATTAGATTAACTCAGTCAACAAACACATGGTAAGTTCATTTTCATCTTCTACTGCAACGTTTCAAGTCCTTGATGCTGCACCTGGCTGCATTCATCTGTGGTTAGGCTTCTCTTTCCATTTGGTGTCTCCATGCGTTTGTAGGTCTCTATACTATCTTCCTACCATCTTCTTGGCCAGCCTAATGGTCTGTCTTCATTTAACTCTTTTGTGTAACCAGTTTTTGTCTCTCCTGCCATTCTCTCCTGGTAAAACATAAATTTAAACAGAAACCCAGGAGGCAGCAAACAGACCCACTGCCACTTAATGAGCATGTTGTAACAGGTGACTAATTAACCCTTTCGCTGCTATGGACGAGATAACTCGTCCTCAACATTTTTTTTTACAGATTGCTAAGAACAGTAATTCTTAGGGGTGAAATAGCAATACACATTACCTTAATCTGATCAAACTGACCCGTTTACATACAATTAAAACCCTTATTAAGTGAGTTTAGGCGTATTTAGATGCATTTCACGTTATCCTGTTGCTTTGTTACCATAGAAGCATTGTCGGTGAACGGTAATTTTTTTGCCCTGAAATATATTTCTGGTTTTGCGTTAGTCTAAATTTTTTTTTTAAATTCAAAATAACAAGAACATTTGTTTAAATAAAGAATTAATGGAGTTTCTTTCAAGTAGTAGTAGTAAGGATCACTTTGAAACGTGTGAGTTATATGAGCTGGGTTATCTTCGCGGCACTCCGGCGGACACGTGTACTTCTGGCTGTGAACAAGACTGACCGGTGACCATATGACCTAGCTATCTACATCGACTGGATTTGAAAAGGATCCAAAATAATCAAAATAAAGATATGGTCACGTACTGACATGATGATTAATATTAATGTCAATAATATACTATACAACTGACATAAATGTGTTTGTCTATTAAAGTGTACAATACTGGTCTTTTTTTTTTCCAGTTCATAGTTTCGTGTGAATTTCTAGTGTAGTTGCTATTACGCCTGCCTTACAATCGAAAGGTCCAGCGTTCAACCCCTACGTCCGTTTTTAAAAAAAAATTATTATTTTAAATTTAAGCTCTTAGCATTTTTGGCAACAGATCACCGAAGTAATAATTAATTAAACATCCTGTCACGTGCGTTCAGGTGGATTTAGATGCTTTACACGTTATCCTGTTCCTTTGTGAAGGGTGGTTGGTGTACTGTGCACATTCATTATATAAAGTTGTTGTGGGGAAAAACACACATGTTGCCGAATTTCACTTAATGTTAGTAAGAGAAATTCTACAGAAATATTGCAAGGAAAAGAGAAAAAGTGTAGGAGGACAAAAAAGTGAAGATCTGCCACTTCGTTTAGTACAAAGGCATTTCCCTTCAATAATAGAGTCCGTAACATCGCAGAAAAAATTCCCAACAAGAAAGTGTGTGGTATGCGCAAAAAGCAAAAAACGACGGGAAACCAGATACATGTGCAAGGAATGTGATTTGGCATTGTGTGTCGCACCTTGTTTTGAAATATTTCACACACAAAGATATTAATATTTGCTTACTAAAGTGTTTTGTGTTTGCTTTGTAAGTTTGTAGTGTTTTCTTTTTGTTAATGAGTTTTCATGGCGTAGTAATAGCGCGTCTGAATTGTCAGCGCAAAGTTCAACCACACGCCTTCAACAATTTTTTATTTTAGGTGTACAATTTTTACCCCGTGCCGCAAGCGCGCCTTCTGCTTTTGAAGGAAAAAGTGGTATTCAGCACAGGAGGAAAGATTAGGTCTCGCCTGGCTTAGCACAGTGGTTACGTTGGCTGGCGGAGGGCGCAGCAGCAAAAGGGTTAAGGGATAGCCTAGGTGTAAACCACACAATACATAGTGACGACAAATCATGGGTTTACATACAAGAGGATGGTGGTCAACAGTGTGAGAATCTCAGCCTCAAACACACTGAATTCTATCAAATACATTTCTCAACTTACTCTTGGGTAAAGAACGGGTCTGTCTGAGCTGGTGATATGGGCAGTGTCTGTTTCTGCTGCATTATGTTCATTCTTGCCTCCCCTTGAGATCCACCAGGTGTATGGAAAAGGCCTAAAATTATATAAGAAAATTAACGCACGAAAATCCATTTAAGTTATCATCACACACACTTAGCTGAGCGGCGCTGGATATATATATATATGTGTGTGTGTGTTTATACACACACACATATATATATACACACACAAATATATGTGTGTGTATATATATATATACATATATATACATATATATATATATACACCCAAACACATATATACATATAAATAAATAAAATAGACAGACTTACTGAACAGCATTCACAGAAAGAAGGAGAATACATAAGATAACAGAGATATCGAAAGCTATAGTTACCATGTCGAGAATCAAACCTGTCACCCCAAAATTATGACAGTGCATCACTGCAGGAATAAGTGTACTAAGACACATGACCAATTAGATGCACCCAATAAAGGTGTTTTAATTAGCCATGTCTATCATACAGCTGGAACCCACAATATGATACACAGAAAGAATTTGTATCAAACACTTGAAATAGCCCCATAAGTTTTAGAAATTCATATTAACTAAGCTGTTATCTGGGGCTTAGGCACTGTGAACGCGCTATATAATGCCGAGTTCAATCCCAGTTGCAGACGGTTTGTCTTGCATTGGTTTTGACAGTGGTACCAAGAACTGACTGTTCAGAAAGAAATGGCAAACTAGTGAAGATAAAATTTGCCTTAAAAGATCACTACAGCTAAACAATGCTGGGGTGTGTTTTGGAACATCCTGTAAAGGCTACGCAACTAACATTTTTAACAGCTGTAATGAGAGTGTCATGTCTTAATTGACTGGCACATGAATAGCTTGTTTAAACAGCATCAATCACTACATACAATCCTTGTATGAGTTCACAGGTTCTATTTTGGAGGGAAAAAATAAATGACTTACTGCACCCCTCCCCCCTTTCCAAACAAGCATGTTGAAAAAGAAAACTAATTTGGGGTTTTTCCTTCAAAGCTGGAGTGGTGAGTAACCAACAAGCTGCACACACATAAGCCAGATGGGCAAGCAGAATGTGTATGTAAAACTCAAGTTCTAGAAAGAGTCCAGAAGCAGATGAACAACTAGAAGTTTCTGCCGGAGTAAAGCCGATGGATGCTAAGAAGAAGGCTAAATGTAATTTGTTTTAAATGGGTTATCTTTTTATATAAAAAAAAATAATCACCTGTGGTCGGAGGTGCTGGCGTGGAAGCTGATATCTGTCTTAACGTTGGTGATGGTTTTGTACGACTCTGTTCTGGGCTGCCAAGCTGTGTCTGTCAGAACAGAAATTATTAACACAGATTATTTATTGATAAAGTATCATATACATGAAGTGTATGCCATAGACTTTAATTTTATGCGTTACAAGTTGGGTTTCAAAGCCCCATAAAACTGATCTCATCAAGGTTTTATATATTTTGATCTTGGTGTTCAGAGACAGAGACTTTCAGTTTAGCAGATAATGTAGGGGATAGAAATTTTATTTCCAGATTGTATTGCTTCTCTTACTTGCTGGAGCAGTTAAAATTGTCAGCCAAATACTTACATATTTCCATTCGTTTGATTTTCATATCAATCTGTGGCTGGAATTACCCCAGCCTGTTTTGTTATTACTATGTATTGTATATACTTGACTGATAACTAGTCCCATTTTTTTAGTGTCCTTTAAGATATTCAGTGTTTTAACTGTTAAGTTTCTAACATAGTACAATCTTCTTTCACTTTTCTTAAAATTTTCTCTAGGGCCAAGTTGAAAAGAAGTGAGGACAGAGCATCACCTTGCTTTACAACTGATGTAATTCACATCATGAGGGCTAAAAGACTTGAATGGTTGGGGCATACTGAGAAAATGCCAGACAACACAGAGATAAAAACTGTACACAAAGAAATTGAATGGTCGTAGACCACGAGGCAGACCAAGAAGACAGTTTAGAGATAATATTTAGGCAGACCTGCAAACACATGGAGCCTTAACTGGAAAGAGAGGATTAATAAGAGATGAATGGATGAGATCTGCAGCAAGTGTTTGAAATGCTGAATAAGAAGGATGAGATGGGTTATGCTCACAGCACTGCAAATATATCTATAGATGTTCATATTTCTCACTCAACATACACATCACCTTCCAATGGCTAATAGTGACAGTTCTATCCTAGCTGACAAGACTTTTTTTGTGTGCCTCTCATATCTGGTGTGCCCTTCTTTACTCCCAATTCTCGCATCCTTAACAGCAGTACTGATGGACTGCACTCTAAATTCTCTGATCGTAGGCACTAACTGTGTCTTTAACTTTATTCTAAGACCCAGTATGACTAAAAGCAAAAACAGCAGAATTTGACATTTTTACAATGTTCACAGAAGAGATATCCCTGAATAATTTTATATAAGAATATTGTAGAAGACATGTAACTGACATCAGGAATACTTTCACAGTACTGTTACCAACAATATATTAAGATGGCATAATGAAGGAGTCGGGAGCTGCCGTGGTCTAGCAGCTAGACGCTCTCTGGCAGACTGGAAAGTCATGGGTTCGGGTCCCGACAGAGGCCAGACTTTTTCTAAAATGGCCTCGGCCTCCAGGTCAACCAAGCCTTGAGTGCGTACCAGGTACGGTCCTGAGAAGTAAAGGTGGCCGATGTGATGCTGACCACATCACTCACCAAGTGCTGTTTGGTCTACAAAATATAGATCTAGTCCTATACACCTGAAGGTGTGGAAAAGGGTCCTCTACTCACTTTATAATGAAGGACTCAGAACTAGAAACAATGCAAAATGGAGGTTACTTCTAATAAAGCTCTTTCATCAAATGTAGAAAATCAACATGTGGGCTATAGGCAATCATACTGTTTTCTAATAAGCTGCTTAGCGTAGTTAACCAAAAACAATGATCCACGTGTCCATCTATCAGTTGTAGAGTTATTTTTCTGACTAACACAGTCCTTTGCAGCCCAGTCTTACAAAACTGGTATCCCATAATTATCATAGTTGAGACTCCAAGAATTGTTAGAACTGTGAGAAGAACTTGCCACCTCACTTTATTATACAATGACCTAGAATTTGTGAAAACTTTGCATCACACCACAAGATAATATCTGTCATGGGACTATCTATCTCAGAAGCATGCGAGGAAAGAAGAAGTAAAGGACCCTTTCCCATACCTTTAGGCGTATAGGGCATATAGGGCTTGACCTATATTTTATAAACCAATCAGCACAAGATGGGTGATGTGGTCAGCATCACGTAAGCCACCTTTACTTCCCGGGACTGCACGCCGTACCCACTCAAGGCTGTGTTAACATGGAAACCAAGGTCATTTTTAGAAAAAAAAGTCTGCGCCCTGGAACAAACCCACTAACTTCCGACCCGTAGGCGAGCGTCTAGCCGCTCCGCCACAGCGAAGAGGAAAGAAGAAGATAAAATTTAATTTCCTTAGCTGTGAGCAGCTGCTTTGGTATTCTATTGCATCTTTTGAAAAAAAAAAAAAAAAAACAGCTGTGGTAATATTGAAGAGTTTGCATGTTAGTAGGTGGGAATAGTAGTTTGTGTCACATGCTGGCTAATCTTGTACAGTTAGCCTAGACCTGTCTCAGCAGGCAAGCTTACTTACTAACAACTATGCCACTACAACTCGTACACAAATGTAAAACTCTAAAGGTGTCAGCGTATTTGATTGTGTTTACTGGTCTTAAGGATAGATGACACAGACACGCCCTCATTTTCCAGTCTGCAAATGACAGTCATCATTATAAACCACTTCTGCCATTAAGCGCTGTGGGGAGGAATAATTTGTGATCCAGTGCACGCTGGCTGCCACTGGCTATTGTCATGCCCTGAAGGCGTAGAGTGTCTTTAATGTTGTCGACCCATATTTTCGCCCTCTTTCGACTGCCCTCTTGCTCTTGTAGCTGATCTCCTGATACGTAGAGCTTGTGATAGTATTTGACCTTGCTGCATTCTAACGAAAGGGCCAAACAAATGACAGTAATGAGTATTAATAATTAAGGAAACCAAAACCAAGAACTTCGTTAAAGAACAGAACAAGTTTTAAAACTTAACAGAGCATTTGTTGGTAAAAGAAGTATTGGTTAATGCTAATGTGTACCTTTACGCGACAAATATAAAACTCACATGGGAGGCATCTGTGGGGCTTGAGTATAGACTTTTCACTGGCGGGGCTCCCAGTTTATGTTTCACTAATTCTCTCCTGCGGAAATATATTTTTTTAAATACTGAGTAAGAAAGTTTAACAAAATGTATTGTTAAACTGTTACATAATATGAACAAAAAAGACACAAACACTAGATTGCACAATTTATTGCCTGGCGTATTGCACTGTGAGGTGCATACTACAGTAACAATTGATTAAAATGAAGGAAATAAATGGATCCTTCAAACTAAAACACAAAATCGACTACATTCAAGAACTTTTAGTTTCATCAGGGTAAACACAAGCTATCATTAAAATGTGCAATCTTTTGTTTGTGTCTTCATTGTTCAACAGGGAAACACTGCTTTGTTACCTAATAGTTACAACTCTCGGCCTACCAGAGGATGTTAACTAAATAACCAGATGAGGCATGACAGGGAAGAAGCTGCATGAATTTACTGGACTTTGTGCACATTATGCTAAAAATACCAAACAGTGTAAATATTCTTCTTCCTTTGTCCTTGAACGGGCTGTTTGCATGTCATGTTGTGGTTTACAGCTTAGCTGCAATATCAGTTGATTTTTTTAATGTTTGGGCCAAACACATCTAATTTCTGCTAACTCTTGACTAGTCACTTTTCAGTATATGCCTGAAAAAGGGGACAAGGGGACTCAGAACCCAAATAGGGCATATTAATATTTATGTCATCTAATTATCATCAAAAGCTCAGATCCGTTGACAATGCTCCTCTTCTTATCACATGACCAATAAATTTTTTTTGTCTCCTTCTCACTGCTGTATATATTGTTCTACTTTCATTTGTCATTTCCAGGCAATCAGTTTGGGTTATTCTGGGCTGTCCAAGATACTCACAGCATTCTTCCATGCAGAATATTGCAGTTAAATATGAAACCTTACTTTATCCATTCACCTCAAAATGAAGTAGCAGAATCAATTAAAATAAAATTTTAACTGATGAGAGAACATAAATCTTATAAATATTTGTTTAATGATCAAGTCTTTACACAAACCTCATTGAACCAGATCCTGATAAAGCAACAGAGCCAGTCTGCCCTCCAGCTTTCTGCCCGGGACTATGACTTCCTACTGATGACCAAAGTCGTGGACTTGACTGCAAGAACAAACAATATTATACATAATGCAGCTACTTTTATTTGCAAGAAAAACTCAAGACTCTAATAAGTCATTCACATTATATTAATTTCTTATTTACAATAAAAGTATTTACAAAAAAAAAAAAAAAAAAACCCATCTAGCTGCATATTAAGAGAATACAAATATTGCATAACAAATATATAACACTCAAGCATCTACATGTTATAAGCATAAAAAATAGTAATAAATTTAATCAAATATATAGAAAAATTATTTTTATATTTGAATTTAGCATTTGAGTCCTTTTTAAATCCAGACAGCAAACCAGTGATTTCTCAGTAAAGTGGTGTATCATATTATGTGATAAATACTGGGTTTAAAGTCTGTGCAGTTAGCTTTAACCCTTTCCCCCAGATAACTCTAAATCTAGTCACTTCTGGTTGCGCCTAGTCCTTGAACATGCCGATAAATTACCATGTATGCAGTGACCTGTTCTTGAAAAGCATAGTTAAATTTCACTGATCCCCTGCAAGGCCAGAATATTAATATAGATACTATTTTTAAAAAATCGTATTTGGGTTTCCTTTGACCCCCAGCGGGGGTCAACTTAAAAACCAAGTTAATCTCAAATGTTTCCATAAGCCTCAGTGATAGAGGCAATAGGTTATGACATGATTCACCCAATTGTAATTGTTTATGCCCAGGGGAACGTATTCTATTTAATTCTTCATGTTTACTGATTACCCCTTTATATATATATCGGGGATGATGTTAAAAATGTAGATTACATTTTTAACAATTTATTAGTGACCCATGTAAATATTTTTAAAGGATTTTTTTGCAGAAATTCCTACAGGGTTTAAGGCCCATTTGTTTTTAGCATTTGCGGAGCAAAAGGGTTTATGCTCTCATTGTTACCGGTGCTCTCTGGAAAATAAATTTGTAAAAGCTAATGCTCCAAGCCTCACTATTAAAGACAGAAACATCAAAAGAAAAAGCAAGCTGAGGTACTAGGGTATCATTTTCAACAGAAGCCTGTCCTTTAGGGATCATGTGGAGACATCTGTGGTGAAATGCCAAAAAGGACTTATTGCTCTCGAGATGTGTTGGGAAACGAGCAGACAGATAGGCTGGCCAGTTTTGCACCACCTGGTGAGGACCCTTTAGCGAGTGAACAGTGCGGAGGCACAAACAGATCATTAGTCAGAGGAGCATGGCACTGCGAGGAGTTTCCAAGGTATCTGGCCGACACTCAAGGAAAGGCAAGATGGATACACATTCTGACAGTTATTGGTGCCATCGGAATTGGAACTCTTCGCTTGTTGCTGAAGATGGGAACAGAGCACTTGTGCAGGTGTTCAAAGTGCTGTGATGTTGATTTTGTATTTAACATTGTCATTGGCTTAAAATCTACAAATACACTGTGAAGATCAAATAGCACTCCAAAACAAATATATTAACTGCTCCTATTGTGGCTGAATAGAGTCACAAACAAGCAGAGTCTTACCATATGCAAGATCTGAATGTTTTATAATTCAATGTAAAACTCACCACAGAATAATGCTGGGAGTGATGGTCACCAAGAAGGTAGCCTGGAAGAAACGGGGAGGAATGACTCTGAGCCTGAGGTACACTGGAGACCTGAGTTGGGCTACTTGGTGACATTGACATGAAAGAATCTGTGGACAAGATTTTAAAAAAATACAAACATTATAATAATAAGGTTCTCCTTAAAACTACGGCCACTTATTATGCACTTAATATGGCGGCCGGGGGAGTACACCGGAGTTCAGTCCCCTGGCCTCATTGCAATTACGGAGTGTAAACAGAGGGAACGAAACAATTGGCGATAGCACAGCTGTCATAATAGGGTTAGGGTAACACATGTAACGTCGAGAACTTACCCATAATGATGGCCGCTATATCTGATAATTTTGACACAGGATTTGCAAATAATGGCCGAAAATGTGCTGCTTGTGGCAGTGGCGCCATTGGAATTCTGTTAAATATGAAGGCAATAGCGCCCGGCTAGTGCCTAATTGGTGCCGAATTGTGCGTTTCAGTAGCATCCAGACCCCTTCAATCGTTTGGGTGTGGATGTCACTGTGTGCGACGTCAATGAAGTTGGTCTGGTGTGGTTGCTAATTTGAGTCACAGTGCGTGGTCTACCAGCCATGTCGACCTCACTTTGTTTTGTGATTAGTGCTTTTTCCACTCCGTAATTGCAATACGGCCAGGGGACTGAACTCCGGCGTACTCCCCCGGCCGCCATAATATTTGGTCGTAGTTTTAAGGAGTACCAATAATAATATAATGCAGAATAATTAATAATACAAGGCACTGAAATTAAGTTACTGTATTTAAGCTTTAAGCCATACTGCAAATTTTGTTTTATTAGGTAAACTACTCACAAATGTGAATCAGCTCAGGATATGAATTACAAAATATTGAAACACTGTCTTTGATTTTGATTTACAGATTTGGATGTGAACTGCTGGGTAGGTATCTACTAGTTACTACTAGTAGAGAACTAGCTAGATCACAGGCCAATGAATTCATTATTCAATTTTATAAATAAAAGTTGTTAAAAGTTTACACTATAATAATAAATAATTTAAGTTAAACTTTAATGTTTCCTTGGAATTACACAGATTCAAAATGACAATGATACGGCCGTCACATCCGTAGACAAACTACAAACAATTTACACAATCACAATGAAAAAAAAAATTCAAAAATGCACTACTATACAGTACTACTACTGACTACTCCACTGGCTGAATCGGGATCACTTCACTGAACACATTTCCACTATGACAACTTTCTTACCATTTCCTTGTAGACTGTCGGTACCATGGACTGGTGAAAACATTGTGAACTGTTAACTAATAAAATAACAGAGGTGACAGCAAATGTGATGTTTTATTGCCCCAAACAACAGTCAACAGTAGTCAGCTCTTCCCCTCTCTCTTCCGACACTTCCACGTTCAAATTGTAAATTTTAAATTGTCAAACGGAGTAATTTCCCCTTGCGATTCTCTTTCGTCGTTCATGATCACTATCCATTTTCATGTTTTCAAATGTCTTCTATACTTCATTTCCCCACATACACGCGTCTATACTTAGTGACTTATTGAATATGATTGTAAAAAATCCAGGCTAGTTTCATCAGACAAGAATGGACTGCAACACTAAGTACTTCCCGAATGGCTGCCCTAGCCTTCATCATTGTGCTAGGTCGTATTGGTGTTCAATGGAACGAGCGCGCAGGCTAGCCTTTCTTGAAGACACTACGGTTGCTATGAGTGGTCCGGCACTGGACAGAAGAGATTTTATCAATCCATGCGCAGCACTTACAGTGCCGACGAGCATGCCAAAGGGCATGACTCCGTATCCCCGTCTAAGCTGATCGACACGGGCGCTCAGCATGGAGCGGCCCCAAAAAAATGAAAATTTCACCCACGGAGCAAGACATTTCATTAATTAACACGGAACAGACGTCGTCAGTCGTTTTACACTTGTGAAACTTTTGAGGATGAGATCGGAGCACATATGGATCTGTCCGAAGTGCTGTGATCATAATCCATACGAATCACTTATCATATACGGTCATATGTATGCTCTTCATGTCGCTGTTATTGTGTGACACGTTGTTGTTTGCACCTTTCCGTCTTTCCAGACGATAGTGTTAGTGATTAGAAAGGATTATCATCAAAGCACTCCGGGCAGATCCATAGGTGCTCCGATCTCTTCCTCAAAATCTCCACAAATGTAAAATGACTGATGACGCCTGTTCTCAGGGATAAGGAGTTATGTCCTTTGGCGTGCTCCTCGGTACGGTAAGTGCAGCGCCTGGCATTGATAACATCACTTCAGTCCAGTACTGGGCCAGCCATATCAACTGCAGTGTCAGCAAGATAGTCTGCACGCTCGTTCCCTTAAACACCCGCATAACCTGGCACAAAGAGGAAGGTTAGCGCAGATATTCGTGAAGTGCTTAGTTTTGCGATCCATTCTTGTCTGATTATTCCAGCTTGGACTTTTTTAAGCATATTCATCGAGTCGCTAAGAATACATACGTGTGTGAACTTTTGAGTACCAAGCCATGCTGAAGCCCTTGTTACAGCCATAGTTTCTACTGTAAGGCTACTAGTTGTAACAGCAAAGGCGCCATTCATCTCTGTGATGGTTTTCCCCCTTGAGCTTACTGTGAAGGCCCATGCACTTCGCTTGCCTCTAATTACTGACCCATCTGTGTAAACTAAAGCATCACCTTCATCTGTTTTGTCAATCAATGTTCTGACTAAAGTATCAATAATGCCAGGAATCTGCTCTCTACAAGTGTGATAAGGACTGTAATATTAATGTTTGGAGAAGGAACCATAATTATCCCTTCCTTTCCAAAATTAATGTCAGTAAGACGGCAAACATGTTCGATGGCATCCTCATCACCACCCATCCAGGATTTGCCTCGTTTGAGTCTGTTTTTTTTTTTTTTTTTTTTTTTGCTTGAATAACCCCTCATAAAGTGGGTGTCAATGGTCTGACTTCACTTTGAGGAAAGCAAAAGCCCTAGATATGTTATGTTATCACAATCAACGTCTTTGCACATTGGGCATCCCCATGCGTGCTCAGTCCTCCGATGCAGCGGCCACTTCAAAGTACCTCTACTTATTGTTCCCATGAGGAGTTGGTTATAGTATCTCCTGTCTTTACCTCTAGGACGGCGTAGTCGTGCTTCACCAAGCTTAACTTCTCGGTCACGAAGTCGTGTTAGAGTCAGAGATTCGCCATTATCTCTCAACCTAATCCGTACGGCTTTGATTATATCAGCTCTGTCCATGCTTTTTCCCCATTTGCATTGGTGTATTACTTGCCAGCGGTCAGCTCTTTCATTACCATTTACTCCCTCGTGCCCAGGTGTGTAGATCCAGATGATGGAGGTTAACTGCGACTTCCAAATGCTTTCTAACCATTCAGAGCGAAGACTGCCTGAAATTTGACTAAAAAGCTCAACAAAATGGGGAAGCATAAAACGTGAACAAAACAACACATCGTAACGTTTCGGCCCGGCAGCCTTTTTCAAACATAAGTGAACAATCATGAGTTCATGAACATGTATAAGCTTGACTGCAGTCACTCCCATATTTTCACAATTTTTCGATTTTCTGAAGCATGTTCATAGAGTCTGAAACAATTACCGAATGTGTGGCTGCTTGTTCTGCTACTCACGCAAGTGCTCTGGTAGCAGCAGCTATCCTCATGGTCATACTTGACGTAGTCGTCTGGTAAGCGCCGCCATCCTCTTTTATTGTTTTACCCATCATTTGTGCTGTGTATGCCCATGCTAATCTTGTCCCGCGCTTCACCGACCCATTATGTTAAAGGTCGTCATCTGGTCGTGAGTGCTGATCAATCAGTTCTCTAATCTCGGCGTCTACGATGGCAGGTATCTGATTCCTGCAGTACCTCCCCAGTGTACATTAGACAAGTCATGCAGGTCTGCTGGTGTATCCGCCCATTCTTTTCCGTGACTGATCTCGTCTAGGGCACATACTTGCTGGATTAAAATTTCTGCCTCGTCCATCCAGGAGGAGCCTCTTTTGAGACGCGTCCCTTTTATATCATTGATAGCGTTGTGCAGTGGGTGGTTGATGTCTGCTGATATTCTCGTGTATGCTTTTACCTGTGCCACTTTATGTCTGGTGGCCATAGTCGGCAAACCCAGGACATACTGCAAGTCATGGCAGGAGGTGTCTTTTGTGCAGCCGAGTATGAGTCTCATGGCCTCATGTTGTACCCGGTCCAGTCTTTCTAGATGGGTAGCTGGATAGCTTGATTCTGTTTTCCATTGTGGGGAAATCCAAGAGGTATCGCATGGATTTACAGGAGGGGTCTATAGTGCATCCAAGAATATTACGCATTGCCTCGTTTTCAATTTTTCCAGTCTGTTTATCTGTGTGGTGCTGATTGTCATGGTGGCAAAGGCATATTCAATGGTGGAGAGAACTAATGCACGATACAACATTTCAAGCAGCTGTTGCTCAAAGTTTGCTGCTCCCATAACTTTTATTGCGGAGAGACCTTTCTTGGCTTTGGTTATAATATGGTCTACGCGTTTTTAAATGCTAAGCATTTGTCAAATGTTATACCCAGGTATTTAATGGAATCAGATCTCTCCACGTCAGCGGCACAGAGTTTTACTATCGGCGCTGGTGTTTTAGAGAGGTAAATATTTAATGAGAACCGGGTGACTGTTGCTTTTGATGGATTAATTGTTGCCCCTGAGTTCTTGCACCAGGATGATATGCGATCTAATTCCTGTTGTCGATCCGAAACAATGTCATCTCTGTTCCTGCCCTGTCGGTACACGAGGATGTCATCCGCATATGACAGAGTTCTCCCTCTGCCACTCAGTTGTTCTCCCGTGATCTTGACTGTGTAAATGTTGAAGGGGATATGAGACAATGGAGAACCCTATAGCAAACTAGGGTGTATTGTTATCGGCTCAGAAGACCAACTACCACATCGAAGCACGACCTTCCTCTGGAAAAGGGCGGCAGATATCTACCGAATGAGATGTCGGGGGATGTTGAGTTCAATTAACTGACACATTAGTTAGACAATAGTATTATATTGCGCAATGAGGAAGCGTGGGACTCACAGCCCATGGCGTTGGCGAATGTGACTGGCAAGACCCGCCTGCGTTATGTCTTCAAAAATTATAGCATGGGATTTCAGGAGGGTTGTTGTCATCATCAATGTTTAGTAGGCGTCATCTTAGACGCTGGGCTTTCATACTTACTGCAGTAATTTCTTCCTTCATTCTGATATGCCGCAACACGGTCCATGGCATTTGGTTCCAACGAATCTACCTCATTGTCCCGCTTGGGCATATCTTTATATTGTAACAGAGGTCGGCCTAGACATCTTGTGAAGTTCTTTAATTCACCAAAGACCATGTCCTTAGGGACTGCAATCCTCCATTCTCCAGGTGTGACCCAGCTACTTGAGCCTTCGTAGACTGAGCATTTAGAAGACTGTTCTAATACCTGCTCTTTGACTGACTGACTGACTTTCTACCCCACCAGGACATCACACAAGCGATAAACACCCGATGACACAAAGTGCCACCATATGGATGAGGATCGCCGTGGAGAGGTCCCAGAAACGGCGTTCAGACATTTGGCCATATTTATGGCCTGCCTATATTGCGGCCCCTGGCAAAAGCCAGGGTGGGGCTTCAAATAACAAAAAATTTCGTCCTAAAAAGGACGAAACTGAATATAGTGATATCCTGCTCTTTCCAATACCTCAGTGTTTGTAAACTTGTCCTGCTACGTAAGGGCAAGTATTCTTCTTATGCATATCGTAAAACGAAAAAAGGCATGATTAATGCATACTCAAGCGGGGCTTAGGCCCCTTGAGGCCAACTATTATCAACAAATTGTAAGGTGGATGTGTCTTCCCCTCCCCTGCCGCTTCGTGTCGGCGTTCCTGTATTCTAATTTTTCACTAGGGAGGGGGTACTCCATGGCGAAGTGGTCTTTCTTTCTTTCTTATTTTTTCTTCTAATTCTTCTTTCTTTATTTTTTCTCTTTTTTCTTTTTCAGCATTCCGAGGCCCTAAGGTTCATCGTTGCAGATATCACCCGCCTCAGTGGTTGGCCTTCTATTTCCAACTGGTGAATTCAAGTGTTTGTAGGCCTGTCTGGGTATTATGTTTCTCTCCATTGTTCGATGGTTTCCCTTTTAAGCCTTTCTACCAAAGAAGAACAGACCCTAGGTCAACTCACGCAATACCTTTTGAGGACTTAACTGTTCACGACTGTCTGGATTTTGCAGATATGTTGTCTTACGTTATGTTATCGCAATAGATATCGCTGCCTAGTGGGTATTCCCATGCGTGCTTAGCCCGCAGCACGGCCTTCTCTATTTATCTAGAGTAAGCGTTGGCCCGCAGCAGCCCCTTCAAAGTACCTCTACTGATTGTTTCCATTAACAGTTGGTTAGAGCTTCTCATACTTGGTCTCGAAGACCCCTTCATCATGAAGATAGTCTTACGCTATGCACCTTTAGTTGCTTTTTTAGACGTGTGGTTTGTGACGGTGGTGTTATTATTCTGTATTTTCCTTATGGACTCTGATAACGCACAGGTCTGGTGTGCGGTATAAGTCCCACATTTTGTATAGCCCAGTCGGCACTCAAGCCAGGATGTGTTCTGTTTGATGGCCTTTACTTCTGATAACATTTCGTGCATCTATTTTAGACAGCTACTACCGCTACTGCTACTGCTGCTGCTACTACTACTGCTGCTGCTGCTGCTACTACTACTACTACTACATCTGCATTGTCATGTATCAGAGCTAAATACAGACATATATCATTGCCCGGAGTACGTCAGTTATATAAACCCCGTTGGACAGGAGAGACATGGGCAAGGTCTGGTGGTAAAGGAGGTAGTGAAGCATGAGGTGCTTGACTTGAGCCAGTGGAACCACAGTGGGCGAGAGGTTCAAGGTATACAGGTGGAAATTTGTGGCTTAAGTTGGAACCTCATAAATATCTATGCCAAGGTAGACTGTTTTGTCAGAAGTGAACAATGGAGCTGGCTCAATGAATTGGAGGAGTTACCAGGTGATAGGTTACTCATATGTGGGGATTTCAACGCGAGTAACAGAGAATGGGACAGCGGTGGAGAAAACCGACAGGGAATTGCTCTTGCAGAGGCCAAGATTGACTCCGATATGGTCTGCATCAATGATGGGAGGCCGACTAGAATGGCAATGAGGTCTGGAGATGCAGACACAGCCATTGACTAGACATTTGTCTCTCAGTCGTCGGTTTTAGATGTTAAATGGACTTTCCTTAATGACCATGGGAGTGATCACCCAACATGTTCAGTCTTGATTTCTAAACTTAGTAAGGGTAAGGTTGGGAGAGTACACAAGACCTTCCAGTATAAGTGGACCAACAACCTTAACAACCTACTTGGACGCCTCAGACGGGGAGCATGCAAAAGAACTGCCAGAACTAATTTTCTACAGCCTCCATGGTGGACTCCAGAAGTAGAACAGGAATGGAAGGCAAAGAGAGCCGCAGTGAAGCAGCTAAAGAAAGTACGACAGACACCCTCAAGCTCACGAGAGGAAGTGGAGATGGCGGAGAATGTGAAAAAAGATAAGATGGAGGTTTTCAAGCGCTGTAGAGGCCAAAAGAGCAAAGTGGGACACTTTTGTGAATGATATGGGAGGTGATAAAACATTAGGGAAATTCTGGAAACTGCAAAGGCAGATGCAAAGAAAAGATAGGCCTATGACAGTCGGAACAATTTGTAGAGACGATGGTGTGCGTGTGACAACAGACAAGGAGAAAGGGGAGGCTTTTCTTCACAGGTTTATAGCTCAGACAGATCATAATGATGTAGACATCAGGGATGCAGTTAGAAAGTAGTTAACTGGCACCTTGAAGAATATGCATTATGAAGACTTGATACAAGTGGAAGATATCAAACAAATTTTGAAAAAAGCAAGACACTGCACCAGGGCCTGATGGTGTCAGATATGGTCACATGAAGGCTTTGAGCGATGTAGACCTGGCAGAGATGACCGACTGTTTTAACCAGAGTATTAAGACAGCATCAGTACCGCAAGACTGGGTGCACAGCTATCTAATCCCGCTACCAAAACCTTTTAAAGATCATTCAAAGCTTAGTGGCTTAGAATCATCACCTTACAAAACACATTTGGGAAGGTCTTGGAGAAGATAGTTGCTGTAAAGTTACAAGAATTTTTGGAAAGGGGGAAGCTTCTCCCAAGAGGTCTGTGAAGTTACAGGCCAGGAAAGGACACTTGGGCAAATGCGGCCACTTTTGCTTTTGACGTCTATAAAGGGTTGCAGAACAGACAGGAAACTATGGCGGTAGGACTGGATCTCGAGGATGCTTATAACAGAATGAGATACGACATCGTAATGACTGCACTGAGGGAGAAGTAGGTCAATCCATGGCTGGTGAACTGGGTTGCAGCTGTCCTGTATTCACGTCGGGTTGCTCTCCGACTGGGCTCATGGACCTCTGAACCATGCACTTTGGCCCCAGGACCGCCACAGGGATCCGCCATCTCGCCTGTGCTCTTCAACGTGTATACGCGCAAGATTGCAAGCCTAGAAGCACCAGGAGTTGGAAGGATACTTACTTTTGCGGACGATGTACTTGCATATAGGCTGGGGGAAGAGAGGGAACAAACAGCTCGGGAGCTACAAGCGACAGTAGAAAGAGTAACTGAGTGGTGTACAGAAATGAGGGCTGTCGTCCACCCGGGAAAGGCGTCTGTTTTTTGGTGTTCTCTAGACAACAGAATCGTTAAAACTAATGTCCCAAGTCTCACGATAGATCGTAGAGATGTCAACAGAGAAAGCAAACTGAAGTATCTAGAAATTACATTTGACAGGAGCCTGTCATTTAAGGACCATGTGGAGAGTGTTGTGATGAGATGCCAAAAAGGACTTAGTGCACTTAAGACTATGGCTGAAATTGACATAGAGCAGAGAATGCTTTTTAAACTATATCAGCACCTGATCCTGTAAGTGGTGGATTATGTCCTGGGACTGCTTACAGTCTCAAAGAGTCAGATGGACAAACTAGAGCGCATACAGAACGCGGCTATGAGGGTCATTCTGGGTTGTACCAGAGACACCTCAGTGGTGTGTATGCGATACATCCTTGGTTTGCCGATAAGAGGGAGGTCATGGATGGCTCAGGCAGAAGACACAAACAGGTTTGCATCCTTGATAACATTAGGCGAGGAGAGGAGTGGGTCAAAGTGCCACCTGAGCAGTCAGACCTGTGTAGAGTCATAATCACGCTGAGCCGGGAATGCAGAGACTGGTCAGCAGGTGCCACAGAGGTGGAAATTCAGCAATTAATTCAAGATAATGCTCGCTCGGAGGATTTGATCATTTACACAGACGGTTCAGTGTCAAGAGGCAAAAGAAATGCTTGGGGCTTCTTAGCAAAAGTTAATGGTCGGCGTTGGGTGCAGGAGAGCCTAGCATATGATACCACAACATCCAGCTTAAGAATGGAGGTGGAGGCGGTCACTGCAGCTTTCCACTGGCTAGAGAACACGACACACACACACACACACACACATCGTGATTGTAACTGATTCAGAAAGCATGCTGAGGAAGATCAGAACAGGTATGCTTTGTGCAGAGTGACATGCTTCGTTGCGGAGGACACGAGTGAGGAGTATTGCCTGGATTTTTTCACCGGGTCACGCCGGTGTGTTGGGAAATGAACAGGTGGACAGACTGGCTGGCTCTGTTCAACTTGGTGGAATACTGATACATGATAGGGCAGACGTGGTTAGTGCCTTGTGGGAGAGCGTGTAAAATTCGGAGGAGCAGATGGATCACCACAGTCTGGTGAGATTGATGCAGTTGGGGGGTGACGAGAGGTTCTGGCAGAAGCTCAAGGCTCAGGAGAAAGACAAGACGGACATTTAATCAGAAAGCTACTGGCACCATTAGTATCGGAACTCTTCGCTGGCTGCTGAAGATGGGGACGGAGCGCTTATGGGAATGCCCTGAGTGCTGTGATGTCGGTTCTTGAATCAAATCATGTCATGTATCAATTCAGCACCCAGTGGTGAGATCCAGCCAATGTGCTCGTTTATTCCCCACCACACCGGCATGGCATGCAGAAAAGATCCAAAGTATGCTCACTACTCGTGACCTTCTACTTGAAGCTTGCCACTCTGCTCGAAGCATCCCTGTCTTCACATTTCCCAGCATGCTTTCAGAGTCTGTTACATTTACTACATGTGTTTACGTCTTGTTCTTTAGCCAGGCTTGTTATTATGTCAACTATTTTTTTTTTTTAAATCAGTTAATTATTGCCATAATATTTAATATTTATTTACAATGTGTACCGTCCCGAAAACTTACATACTTCACAGAAAATAGGAAATATAGCATTTACTAATGGCAACAACATCGACAAGTTCATTTCTGCTATATTAAATAAAATACAGCTCTCCGATTTATAATATACTGCAGAGGAACGATAAAGGCAAACAAGCAAGAGATAAACTGTGGTATATGTAGGAGGATAACATCAAACAATGATTTAAAAAACAGACTGAGTTGAAAAACCACAGCTAAATGCTGAAAACGCTGGAGATCTATTGCAGCTTATATTTTTTATCGAAACGAACGGTGTTGATTAATATTGTTCCTTTAATTTTGTTGCGGCTCCAAACACATAGTTTACGTTTTGTAAGCACATTATTATTGTAAATTTAAAGTTCTTCTTTTACCGAAAAACGAATGTTATCAATAATTCCACGATGTGTGGAATTGTGTTCGTTTTTCAACGACTATGTAAAATAATTTTACATTGACATAGATGTTTAGTAGAACACTGCAGAACATAATCTTTAATTTCCTTTATTTAAAATCAGGTAGTCAGGGTGATCTGGCGCTTGCTTGCGGGTCTAAAATTTCTTTGGTTCGAATCTGCGTAAGACGGTTAGTCTAGTTGACACTCGATGAGGATTTTATATTTATCGTTGACTTGGCTGACAGCCTTACTTACACTTGTACGAGTATCAGGAAATGCCCTGGTAAGTAAAGTTTGCCGGAGTCTTCTTCTTATTTGCGTCCAGTGGTTGTGAACTTAGGCAGAAAGTTCTGGTTGTCCGTCCACTTGTGGACTTAAGTCTAGTTCCTGTTTGCGTGCACTCCGGTTTTGACCACCCCTCCCCGCCAGTTAGTTGCCTTTCACAACATGCATTTGGGTAAGGGGCATGCGTCTATTCTTTTCTCAATTAGACGACTTTTATGAACATGCTTGTTAGAAGGCAGTGCATCGATTCTGGCTAACCTCCCCTCCACAACCCACACAGGAAAGTCAGCTCTCACAATATGCATGGTTTCCTGTGAGGGTTCCAGGACCCTTTTACAGGAAAAACAAGAATAGACCCACTGCCTGCCCAAAAGCCTGTTGTAAGAGTCAACTAATTGGGAGATTCCTGTGAAGTCGGAGTGAATCTGCATGAGAGGCAAGGAACCACTAGTCTGCATACAAGTGAGTGAGATCTTTAAAATGAATGCGCACACAGCACTCAGATTCTGAAACAGGACTGCAGTCCAGAATTGGATGAACAACCAGAACTTTCTGCCTGAGTTTACAGCTGGTGAATGCAAAGAAGAAGAATATGCATGGTAGGTTAACTTTTTTTGGGTACTGTGTAACCCATCATATGTTTATTAGTGAGATTTCTGATTCTCATTTTATCACCGACAATTGTTACATTACTAACTCATTCTCTGAATCCGTGGATTCTGGAGCCTCAATTGTGGGGGTGGGGGGACAAATAGACCCTTCCTAGCAGCAAGCAAGTTGTAAAAGTGGATTAATCTAAAGTGTTTCCTTCTGCATCTGCTTGAAAAAAGCCAGATCTTTAAAATGGATGTGCATGCAAAACTTAAGTTCTGGAACAAGACTGAATTCCAGAAATGGATGAACAACCAGAATCTTCCATCAGACATTACAGCCAGTGAACATGAAAAATTAGAAAATATGTAGATATGTGGTCCATGTTTAAATAAATGACATGGTTTAAAGCAAGTTATAATACCTTTATTACCTAGCCCTCCCCCCTTAAAAAAGGCGAATGAAAGAATCTCACCATTATATTTTTTCTCTTTTTGTTAGGGCATGTTGACAATGTCTATGTGACCTTGCGAGTCAAAGACAGAGAGAGGAAATCTTCACAGGAGCAACCCTACAAGCACACCAGTCTGTTTGTGACTCATGTCAGGAAATTACCAGATTACCAGATAGATGCGTAGCAAACATTGATTGCCGATGAAGAAGAAGACAGTATTTTTTTAAAAATCCCCAATAGCATGGAAGAAAATATTGAATCAGCATTTCAATTGCTGTCATCTGAGATGAGAGGTAAGACATTTTCTGGTGTACTACAAATACAATTTTTTTTAAAAATGTGGATTTGACATTTTTTTAAAACTTGGGATTCAAGTTAATATTGCCTGAAATGGGTACAGGAAAGATTATGTGACGTAAAAAGAGCTGGCATGGTATTCAGCATATGTTCTTCTTCTTCTGTGTTTATTATTATGACCATATTACCAACAAGCAGGGCTTTTTACTGTTTAAAAACTTTTTTAATTAACTCTTTCAGGCCCGTGAATTTTGACAGACTTGGCTCACATCAATTTCCCTTTACAGAGGAATGAATGTACATTTTGAATCTGATGATATATTTTTGTTTAATAATGTTATAGTTAGTAGGAGAAAAGAATTCAGCATGTGTTATGTTTACAAAGACAAAATTTTACCCCAAAAATCTTCATTTACCATGGTTTTTCAGCCACAAGAGCAGCGAATATCCACATTTTAGAAATAAACTTTTAAAGTTTGTTCGATTTCCTAACAAATTCAAAAGTTGTGAGATGTTTCTGGGTTAGTTTATCACTCTGATTCTCTATGTTCTGAAAGATGCTGAACAAAATTTCAAAGAAAAAAATTGCAGAAGATTTGACCTATAGTCCTAAACACAAAAAAAAAAAAAAAATATTGACTTTTTAGTTGTGTACAGATTGCAACTGCAATAAATTCAAGGAAGCCTGGCCATAATATCAGTATAATACTGTCTAAAACAGTGCTTTGGATGCAGATGTGGGTGACTTTCATCGCAAATGAAATGGGTCCTCCTGGATTTACCTCATCAGAACAAACAGCTGACAGCTCAGCTGCCGTTGGTGTAAATTCACTGTCTGAATCACTTTAAAAAAAAAAAAATTTGTGATTATCACAATTAGAAAACGTCTGATATAAATTTTTTTAGAGCTTCAGCCACAGAAAGGCTCATTTTTCGGCCTGAGCTTGTATTCGGAACATGACCAGTTGAACAGACACAAATGCAGTCTGAAAAATTACGCTAACAATGAATCAAGTCAATTTGCGCCCACATGTGTGCGAACGAAGACATTTATACCAAGAAAAATGTTAGAGTAACCTGCCCTGAATACTTTAATAGTAGTTCTGAACATTTGAAACAAACACGGAGCTGTTTGCGAATCACTATGTACGGGACACACGATTGATGCTGACAGTGTTGTTTGGGTAAATCGAAACTTCTCAATCAACACTCACAGCATTGCTCGGGGTCTTATAGAGTTAAAATTCAACACAATAGCACTCAAACACCCACTTAAGCTCTTCATCCAAGTCTTTAGCAGCAAACAAAAAGTTCCTGTAAAGGACATTGAAATGGAATACTTCCTGTTTGTGCTGACAAACGTTTATCCTGTAAAGCTGGGTAAAAAAATGAAATGGAAACATCCTTCTTTACCTTGTGTTAGAAAAAAGATTATGCTGACAGTGTTCTGGGATTGTCAAGCAGTGCTTTTAACCAATTTCTCTCACACACACACACAAAAGTGACATTGTGAATGCTGATTATCAATGCTTTATGATGCAATTCGAAGAAAACATCCAGGCCTGCTGACTAGAGGAGTACTGCTCCTTCATGACAATGCCAGACCACACATGGCTCGGTTAACTCAGGAGAAAATTAACCATTTAGGGTGGGAACTTCTGGAACATTCACCTTACAGCCCTGATGTAGGCCCTTTTTGATCCCCTGAAAAGCCATCTTGGTAGGAGACATTTCACAAATTATGCAGAAGTTGAATGTAAAGTGAAAATATGGTTTACAAAACACAGGCAGTTCTGTGCAGCAGGTTTGGGAGGACTGATAAAACAGTGGGACAAGTACATCAATGTTGGTGGAAAGTGTGTTGAAAAATAAAGTGACAGTGTTTGTGTAAAATGAATGGTTTTCAAGTTATTATCATCTTTAGTTTTTTTTTTCTTTTAAACAACCATTTGTGACTTACTTGTTGACATTCCTTTTATTTTTTCTTGTTCCAGAACTTTAGTTTTGCATGCACATCCATTTTACAGAGCTGGCTTATTTATATGCAGACTGCTGTTTTCTCCCCAGATTTGTATCCTTGCATTGAGACACTCAGTTCCACGCCAGATCCTCTGACTTTTTACAGAAAGTTTGTCTCGCAGAATCGCCCTGTTGTGATTCAAAATGCCATCAGCCATTACCCTGCATTATGGAAATGGGGAGACAAATATCTCAGGTGGAAGATTTACTAAAAGTAGTAGCAGTTTGAACTCAGATAATTTAGAGTTAGGATTTTGTGTGTGTATATTTAAACTAAAGTTCTATAGAGACAAATCTAGTCATTTGGTGCTTTTACGTTTTAGTGTAAAAGAGGACAAGAAGTAGATTCCTGAAATTTGTTTTTGTTTAGATATCAGTAGAATAATTTATACTACATAAAATCAGAACAGGAACTTATATTGTTTCTTCTGGCAACTACACATTGTTTTGCCAATGTTCATACAGATTTTTGTAAACATTCATGGACTCCATTCTTATAAATCTCAGCCTGCTAGTCATAACCTTTGTTGTAATGATTGACTTCATCTAAAAAGGTGTGCCCTCTCCACGATGAAAGCTGACTACAGTGTACCCACTATGCTGAGGCCTTAGTATCTTTCACAGTGTGACTCACTTACCGCTATGTGGAAGCTATGGGAACAGTTTTAAAAAAAACATCTGCTTGAAAATCGAACCCTATTAATTGAGGATCTCCCAGTGTGGGTTCCGGGGCCCTACTATGGGAAAAACAAGAATAGACCCACTGCCTACCCAAAAGCATGTCGTAAGAGTCGACTAATTGGGAGTTTCCTTCTAAGTCGGAGTGCATCTGCCTGAGAGGCAAGGAACCAACAGTCTGCATACAGATCTGTCAAACGGATGCACACGCAACACTCAGGTTCTGGAACAGGACTGCAGTCCAGAAGTGGACAAACAACCAGAACTTTCCGCCAGAGTTTACAGTCGGTGAACGAGAAGAAGAAGAAGAATTGAGGATCATGAGACTTTAAAACTCATTCACCAACCTTAAAGCCACTTTTCATAAATTGTGTAGGCTTAAAAAAAAAAAAACATTGGGCGGGGAGAGAATTGGGTCAAGTTTTTGGAGGAACAAACATACTGCTGTAGGGTTCAGATCACATAAGCAGGATTGCAGGAAGTTACTAGCCAGCAGGCACTGCAAAAATCAGAAATTCAAGAACTGATTCAAGACAGTTCATGCCCAGTTTATGTGATATTCTGTTTAGATGAATCTGTGTTGAGAGTCATAAAAATGCAAAGGAGTTTATCATAAAACAAATGCCTGTCACTTAGTGCAGCTCAGCCCTGAGTTTGATACCACAACATCTAATTGGAGAATGGAGAGCGAGGCAGTCACAGCAGCTTTCTGCTGGCTTGAGAGCGGGCTCCACGCGCATCTCTTGATTATAACTGACTCATAAATCATGATCTGTGCATAATGGCAAGCATCGCTTTGGAAGTCTCTGGTGGTCGGCCTCCTTTGGATTTTTTGTGTATAGAGAATGCAGGTGTGATGGGAAATTAACAGACAGACATATTGCCTGGTGCCGCACTACTAGCTTATGAACTGATGCATGACAAGACAGATGTGGTCAAGGCCCTTTGGGAGCAAGGGAACAGTACAGAGGTGCAAATGGATTCTTATGGTGTGGAGAGAATGGTGCAGCAGAGACCAACAGGAGATCAGGCAGACACTCTACACTCTGAAGAAAGTCAAGACGGATATAAATAGACTGCTACTGGTACCACTGGCATGGGAATCTGGCTGCTGAAGATTAGGACGGAGCCCTTAGGGGAATTACCAGATTTCTGTGATATCAGTTCTTACTTCAACTCATAAAATGTACCAATTTTCAGAACACTGCTAGGAATTGCCTTGGAATAAAAAGTTGTGAGGAAGGGAACTAATCACTTCACCTTATTATCCCTTGAATGTGAAGACCAAACACTTCACACTTTAACAGCAGTATCTGCTTTTCTTCTTATCCTCCTGTTGCCTTCGCAGCCTGTTGTTCGGGGGGGGGGGGGGGGGGGGGGGGGAGGAAGATGTTAGGATAATTTATGTGCTCTTTCTTACGCATTGTAGATCTTGGTTTCCCTAACTCTTTCTCTCCTAAACAATGCACTGTGCATGACTGCATATTATTCAAGTGTATCAGTGAACATGTTATTTCTGTTTTTACATCTTATGTTTAGTGAGGTACTCTGACAACATATTTGTTTCCTGCAAAAATTGTATATTTGGCCCCTCTGGGAGTAGTATACCCATGAGTTTGGTATTGCCATTCATAACTCCTTAGGACGTAAGCTAGAGCCTTGTGGGACTGAAGAAGTTAAGGTTGTTCTTGATGTGGTTTTGTGTTATTGCTGTGTGTGAATTATAATTCTTTCCTTTTACCTTTTCTGTGTTCACTCAGAGAGAAAGTTGGTGATCAACTTGTCACAGTGGCAGTAACACCCAGTGGCTATGCAGATGCTATTTGTGAAGATCATTTTGTCATGCCTGAGGAACGGAGCATGCTGATGTCTGAATTTTTGGATGTAATCTACACACCCCCAGAACAACGAAATACACAAGGTGTCTTCTACATCCAGAAGCAAAATTCAAACTTATATAGTGAATTTTCTAGCCTGATGGAAGATGTGGATTCTGATGTTTCATGGGGCACTGAGGCATTTGGTTAGTCAATGATGAGTGTAGAAATCTCAGTATCTAAGGCAGTGTTTCCTAAACTTTTCCTAGTCGCGGCCCCTTTTTTCAGTTACAATTTTTCCACGACGCCCTAACCCAAGTAAAGGTATGACTATCCGCATGTAAGAGATAAAAAAAATAAAACTTGTGTACCTTTGAATAGTCACGGCGCCCCTGTGAAGAGGTCACGGCTCCCGGGGCGCCGCAGCACACAGTTTGGAAATCACTGATCTAAGAATTAGTTAAACATTACTTATGTGGGTTCCCAGGACCCCATTGTGGGAAAAAAGAAAAGACCCACTGCCCTCTAACAAGCATGTCATAAGAGTTGACTAATTAGGAATGTTCCCTCTAACAAGCATGTCATAAGAGTTTACTAATTAGGAATGTTCCCTCTAACAAGCATGTCATAAGAGTTGACTAATTAGGAATGTTTTCTTTGAGGTTTGAGTGCATCTGCCTGTGAGGTGATAAACCAACAGTCGGCACATAAATAAGCCAGATTTGGAAAATGGATGTGCACACAAAACTCAGGTTCTGGAACAAAACTAAAGTCCAGAAGTGGATGAACATCCAGAACTTACTGTCGGAGTTTACAGCCGGTGAACATGAAGAAGAATGTATTTGTAAATGTAACTTTTGCTTCAAGAATACCTTCTAGTTCATATTTTGGTTTTCCCCGTAGGGGTTCAAAGGCCCTATTATGGGGAAAATAAGAATAGACCCACTGTCTCCCCAACAAGCATGTTGTGTGAGTCGACTTCTTATGTGTTTCCTTCAAAGTCAGAGTGCATCTGCCTGAGAGGCAAGTAACCAACAGTTTACATACAGATGTAAAATGGATGTACCCACAAGACTCAGGTTTTGGAACAAGATCAAAGCCCATGGGTGGACAGACAACCAGAACTCTCCTTTGGAGTTACAGTCAGTGAATGTGAAGAAGAAGAATATTTTGGTTCAGTTTTTTCATTTTTGTTTGTTTATTGTTGCTTTTCATCTATCATAAAGTATGATAACTAAAGTCGTGTACATAAATAGGTACACGCTAGATTTAAGAAAATCTTCAACAGTGGTAATGTTTAAAAAAAAATTCTAGCTTCTTGAGCATGAAAATATTCATTACACAATTTAAATACCAGTTAAATATTGCTGTTGATGGTTGTTTGGGGATCTGATTGTGGGATTTACTGGCTGTTAAAGTTTTTGCTGAATGAGTATTATGTTCTTTCAGAATGAATATGGTGTTCTTTCTGTTGCTAGGTGCCAAGCCTGATGCGGTAAATTTCTGGATGGGAGATCAAAAAGCTGTGACATCAAGTATGTAATTTGTTTGTTTTGAGTTTGTGAATGACAATATACTTTCTCAGTTAGGAACTATGCAGTTTGAATATTTCTTATTGTTTTTATCAAATGTAATGTAATCAGTTCATATTATGAACAGCATTTTGCCAGGCTCACTAGCGTAGTTGGCTAAATCGGATTGCGCGGTGACTGGGTGACAAACTCCTTGTGGTCCGGGTTTATGCCCGGGGGTAGGCAGAAAAGCCACATTTCTCCCAGATTTACAGTATTCATCATGGAATCAAGGCCAAAGGGTTGCGATTTCCATAATATCGAGCCTAAAGGTTAACAACTCATGGCTTCTGGATACTAAAAAGACACAAAAAAACAGCATTTCAGCATAAGGCAAATTGTATTGTAGTTTTATAAATCATATGGCTCAGTACATTGTTTTATTTGGTATTTTTCATGTTTAATTTCCTTAGCCTTTCTTCTTCATGTTCACCTGCTGAAAACTCCAGCAGAAAGTTCTTATTGTTCGTCCACCTCTGAACTTTAGTAGTCATGTTACAGAAATTTGGTGTTGTAAGCACATCTGCTTGACAGATCTGGGATATGTGAACACAGATTGTTGGTTCCCTGTCTCTCAGGCAGATGCACACCTGCTTTGAAGGTAGCCCCCAGTTAGTTGCTTCTTACAACATGCTTGTTGGGGAGGCAGTGGGTCTGTTCTTGTTTTCCCCACAATGGGGTCCTGGAATCCACATGGGGATTTCCTTAGCCTTAACCTTTATCATCGTTTTATCTTCAAGGCCGCAGGTTGGTGTCTCCGTGCTTAGTTCCAGCAGTACCGTGGCCTGTTTGAAGTAGGAAACCCTACCAGTAGCTACACTGCCATCAGCATAGCATCTGGCATCATTGGAACACACAAACCACTCTACTACTTCAGGGCAGAGATGGAGAGTATTTCAAACCTAATCTAAACTTTTACCACAAAGATGATTATGATGGATTGATAGTATAAGTAGAGGAGCGGCTGGCTGAATGATTAGAGCACAGGTCTCTCATGCAGGAGACCCAGATTTGATTCTTGCTATGAGATTGAGATTTTTTATTTTCCTATCAGGGCAAAATAAAAATTATCACCTGCATAGTTTGTGGTGACTGCACCAGCCTTGTGGTATTTCCTTAGGCACAAGGACAACCCCCCCCCCCACCCCCCCCCCCCCCAAACAAGTTGTAAATACAGGCAGTAAACATGTATTTTTTTTCTTTTCAAATAATAAAAGAATGATAAAATTGATACATATTACATTTTGCTTATAAAGTCTGTCATATGCATTTGTTATTCTTTAGTTTCATGCATTTTTCAACAATCATATTTAAAATAACCAGTGGAAAAAAATTTACAGAAAAGAAATGTTAATTTATACGTAAAAAAGTGAATGAAAGACAGCTTTAAAAACAAATGGAATTTAAAAAGAATGTGAGCTGTGACTGTAAAATGAAGGGAAGTACCAAAGAAAAATGAACAATGATATAAATGAATTAGTGAGATTTGAATATAAATTATGAGGAAAAATCTGGCAGTAGGAATATATAATAGTTTTATGAACACAAGTGTAAACAGTCATGATCACACTGAGTGTCTGAACTTTAGACCTTCTCCAGTGAATCAGCAGATGAAGACAAGATACTTTCATAGAATAATAGACATTAAGAAAACCACATAATAACATTGAAATCCCTGTTTTGGGTTCTGGAACCCTATTTGGGGGGGGGGGGGGGGGAAGGAATAGACCCACTGCTTCCCTAACAGGCATGTCATACAAGGGGACTAATTAAGGGAGTTTCCTTCGAAGTCTTTAGTGCATCTGCTTATGCGGCAGACACAAATATGCCAGATCTGTAAAATGGATGTGCAGGCAAAACTCACGTTCTGGAACAAGACCAAAGTCCAGAAATGGCCAGAGAACATTAAGAAGAAGAAGAAGAAGAAGAAGAAGAAGAAGAAGAAGAAGAAGAGAAGAAGAAGAAGAAGAAGAAGAAGAAGAAGAAGAAGAAGAAGAAGAAGAAGAAGAAGAAGAAGAAGAAGAGGAAGAAGAAGAAGAAGAAGAAGAAGAAGAAGAAGAAGAAGAAGAAGCAGCAGCAGCAGCAGCAGCAGGAGGAGGAGGAGGAGGAGGAGAAGAAGAAGAAGGAGAAGAAGAAGGAGAAGAAGAAGAAGAAGAAGAAGTATTATTATAAGATAGTTCTTCTGAAATCTGCAAAGTAAGAAATGTAGGGAAACAAAACAAAAATGCACATTAAAAAAGGGACCATTTTCCACACCATCAGGCATATAGGGCATAAAGGTCTAACCTAAATTTTATAGATTAATCGGCACTTGGTGGGTTATGTGGTCAACATCACGCCAGCTACCTTTACTTTTTAGTACTGCATCTAGTACCCACTCATCGCTGGGTTGACCTGGGAGCCAAGGTCATTTCTGAAGAAAGCCTGGTTCTGCCAGGACCCGAACCCACAACCTTTTGATCTGCAGGCGAGCTTCTAGCCGCTACACCACAGCGACTACCAAAGAAAGACACATAGAGAAGAGAATTATAGAGATAATTAATGCAGGAAAGAAAGCAAAGGAACTGGTAGACATATCAAAGGATACAAGGCCTTGGACTGAGATAGTTGATCACTTATGAGCCACATGGGGGGGGGGGGGGGGGGGGGGAGGTGCGTTAGCGCAGTCGATAGGGGGCTCACTTTCAAATTCAGCTGTCTGTACTGGTAGCAGAGCACTTATGGTTTATAACCGTATGCAGTGATGCTGGTTCACATCACCCGACTTTACTTTTATCAGCCATTAGGATAAGACAGAAAAAGACAACAGCAGCACTTAGCTCATTTGTTCTAATGAATTTTCTGTTACTTTCAGTGCACAGAGATCATTATATATCCAAATTTTTCTTTGATTTACTTTCCATTGTTAAAATCTTGCTGTGTAAAGTTCATATTGTGTGCTTTTTTATCAGTGCCTGTGACTTAGGTGTTCACATGCTTCATAATGCCGGGGGTGCCAGGTTCGATCCAAGCTGCAGGCCATCTGGCAGCAGACCATCTTGCGTTGGTTTCGACAATGGTATCAAGAGCCAATAGTTCGGTACAGTGCCAAACTGCTGAAAGTCAATTTGCTCAACAAAAACCACAACAGTTGAAACATGCTGGAGTTGGTTCTGCAACATCATGAAAACACAACTAACTATAAATTTTATACCAATCATGTTTTTGAGATAAGCTGTTATAACTGGAATGTCAGTTGTATGTGATGTGTTTTAACATATTTATACTATCACTTTTCTTAATTTTCATTACATAAATGTTATTCAGGTTACACTTTATTTCCATAATATTTATTGAGAAAAGTAGACCAGTAAGGGAGATTTTAATGTTACTGGTTCATCAAACATTTGATGTTAGATCCATATTTTTATAGACAAAACAGCACTCAGTTAGTATGGTGGGTAAAATCACAGAAACTTCCGTTGTCTCCCAGGATATTTTGTGGTGCAAGTTTTAGGCTGAATCAACTCCAATTTTATAATGTTATAAATTTTCTTTTTGTGAAAAACCCTGGTCTGCTAACAGTGGATGAATAATCAAGATCTCCTCCGCAGACAAGCAGCGGTAAATAAAAACAGAAATGATAGATCTTTATGTAGTTCTTTGAGGCTTGAAACAGACTTTATACTTCCCGAATGGATTCTGCGAGCCCCATTTTGATGGGGGATTATAGACCCACTGCCCCCTAACTTACTTACTTTACTTTACTTTTTCCTTCCACGTATGCCGCTAAGCGTTGTGGGGAGATGCAAGTTCCTGTCATAAGCAAGGCGGGCAGCATCTGATGTTCTGAGGCCATGCTTTTGGCAGGTTTCGGAGACCCCGTCAATCCACAGTTTCCTTGGTCTTCCTCTTGCCTTATATCCTGAGCTTCTTTGGTTGAAAATTTGTGATGTTATTTGATCATTTTTCATCCTGGTTAGATGTCCAAACCATTTCATTCTTTGATGTTCTATGTAGTCTAAACATGGTGTAGTTTTGACAGTGTTTCTAATGTCTATATTCTTTATCCTGTCTAGTCTGGTCTTATTCGCTGCTTTTCTTAGACATTTCATTTCACAGACTTCTATTTTTCTTTCATGGGTCTTGTTGATTGTCCATGTCTGGCACTGGTAGCAGAGTGTTGGAATGAAGATGGTGTTTATCAATTGTCTTTTGGTCTTCATGGTTATATCTGGATGTTTAAGCAGAGGTGATAGTTGGTATGTGCAAGGTGCATATATCTGAATGATCGTTGTAGTTTTACTTCCTTCTGTCAACTTGATTAAAATAATTCTTTCTGATATAAATTCTGTTCCTGTTATTAATTTTGCTGTCTCGGGATGAAGTATAAATCCGACACCATGTTTTGCCCTATCTTTAGTGGGTACTCCGCTCCATAATAAAACATAATTTTCATGTATTTCTTTTGTATTATATCCTTTCTTTCTTGTATCCGCAAGACCCATGACGTGTATATTTTTTCTTTTCATGAAATCCACTATTTGTGGCTCTTTGTTGGCAATACCACATATGTTCCATGTGCCTATGTAAGTCGTTTTTCTGTCTCGTCGTCCTTTAACGTTTCCAGTCCATTTTCCGTTTGGGGCTGTCCGTTTATTTATCTCCTTTCTAATTTTCGTAGCAATAAAAAATCCACTGCCGGCTTGCTAGGCCAGTCGCAGTTTAAGGGAAAATCTGACCAGATGGACCCCATCCCATCTGGCGAGCCAGAGCCTCGTTCGCCTGTGGCCTCACGGCCACAGTTTCCCGGTCTGCACCACTGGGAGGAGAGGTTGACTTATGTGTACTGTGGGTCATCGGCAGGCTACTAATTTTCACTTTTCACCTCTCCTAAGAGAAGCTAGCCGACCCCAACCCTGCTGGATGCAGAGCCAGGCACAGTCCACATCTTGCAGACCTAACTGGCATACTATAAAAGCCGACTAGGAGTTTACTGAATTAGATGTGTTGTCCCCGGGTGGGTTCTGGGGCCCTATTATAGGGGAAACAAGAATAGACCAACTGCCTAGCCCAAAGGCATGTTGTACGAGTGGACTAATTAGGAGCTTCCTTCAAAGTCAGAGTGCATCTGCCTGAGAGGCAAGGAACCAACAGTCTCCATACAAATTAGTCAGATCTGTCAAATGGATGCACACGCAACACTCAAGTTCTGGAACAGGACTGCAGCCCAGAAGTGGACGAACAACCAGAACCTTCCACCAGAGTTTACAGCTGGTAAACGTGAAGGATGTGTTGGGCTGAAAAATGCAGATATCACAGCCTAGCTGTAAACCACAACACAATGTACTGACTGCCTTTTTAAGGGCGAAGGCAGAAGATTTTTTTACAGTAATTTTTCATCTTCATAAGGAGCACAGGCCATGATATTATTTTCTTCTCTTATGGGCCAAATAACCCCAGAGTGAGTTGGCAGACTAGCAGCGGTACACAAAAATTGAAAATCAAACATTGTTCTGTTTCACTTCTGCAAAGCTTGAACCTGACTTTATAAAAACTGACTGCATATGTTGATAATGCCATTTTAGGTTTTCTTTGGAAATACAGAAGATAATGCCTAAGGTTATATAAATAATTTCCCCCTTTGAGTTCAGGGGCCACCACTGTGGGGGTAAGAAGAAGAGGCTCACTGCCTCCCCAACAAGCATGTTGTAGGAGTCGACTAACTGGGGACTTCCTTCGAAGCCAGTGTGCATCTTCCCGAGTGGCAAGGAACAACCAACTGCACACAAATAAGGCAGTAAAACTGATATACAAGCAAAACTCAGGCCCTGGCACAAAGTGCCAGTTGACAAACAACCAGAATTTTCTGCCAGAGTTTATGGCTGATGAACAAAGAAGAATAAATTAATAATTTTGTTAACCAGCTAAATTTGCACAAATCAAAATTGACACTGTTTAAAAAAAACTTTATTCTTGGCACTGTTTACGAAAAAGAAACTTTTCTCCTTGGCAACTCTTAACGAAAATTTAGTGCTAGAGCTCAATACTTAAGTGAATGGATATACTGCGTCCCCTCGACTTAATGATCAAATTTTATTCGGACCAATAGGTCGTAAGTGGAAAGTATATTAGTATATTTTCTTTTCAGATGGGTTATACAATTTTGTACATAAAACACACACATTTAATGTAATCTGTGTACGTATAGTTATTGAACATATTCATTATTCCAGAATCCTGTACATGTGCGGTATACAAGCAGAATATTGATGGTGAATTTGTAATAACACCAACAGAAAGTGAGGACAAGGTATTTCTTAGCCCCCCAGAAAAGTTTAAGTGTTATTTACCTATATGATTGGCACCGTTCTATCTCTTTAGATAATGGTGTTATGTTGTGCTGTGTAGTTGAAACTATTCATATTATTTTATGGCACAAAGCCAGGGAAGTTTTATAGAGACCATATGTTGCCCATGTATCACCTGATTTCTCTCTCCGCCTGCTTTGTTTACTCAAAAGGAAAGGTGACACCAATAAGTTTAGAACAAAGTATTCTGCAGAAGAAATGACCTTGGCTTCCAGGTCGACCCAACCTTGAGTGGCTACGGGGTGCAGTCCCAGGAAGTAGAGGCGGCAGGCGTGATGCTGACCACATCACCTATCTTGTGCCGACTGGTTTATAAAAATATAGGTCTAGCCCTATATGCCCTTTATACCTAAAGGTGTGGAAAAGGGTTCTTCACTTTTACTTATTCTGCAGAAGCAGCTCGATGAGCATCAAGGAATGAGAATTTAAAGCGGGGGGGGGGGGGGGGGGGGGGGGGGGGGGGTGGGGGGGGGGGGGGGGGGGGGGTGGGGGGGGGGGGGGCTTTTTTCCAGGTCTGTTGCGTGCTGATTTGGTAGAGTGTGATATTGTGTGAAAGGACACAGTTGTGTCATGTATCCTGTTGAATAAAATGTATGACAGAGTCATTGTCGTCGAGTTCTGTTTCTAAGAGAGGAAGCGAAAGTTGTACTTGCTAGACACTTGGTAGTGTGCTGGCTAGTGGTAGCTCGGCTAGCACACAACACGGTCCATGAGCCAAATTTAGGATTGCCAGCCTGGTCGCGGGCCATATGGAAAAATCCGGAATAAACATAACGTCCAGATTTCTTCAAAATATGATATTTTAGTGGGGTATTCTTCTTCTTCTTCTGTGTTCATCCAAAGATGTAATTGTGTTGTGTCCGTTTACAGCATGGCTGCGATATTTGCACCTTTCGGCCAACACATTCCACTTCTGCGGGCATTTGTTGACCGGGTTAGCCTTCCCGGTGTGGGGTATTCTAAGATTATAATCTCCCGCTACGCCTTTGGCCCGACACTCACCTGCTGAAGCCCTTCGATATAATTACGTTTATGGTTATCACAGTATAGGTTGTCATTTTGTTTTGTTTTGTCTTTGGATGATGATGTTTTATTGATTGCATTTTTTCTGCATACAAACAAAGGTTTTTTGGGGGTTTATTTTACTTTTTATTTAATGAGCCAAAGATTATATAGTAACTTTATATTAGCCTCACGGGTCACTTTTGGCCTGCCATATTAGCCATAGTTTGCCGATCCCTGGTTGAATGTTACCCCATTCCAATTTTGTATGCCAGCTTGGCTGGCAATGTTTTTACAGATAATTACTACAACAAATGATGTGTTTACATACTTCTGCATCTCAAGAAGGTATAGGGATCGGTGCATAACTACACAGTTTATGCTGGCAGAAACACTGTGATACCAGAAGCAAATGAAGTTATGCTGAATGGTCTGAGATGGCACCATGGGGGAAACGCCATCAATTGATCCAGAATATCAGTAACAGAGATCTTTGGAGAAACCTAGGTATCTGCTGGTACACAAGATGTTGATCATCTAGAACTGAAGTAGAAAAACAAACAGGAAAAGTGTTTATGTTACACAAGGTTCTGCTCCTCTTTGGTGCATGTCAAAAGTAGGGTGGCCATCTGTAAACTGTCATTATGATGTTACAGTGTTACCTACATTGTGATGTCATGTTTTTTGACACTTTTGACATCCTTAACAATAATATTGACAAGTTACATGATAGTGGCATGGTTATTTGAATTCCTTTAACACTTTCAAGGTTTCCATCTAAAGCTCCCTTCTGTAATTAACACGTGATGACTTAAAGGGGAAGTATGTTACATAAACCTGTAAGAAGCTATAAAGCTGTGAAAAAATCAGATCAGTGAACTTCTGTACTGCCTTATTCTTTAGGTCTCCTGGATTGCAGTAGATCCACTGAAACCTGACTTGGACAAGTATCCCCAGTATGCTTCAGCAAGACCACTGACTGTCACTGTCAGGGCTGGAGAGACCTTGTATCTTCCTTCACTGTGGTTTCACCATGTCCAGCAATCCCAGGCTTGTATTGCAGGTCGGTGCAGACTTCTTTTATAAATACTTTTTATCATAACAGTGATGACGGCTGTGAAACATGGACCTTTACAGCTGAACTTGAAAGAAAGATACAAGCATTAGAAAGGTGATGTTTCAGAAAAGCTCGTGGCATATCATACAGAGACCACATTACAAACAAAGAGGTTCCATAAAATTATACAGCACATTGGCAACTATGAATCTCTTTTAACTACAGTGAAAAAGCGAAAAATGCAATGGTATGGACATATAATAAGATCTGACGGCCTTTCAAAAACAATACCGCAGGGCTCAGTAAAGGAAAAAAGGTAGACCAAGAAAAACCTGGTTCCAGAACCTGACTGACTGGACAGGCCTCAGGCACGCAACAATGAAGTCCATTGCAACTGATTTCCAAAGGTGAAGAGAGCTGAACAGACAGTCAACTGGTGACCCCACGACACAGGATGTTACTGGAATATGATGATGATGATGACAACAAAAGTTTCACCAAGGGAACAATGCAAAATTACATAATATGAGAAAAGATGTATCAGAAATGTGCCAGGAAAACAAGAAGAGACAGAGTCAGCAGTGAAGAACTAAGAACAATAGTAGCACAGTATATCAGTAAATGATTTCTTAGAACGTCAGAGAATCAAATGGTTTGGTCATCTGATGAGTGAAACAAAAACTAGCCAGCAGCTTGAGCATACTAGAGAAAAGAAGGTTACTAGCCTAGAGGCAGACCAAGAAAGAGATGGGTGGAGGGAGTAAGAGAGACACTACAGAAACACAGTATGACATTAAGACAGCCTACACAACTAGCAAAAGACAGGAAACTACATCTAACACCTCTTTACAGTACAAGTAGGACAAAAGAAGAAGACAACCAGGGGAATGTTTGAGAGAAGCCCGCTTGCTTTACAGATTTTGCATATTAATAAAGCTTTTTTGTCTGGCAGTTTGTGCTGACATTCTTGTTTAATAATTCAACCATCTGATCTTTTTGTTTGTGCGCATATTTGTGTGACAGCATGCTATCTTATTTCTTTGTACTTGTTGAAAATAGTTTTTGAATGAAAATATTAATAATTTATTTAGTACTTTTGTTTATCTACTTCTTAAACAAATGAATCAAATAATAGTTCTTTATGTCGAGACTAGCAGTACCTTCAGAGGACAACAGTCACATCAGACTCTGGAAACCGGCACTGGTCTATGCTGACCTCTGAGGTCCCGTCATGGCTACTTTTACTGTGCCATTACAGGCATAATTGAAGCAACATTTCATATGAAATCATAGGTCAGGTATAAGCTCTCAACTTAGTAGCTGGGAAATGGAACCTTTTGGCTCCTGGTCCAGAAACTGGGAATTTTTATCAGCAAACCTTGGCTAACTTATTATAGAAGAACACATTGAGAAGCAACAGCTTTTCATCCTGCATTTTATTGATTTCAAGAAGGCGTTTGACAGCTTACATAGAATTTCACTATGGTAGATTTTAGAATGCAATGGCATACCAGCTAAAATAAAACACATTATTAGAAGTTTATGTGATGGTTCAGAATGTGCAGTGCACAATGAAAATGGTCTAAGTGACTGGTTTTTGGTGGAAACTGGAGAGAATCAAGGCTGCATTATATCTTCCTTGTTTTTTGGAGTAGCCATTGATCGAAAAACAGATGATTTGTTGTCAACAGCATCAAAAATAGAACTACAAATAAGTCACGAGAAAATAAATATATTAAAGATACCAACAACAGATCATATGGATGTAATGCTAGAGAACAAACCAATAAAAATAACATACCATTTCACATATTGAGGGAGCAGTTTTGACTTGCAAGGATGGAAAACAAAGGAAATTATGATACACATTGGCCAAGCAACAAATCTTTAAAAGCCTTAACAAAATATGGAGCTCCAGGTTACACAGCTTTAAGACCACACTACGATTCTTCAGTTTTAACATATGCCAGCAAAAGTTGGGGAACCACACAAAATACAGAATGAAAGTTAAATGCATTTGAAAACAAATATCTGAGAAAAATCATGAACATAAAATGGGATGAATTCAGAAATAGAAAGGAGATCAGAGAAATGTCTGGACAAATACTTGCATCGACTGCAACAAGACAAAGAAGGTGGAGATATACTGGGCATATTCTGAGATGAAATGAGCAAAGAATTAAAAAACAGACACCGAATTGAAAAAAAAAAAACAGTCTGAGAGAAAAAAGAGTATGCCTAAGAGAAACATGAAGAAGAACATTATTACGAAAGGCAAAAAATACAGGGATGAACTCCATGTTAGACATCGAGAAATTTCATGGAATAGAGCAGCATGGAGGATAGAATGCAAGCCCTATGTGATGTCTAAAGGCACACAAAGGATGATAATGATGATGAGAAACCTTGGCTAGAAACAGTTTTTCAGAGAGTCGCCGATAAGTTGGGGATCTGCCATTTTGAACTGGACGACTTAGAGAAGTTTCTCATATCATCTCCTAATACCATGTATGGTTAGTTGCCTATCCTTTACAGGACGTTGCAGAACCAACCCCAGCATTTGTTGGCTCTTGTGGTTTTCTAGGCAAATTTACGTCCAGTGCTTTGTCATTGCTTTCTGGATGGTTGACTTTTCGATACCACTGTCGAGACCAGAGCAAGGCCTGCTGCTGGGATCAAACCCGGCATTACAAAGCGTATTGGCAATGCCTAAGCCACAGACAATACCATGTATTTTGAGGTCTATTACTGCGTACTTATGAAGTAATATGTTTTTAGGAACAGAATCATCTTTGTTATGAAACAATAACTTTGGGCATGTTAGGGATGTTATATCTGTCTTATCTCCTTTTCATGTCATTGACACAAAGGCAGTCATAAGTAGTCTCACCTGCTGCCAGTCTGTTACTTTTCTGCCTCTAGTATCGCATGTCAGTTTACACTTCTTTATTTCCCTTTCTACTGTCCTTCTTTAGTTTTAGGTTTAAATAACGGATCAACATCATGGCACATAAGTGCTTCGTTCTAATTCTAACTCACGTGTGACCTTCTTTAGGTAATCCACGTCTTGATTTTCCATTTACAATCCAGCAGACAGCTGTCCTTGCAAAGTGGCCTGAGACATTCTGCACCATGTCCAAGGGATATTATAATAATAGTAATGTTAGGGATATTATCATTACAGATATACCTTTGTTGTTCAAAAATTAGTGAAATGGAGATTGTAATTGGTATCAGTGTTCTTTTCCCACTGTTATTTCAGTGAACTATTGGTACGACATGGACTTTGACATCAAATGGGCCTATTACAAGTTTCTGGAAAAGCTGTCAAGTGGCAAACAATCAAGTAGTGTAAAAATCGCAGAGACTGTTGTTCCACAATAACATGAAGTGTTTCATAGAGTGAGAGATGCAATAAACAGAAATGGAACAATTCCATGAACATAAATATATTGCCATCTTTTAATTTAAAAAAATATAACAACCCACGCCTGTGCGTGTATTTACCACATATTTAGATGATGTACGACAGGGAGGTCTTGGGCCTGCAGATTCAGGACCACATGGCTTGTACTGTTACTGCTGCAAACTGGGCAGGTTAGGATTGCTGCCCCCAACAGAGAAACATCCCATCACATACTGGGCATTTAAACCCAGGTCTGCCGATTGAGAGCCCAGTATTTTAAAATTTTTGGCCATACACTTTTGCCATTACTCGCTGTATTTATTAATTTTTTAAGACAATGTAAGACGGAGTGGTGGGGTGGGGAGGGATCTTAGAATATGACTATTTAGGGCCCCATGTGACTAGTGCTGTCGCTACAGACTGCGGTTTGGATTTTATTTTTGCCATCGACAGGATAAAATATCACAACCTTACCAAGGATTCGAACCTGGGTCTCCTGCATGAGAGCCCAGTGTACTTAGCCATTCGCTCCTCTAGCTGACTGAAATATGTTGCTTTAAATATAATACATTTGAGCAGAATGGAGATATGATTATCAAGTGTGCCAGCCACTGTGATCCCAAGCTCCAACCTCCCCTCGTTTCAGTTGGAAAAAGATCAGCCTGGTTGAGGATGCTTATTTGAGATTTCTAGCTGATTAAGCATACACATTCTTTCCGCTGGACAGTAGCGTTATACGGACAGGTTCCGATATAATTGTTAGTTATCTAGTGCGTACTCGTTGGAAGTAAAAACACCTGTCACGGTGCCGACCACATAAACAAAAACAAAAAAAAACTTTTTTTTTAAAAGAGGCAAGCAGTCTACAATGTTACAGACAATCCAACATCCCATTAAAGCTTCTGCAGCTGATTGTTATACATTAATGAATTACATCACTTAACCAATTCCAAACATCTGACCATTTGTTATTTTCTGCAGTTCCCTCACTGTCCTCTCTATATTATTTAATCTCTGTCTTCCTCTTCTCCATGTTTATTCCTATCTCATTTTATTTCTCTTTCCCTGTGGGCTCCAGAGGAAGAATTTTACATTCATACTGGACAATTCTGCAGTTAATACTAGGAAGCATACTCTTTTATTGTGTAATGAAATATCAAAGCCCTTCAGACTTCACATATCATAAACCTTCATATCTTACTTTAAAAAACAGTTACTTCTAATCAGGTTTCCACTGCCATTTACAAATGGCAAATGAATTTTAACAAGGTTTTATTTAAAGTCAATGACTGAACACTGCTTCCAAAATATTAAAAAAAACTGGAATTAAAAAAAAAAAAGCATAATTTGCACATTTTAATAGGGTGGAGAAGAGACAAACATCAAATAAACAGAGATGTAAATTTACTGACCCCACCTCCCCTTTTTTTCTTGTTTTTTACCTTCCCTCCTGCAAAGGGATGATGTGATATTTATATGACCTATTGAGCGCCGACTGGTCTATACAAATATGGGTCCAGCACCATATGCTTTATGCACCACTGATGTGGTAGTGCTTTATGCACTAATTTTAATCTGTACATCATCATCATGTGCCCTGCTGATAAGCACAGGTGGTCATTATCATCATCTCAACTGATGAAAATCGTGGATCAGGTCAGTGCCCCATCCAATTTGACAAGGCATACAGATATTTATCTGCACATGTTAAAGGGTGATGAGGAGATCATCACTGGATGAAAGTATGCTGGATATTACAACCCTGCTGGGTAAAGAATACCAGATCTGTGAATCTGGCAATTATCAGAAACTGATAATTGGAGTGGATATATTTTTTCAAGGGTTATGTGTAGGTGTGTTGGGAAATTAATAGACAGACAGATCGGCTGGTGCTGCACAACTGAATGGCGACTTGATGCCAGACTAGCTAGATATGGTCCAAGCCCTTTTAGGGCAAGTAAACAATGCAGAAGCTCTAAGAGATCATTAATGGTGTGAAAAGGATGGTGCCATGAGGAGTGACCAAGGGATCTGGCAGACACTCTGTACTTAGAGGAAAGACAAGACATGCATATATTCAAACTGTTACTGGCCCCAACAGAACCGGAACTTTTCACTGGCCGCTGAAGATGAGGACAGAGTGCTTATGGAAAGGTACTGAGTGCAGTGTTGTTGGTTCTTGACTCAACTCCTCTTCTCTCCTAGACAGTTATCTGAAAGTGATAATCGCTTCAGATGGAAAGAGTTAATTAATTAGCCTGCATCAAGGGAGTTAAAGCCCGCACTGCAGCATCTTTCAGATCCATCAGCTGCTTCACTGCTTCATGACCTGAGCTGTACAAACATTCAAATAGACTCAAAGACTGACTAGCTACATCCAGGCATTCTGTAAACCTTTCTGCGTTGAAGAGAACCTCAGCAAGTTTTTGCAGCTCATTAGCATGCTCAATGCTCCTCTCACCATACATCTGTGACATCATTTTTACACTGGTGAAAAGGTGGTCAGCTGAACTGCTAAAATCTCCTGCCAAAAAAATAATTAAATTGTATTTTCAAAACTTGTTTTTTCAAAAACAAGCTAACTCTTTCAGAACCAAGCAATAGGTTTTGGGGTATTTTGTTTGTTTGCTTGATACATAATATACTTTTGTCAACAGCTTCTGTTCACATGAAAACACTATATGTAGTTGCATTAGCCTTTCTGTCTCACCCATATGGCATTTTAAGCCCCCTATGCAAACAACTAACATGATTATTAATAAATTATTAATAAACTACAAACATTTACTAACTGGTGTCTGCGGGAGTGAGATGGTATCATAGAAATCACTTATGTTGTTCTCTGGGAGAGAACAAAACAAATTCCAAGGAATCAAGAGGTGCTGAAAAAATGCTGGCTTTGGATAGGACACACACTGAGAAAACCTGAGAACAATATAAACTGGACTGTCTTTGCACAGGAATCCACAGGGGCATAGAAAAAAATGCAGATCAACACAGAGAGAAATAGAGAGAGAGAGAGAGAGAGAGTGAGAGAACGAACGAACAAACTTTATTTTCCAAGGGTTACAAATTAGGCACGCAGGCCTGTCTTACATTCGGCCCTTCCAAACTTCCATCTTTCACACAGCAGCTGTACTTCATCAATGAAGCATGTTATATTCATGTAATAATATGCATATTATATATGTCAAAAACAAAAGCATGGCTGGTAAAATATGTGCGCACGCTCACGCGCACACCCACATACACACACAAGCCCAATGACTCACTTACACACAAACATATAGGCACTAAGTACACACATACATCCACATACATACGAACATGCACACACACATACATACATACATACATACATACATACAAACATGCATGCATGCATACATACATACATACATACAAACATACATACATACATACATACATACATACATACATACATACATACATACATACATACACACATACACACAAACAGACAGACACACACACACAGACAAACATGCAGCCAAGCCACACCCGCACATATCCACATACAATCACACACACAGACACACACGCAGCCACACATACAGACAGACATAAAAACACACACACACAGACACACAACACAGACTGACACCCACACTGACACGCAGAGAAACACACACAGACACGCACCCAGACATCATACAGACAGACAGACACACTCACAGACACACGCCTACACACAGATACATACACACAAACATATACAGTTACCCATGCATACACAGAATCATACATACACACATACGCATACACACGCCAGCATGTCACACATATACACATACAAACATATCATACGTACTGCAATTAATTATAACTAGTAATGCATTGTGGATTATTAACTACATTTAAGGTGGCATGTAATCACTGATAATCATGAAATGAAAGAGTTTGCGGTTAAATGAGTAAGGACTTTTTGTAGTTTTCAGATCGGGTGGAAGATGGTTCCGTAAATGAGCAGCAGAATATGCTAGACTTGTTTTAAATAAATCAATTCTGGGTTTAGGCAAGAGAACGAACGAACTTTATTTTCAAAGGGTCACAAATTGGGCACACAGGCCCGTCTTACATTCGGCCCTTCCAGTCAACCATCTTTCGCACAGCAGTTGTATTATACTAATAAAGCATGTTATGATCATATGATGTTATGCATATTATGAATATTATAAAAGAACACAAAAGCATGAGTTGTAAAGTGCATGCAAACACACAAACATACATACATAGATACAAACATACAGGCATACATACATACATTCATACATACATACGTAATACAGGCATACACACATACAGTCATAAATACAGTCATGCATGGAGACACACACATGCACACACAGACACTCCCACAGAGACACACACACTCAGACAAAAATACAGACACACACACAGACACTTACATATAAACACACACAGGGAAACACACAGCACACATATTTACATTCGTGCTCACACACTGACACACACACCACACATACGCAGACAAACATGCAGACACATACATACAGCCACATAGACACACACGCAGTCAAACACACACACACACACAAATACAGACAAACAGGCAGACAAACACATACTGACACCCACAGAGACAAACAGGCAGAAAAGCATACACTTACAAACACATAGAAATACACACACAGACACAAGTATTCAGCACGCACAGACATATACTCTGACATGCAGACACATACAGACAACAAAGGGGCACACACAACACATACAGAGAAACACACATAGACATGCACAGACAGACAGACACATGCTGACACATACACTCACGTAGACAGACATACAGACACCCATACACAGAGATACATACATACAGCCTTATAGACACACACGCAGACAAAACACATAAACATACACAGGCAAACATGAAGACAAACACAGACACAAACATAGATATACACACAGTCACATCAAATATGCAGAAAAACACCGAGACACACACACACATGCAGACAAACACAGACACACACACACAGACACATATTCACAGCTACATGTATCCAATCGCACAAACACACATGCAGACACACATACACAGCAAAGAGGCACACTTAAACACACACAAACCAGTTCACACTGAAACATACACGTGGAGAGAAGAGAAAGGAGCTAGAGAGTTCAATCAAAAAGACAGTGGTGGACATGAGTTAGCTGCATGCAGTAGCAAAGGGTAGGACAAGTTGGCCTGTATTGGTTGAGAAAGGACTGAAGAAGAAGAAGAAGAAGAATACCCAAAAGTGGTGGACTCAGCTTATAACTGGCCGACAGACAGAGATAAATACTTGAATGGCTTGGTAATATGATATGATATGGACATGACAAGGCAGATGTGGTCAAGGCTCTTTAGGAACAAGCAACAGAATCAGTAGAGAAAGAAGATTATTATGGCCTGGAGAGAATGAGACACCTGGGTGTAACCAGAGGGTCTGGCCAGCTCACCACACTTAGAGGAAAGGCACGACGAACATGTAATCAGATTGTGACTGGTACCATCAGTATCGGAACTCTGCGCTAGCTGCTGAATATGAGGACAGAGCACACATGGGAATGCTCAGAGTTATGTGATATCAATTGTTGACTCAACTCATTCATACATTTAAACTTTGGCTCTGTCCCAGGACCTGAGGTGTGCATGTAACTTGAAGGAAATTTTTTTATATAACAATAAAATTTTCAGTATTCTTTATTACTTTAGCTCAAGACTATTGCTACTTTTACCATGTTCCAGTTTTTACTTTGCATATGCATGCTCTCATTATTACTGCAATCTCAAATAATAATTGATTAAATGCTTCTGACCAACAGTTTTATTTTATAATGTCAGAAAGAGTTACAATTTTAGATGTCTATTAAAAAAGGGAACAAATAAATAAACGAATAAATAAAATCAGTTTGTAAACATGAAAATAAAGTTACCTTGATCTGCATAGCAACGAGCTATGGCATCTTCTATTTGGCCTAGATCCTTGTGGTCTTTGTAAAGAAAACTTTGCCTTTGGCTACGACAGTCCTCCAATACATGTATAGCACCTGCCCATGATGCAGTAGGATTTAAACAATGTTAGAACATCTGATAACAAAGATATATCTTCTTATTCTAGGTGCTCACCATCTGTAAACTACGACAGAAAGATCTTGTTTGTCTGCTTCTAGATTTTGGTCCTTGTTTTATGTGCACATCCGTTTTACAGATCTGGGTTATTTTTATGCAGACTGCTGGTCCCTCACCTCTCAGGCATGTGCACTCTGATTTCCAAGGAAGTTAGTTAGTCTTTCCTCCTGGGCCTAGGGTGGCACATAGGGCAGAGGTCATAGCTTTCCATGTCTGGCGGTTCGTTGCCACCTCTTTTAGGTCTTGCATGGTTGTTAGGCCCATGGCTGAGCCTTCCCTGATGATGGTTCTACGTTTCTTGGTCCAAGGAAGTATAATATATTAAGTATACCCTATAAGTTAGTTACATACCTTTTATAGGACACTTCACATTTTTTTTTTTTTTTTTTGAGGGCTTCACCCAGGGATCGAGGGGCTTCAAGCCGGTCCGGGTGAGGGTCGTCAGCGGTCTGTGCGGGTCAGAGAAGATGTGTGAATCGGGATGTCCAGATACATTTAATTGCAGACGTCATTTTTTGAGATAGCTTATTCCGAGGCGGGGTCTGATGGGTGGGTCGGGTGGGTCCCGGGGCGACGGACAAAAAAGGTCATGTCGACCCCCGAGCTTGGAGTCACGGTAGACGTGGTGTTGGTGGAAAACTGTATTTTCGGGGGGTGGCGACCCCCGGGTCCCAGTGTGGGTCGGGGTCGCAGAAGAGGGTCTGAGTAGATAGTCCCGGTCGCGGGCTTTCCAGATATGTAACTTTTATAGAGACAAGTTGAATAGTAATTGAGATATGGCGCCCGGAAGTTATTTTAATTATACCCTATAAGTTAGTTACATACCTTTTATAGGACACTTTACATCCAGTAGATTGCCATTACTTTCCTAATCATCATGTAAAAGGTCCATTGCAGAACATCCCTATCATTTTCTGCCTGGAAGAAACTCGGTCTCTCGCCAGCCCCCCCCCCCCCCCCCCTCATGCACTTTCACATCCAAGGAGTCACTTATATCCGGTGCCCATCTTCATGCTGATTGGCCTCTGTCCCTCCTTCCTGGTACCATGCCTTTATTTTATTTTTTCAATCTGCCACAGCACTTGATACGGCCAAAATATTTCAGCTTCGGAGACAAGATGCTGCTTGTCAGCCAATCTTCCTTGATGTTCAGATCTTATAGAATGTCAGTACTTCTCCTTTTTATCGACTGTATTCTAAGGAGCTTTTGACAGAATTTCACTGCAGCCTTTCTCAAGGTTACTGGCCTCATGAGATGTTTTCTGACAGTAGGACCGAAAAAGAAAAAAACTCATAAATAAATATGTTACCATCATAATCCTGTGAATTCATCAGTCTGATAGCTTCATTAAACTGTCTGTTGGCCTTCTCTGCTTTCAGCTTGAGTCCGTTCAAGACCTTCTCACTCAGCAAGTGACCACACTCTCGACAAGAGTGCCCACTGACCACTCCAGCACAAACTGGACACTTGAAAGCCTAAAGAAAGTGTACAGTATAAACTATAAATTAGATTAAAATGTTAGAAAACAATTTGAAAAAAAAAAAATTATGAATATTCAGGCAGCCATACATTACACATATTTCAAAACAGTCTTACAACAGATCTTTGGACCCATCAAAGAAGCAAACAGTGAGGAATGGAGCATGAGAGGCAAAAATAAAATACTGGCATCACAAAGGATAAAAAAAAACTAAATGGCCGAGGCAGATGAAGAGAATGGCAGATGACAGAGACTTTAACAGTGTGTATATATGGGAGCAGAACGGACGCAGACTAAGAAGACTGTGGAGAGATAATATCCAAACAGACCTGCACAGATTTGGAGTCACCAACTGAAAAGAGAAAGGCCAGTCACAGAGACAAAATAACCATGTGGGTTCTGGGGCCCTACTGTAGTGAAAACAGGAATAGATCTACTGCCTACCCAAAAGCATGTCCTAAGAGCGACTAAATGGGATCTTCCTTCAAAGTCACAGTGCATCTGCCTGAGAGGCAAGAAACCAACAGCTGCATGCAAATGAGTCATATCTGTATAACGGATGCACACGCAACACTCAGGTTTTGGGAAAAGACTAAAAGTCCAGAAGGGACGAAAAGCTAGAACTTTCCGCCGGAGCTTACAGCCGGTGAAGGCGAAGAAGAAGAAGATGACAAATAGAGGTGGGTGATATCTGCAGTTCCTGAGTGGGTTCCAGAGCCCTATTGTAGGGAAAACAAGAACAGTTCCACTGCCTTCCCAACAAGCATGTCGTAGGAGTTGACTAATTGGGGGCTTCCTTCAAAATCACAATGTATCTGTCCAAGTGGTAAGGAACAACCAACTACACACAAATAAGCCAGTAGAACGGACGTACTTGCAAAACTCTGGCCCTGGCACAAAGCCAAAGTCCAAAGAGACAAACAAGGACTTTCCAACAGAGTAAACAAAGAAGAAGAAGATATCTGCAGCAGTGAACCTCAAGGGCTCAGAATGCTGAAAAAGAACATGTTTACATAATTTTTGTAGTTAATAACTCCATAATAATGTTATGGACTAAGCTACTTGCGGCGTTTTGGCAAGCCTTTGCAATGAAACGTTTCCTCTAGTCCAGTGAATGGCAAATCATGGCTTGCGACGGCTCTTTAGCGACCTGAGTGTGGCTCGGCCAGTCGGCCACAAATCGGTTTTGACTCTGAAAAACATGGTTCTTGACAAGAAATTTGGCTCTCAAAAAGATGTTTTAATCGTCCTGCTGCTGATTTTTGGCTGTTTCTAGTCTAATATAATTAGCATGTTGCAAGGTGGGATCAGAAAGGGAAAGAAAATGTGAATAAATGAAAAAATGATTGCAGACAGAGAGCTCAGCAGCTGAGAAGAAGCATATTAAATGTATATCATGTCCTGGTATCCCATGCTCTAAGTGCGGTAGACTTTTCTTAACACAGGCGGGTCTGCTAGTCGCACTCGCCATCGCCACAGGCTGTGATTCGTATGCTTTCACATTGCACAATGTAACACCATCGCCTGGAAAGCCAGAAAGGTGCCAACACTAAAATCTAACTACTAACAAATATGCACTATAACAAGTAGTTCACTTACACTAAATCTAAGATGTGAAAGGTCACTCTGGGAGCATGGCTGACACAAGCAATCAAAGTGATACTGGGACTTCAGAACCTCTTGCCTCTCTTCTCGGCTCATACGACAGTAATGTGGACCTGTGTTAGAAATACAAAAATAATTTTAAGGTCATAATTTATCAGCGACCGGGTTGCCCACTGGGCTGACAGTAGACGACTTTGTTGCTGGTCAGGACAGCATTTGGGACTGTCTCCTTTGACTGCATCAACACTGCAGGAGTCCTTTTCAGGGCTCTCGGTGGCGTGCAATGCAAATTCATTTTATTTGGCACACAAAGCCTTGTCACAATTATAACCTAAAGCTACCCCTTGGGGGACAGTGGCTGGATGTGACGATTTTTTAATTTCTTTTCCCAGCAAAGCACCTACTTACCTAAGGTGATAATTTTTAGTGAATGTGTAACTCTTCCGTTCCCAAGAAGTCATCAAATTAATTTGTTTTATCACAAACTGCCATCCTTAAAAGCAACAAATATTTAGTTCTGCAGGATGTCAACAACAGCAAGAAAATTAGCTAGTAATGCAATAATTCAGAAATGTCTAATGCCCTGTTTGGTTGTTCTCCAACATCCTGTATAAAAACATATCAGCCCAGCAAGTGCTGATTGGTCTATAAATTCAGGTCTAACCCTATATGCCCTATACGCCTGAAGGCATGGAAAAGGGTCCTTTACTCTGTTTTATAACGATGCCTGCAAACATACACCTACACACGTAGAGAACATATACTCACCATAACAGTTAAATATTTCTTCTCCCACTTCTACATCTTTCACGGCTTTAACGACAAGAACATCATTAATGAAACTGAAATAGTAAGCAAAAACAGAAAAAAACACTTACTGGAGTCAAACTACTACTTTAAAAAAAATGTTAATGGCGGTGTGGCAAACATGTCTTGAGCTTACCGTTTAGTGGTGCAGTATCAATCTCCAAATGTTAATACACTAAAACTTTGATTAATTGTCACTTTTTATGGTCAGTTTCTGTTATCCGTCATCATTTTAAAAAATTGCATGAGTATCAACAAACAGACATCTTTAAAATATCCATGAATAGTTTTACACAGTACTGTATAAATGTGGAAGTAACTGTGCTGTATGAAGCTCGAAGTGACGTACAATGGTGGAAGTGACTAACTGTCGGTGGCGGAGAGATGTTAAGCTTGATCTGGTTCAAATCCTCGGTAAGGCTGTGGATTTCTTCTGTTGGGGGCAAAATAAAATCTTCCTCTGCCCAATCGTGGCGACAGCACTAGCCATGAGGCCGTAAATCCCCAGGCTCAAAGACCCTCTTGCCTACACTGCAAAAGTTGTATAAAAAAGGCAGTAATTGGCAGTGTGTTACATACTGGTCTCTGATGTGGTTTGTGACATTTCTGTAAATTATTACTCTTATTTTGAAGTTTATATTGATCATTTTGTAAAATTAAATACGGTATGTATTCTTCTTCTTCTGCCTTTCAATGCCCCCCCCCCCCCCCCCACAACAGAGCATAGGTCCTCAACTGAGTCACGACAAGTCGTTCTATCCTTCTCTATCACATGCAGCTCTTTTCATGTCCTCCCTATCTTTTTAACATCACTCTCTAGCTCCCTTCTCCATGTTTCTTTTTGTGTCTTCCTTTATTTCTATACCCCTTTGGGTCCCAGTGCAAAACCATTCTAGTTATATTGTTATGCATGTATTATTCACTTTTAAAGGATCTTTTCTTTCATTTTCGTCCCAAGCCAGAATGAAAATTATGTTACTGAACATATGTATTAACAGATTTCTGTCATCCATTTATTGGTTTCTCCGCCACAGCCTTGGTGTGGACAGTTAAGATTATTCAAAGTTTTACTGTACATTATTTTTTGACTATTTTCAGCTACACAGTGAATTCCATAATATTTTTTACCAGGTATTTTGAGAGGATAAACTCTGTCAACTCTAAATGTATTGATACTGTATACAAAGGTTAAAGGTGTGAAGAGCTACTTCACTGCAATGGGTTCCATCACATACAGAACATCTAGCCGCTTGCCCAGAGAGCCTCACAAAGTGCAAACTTCATAACTCTGATGACAAACCCCTTGGTCTCCACACAAATTGCACTCATGAACCAAACAACGAATCCATGAAATGAACCCATGACCATCATAGTGCGACGCAAACAGCTTGACAACTTCATCACGCAGACTTCCGTTACTGTGTATGTAAAGTCCCATAATGTAAAATCGCCACATTTAATGACTTTTGTTGGGCTATAAAATATTTCTGTAATTTCTTCAGGTCTCATCACTTTCTCTTTGATGAACTGAATGACTGCTTTCAATTTCAGCATTCATATAATGTCGTTTTTTCCAATTTCAGCATTCATATAATGTCGTTTTTTCCAATTTCAGTATTCATATAAATTCTTTATTTCAGTGTCAGTATTCATATAATTTCTTTATTTCAATTTAAGTATTCACATCATTGCTTTACTTCAATTTAAGTATTCATATAATTTCTTTACTTCAATTTTTGTATTTATATAATTTATTTCAATTTTATTATTCATATAATTTCTTTACTTTAATTTTAGTATTCATATAATTTCTTTATTCTCAGTGTTATCTATTCTTGTTACTCTAGTGACATCTCAGCTCCTTTATGATTTTTTCACCCATCAGTTGCAGTAAAGGTTCATGTTTGACACTGGTGGCATGATGCATCACTCCACACACACCCCCCTCCATCTCCCCCACATGCGCACACACAAATCTGTTCTTGACATCTGCTTTCTCTAGACCTGGGTATCTTTATATGTGGGAGCTGCTGTGGTGTAGGGGCCAGACGCTCACCTGCGGATCCCAAGGTCACGGGTTTGGCTTCAGGCCCTGCAGAGCCAGACTTTTTTCAAAAATGTATTAAGCTCCCATTTCGACTCAGCCTTACACAGGTGCCAGGTCATAGGAAGTAAAGGCAACTAGTTTATCACATTACCTACCAAGGGCCAATTGGTCTATAAAAATAAGTCTAGCCTTATATGCCCAATAAGCCTGAAGGCACGGAAAAGATTCCTCTACCTTTTTTACTTTATCTTTATATGTATGTGTCAGACATGATCAGACATCACAAACTAATTATGAAGGAAGAAGAAATGATTAAAGAGATTCAGACACAAGCGGTATTAAAGAAAAATGGCAGATAGTTGGTTAACACAGATACCTGGAAATGATAGTTGGATCACAGGAATGATTCATCAGACTCGCTGTTGGATAAATGGCTGTGGCAATTCGCACTTGTTCCGTATCCTGTGTGCTGACTTGCTCAGATGATGTGGCCTGCAGACTGGTTATGGCATGTGCGTTACAGACCAGCTGTAGGATGTGTCGCAGGAGAAGGCCTCCAATCATGTACATTTCTTTAGACAGATCTGGAGGTTCAGAAGAAGAGGTTATGTCAACAATGAGTGCGTGAAATGCTGATAAAGTAACAATCTGTTAAAAGGTTTTTTATGAGGATTCAACAGTGTGCACAAAATTAACAATTTATTAACAGGATTATTCAGCAAAGTGTGCAAGAATGCTGATAAAGTAACAATCTATTAACAGGATCAATCAGCAATGTTTGCATACTGAGATGAGTTAAATTAAAAAATCGACATCACAGCACTCAGAACATTCACATAATTCACTCCGTCCCTATTTTCAGCAGCCAGCATAAAGTTCCTATTCTGATGTTAAAAGCAGAAGTCTGTTTGTGTCCATCTTGCCTCTCATTTGAGTGCTGAATGTCGACCAGAACCCCTTGTTACTCCCCAGCTGTGTGCATAAAATAAGTAAAGTAAGTAAAGGTTCCTCTACACACCAGAGGTGCATCGGACATATGAGACTAGACTTGTATTTTCATAGACCAGATGGCCCTCAATGGGGGATGTGGTCACCTTTACTTTCAAGGACTACCTGGTTCCTATTTAAGGCTAGGAAGCCAAGGCCATGTTTCGAAGAAAAAAAATCCGGCACAATGTGAATTTGAACTCACAACTTATTTGGATCTGCAGGTGGAAACTGATGATGATGATGATGAATGTTTAAGGTGAGAAACATGTAGCTAACTGTTAGTCCCTGGGGACCATAGAGTTGTGCTGCTGGTTTTGAGAACAGGAAGTGGCCACATAAAAACATTGATACTCTATCACTCTGAGACTAGTTTTCTCTCAGAGGTCTCCTCTCTACTGATGGTTGCGTTTGACTTCTTTCACTGCCTGCCTCCAAAGGAATCGGTCTGCAGCTGATCTCTCCTACAAGGTCCGACAATTAAGTAATGAGATTGATTTCATTATGGCCAAGACAAAAATGTCATCTATGAAGCAAAGCATGGAATCTAAAGAGGTAACATTCATCTATGATCTGGCAACTTTTCATAGCCGCTCGATAAGCAAACAACAAACAAGCCCCCATTTTGTTGACCTAGTCAGAGGTGCATTGTTAGGTAATCATCACGGAGCAAAACGCTAACATTAAATTCTTTTTAAAATTCAGAAAAAGCGCCATTGAAACAGTTGAAATGATGCAACAAGTTTAAGGGGATAATTGTTTATCTAGTGCAAAAATGTTCAGGTGGTATTCACGATTTAAAAGTGGCGTGGAAATGATTACTAATGCACCTAGATATGGACGTAAAATTTCTGTTCGTAATGATGAACTTATTGCAAAAGTCAGAGAATGGATACAAGAAGATCATTGTTTTACTGTGAGGATAATGGCAGATGAATCTGGTGTTAATAGAGAGACCATTCATAACATTTTAGTGCAAGATTTTGGCATAAAAAAGTTGTTTGCCGATTTGTACCACATTCATTGTCTGATGACCAAAAACATCAGCGGATTGAGTACCCAAGAGACATCATCCAAACAAGAATTTTCGGGGTAAAAATCAGTTTGTGTTCTCAGCTTTCCACCCTAATCCCCGGATTTATCTCCCTGTGATTATTTTCTATTCCCAAAGTTAAAGTTACGATTGAAAGGACACTTCTTTAACGATACTGATGACATCCAAATGGACGTAAGATCAACTTTAAGGGCCATAATAACAGAAGAACTACAGAGGTCGTTCCAGTGTTTGTTGGATCGTGCCACTTGCTGTGTCAATGCACATGGGGCTTACTTTGTATCAGACACAGGCTTTATCTTCAACTGTTGATTATTTTAATTTTTATGTAATCAGTCTTATTACTTAATTGTCGGACCTTTAAGTGTCAGTGGCCAATGTTGATATCTTTCAGGTCACGTTTGCACACGTCCTTATAGTGTAGCACTGACCTTCCTGCTGACCCTATCCCTGTTACCAGTTCAACATACAGCTGATAATCTGGAACATGACCGTCCTACATGCGAGAGACATCTCCCAACCAATGCAGGCATCTGTGCTTCAGCAGAAAGAATACTGCTGACATTCCTGATTTTTTTAGAATGCATTCCTCTCCAAGGCACAGGCTTGGGCATGTTGGATTGGAGTACAGGCTGTTGCCCAGGAAGCAGGTATATTTCTAAAAACATCATCAGATCCTTTGCCAAGGGGTGTGAGGATTCAGATCTCTATACAGATCTTGGTTTTTAGTGTTCTGGATTAGCGTCCAATTTTTACTTTCTTACAAAAGTGAATATTTTTTTAAACACAAGAGGAATTACATGAATTTACTAAACTTCATCTCAGCATCTCCAGCCATCTAAGAAAGCAACCCAACCGAAAGGTCAACATTACCTGATTTGTTTCTGCCTTTCAAAGTCAAGTTTGCAAAGTTCTCTGAAAGTTGGTTCGAGTCTCCAGAACTGGTCACTTTCTTGAAGAAGTTGGCATGTACAAGAGTCATCAGAAGCAGGGCTGCAGTCTAAGGTAAATAATATTCGGCTAAACAAATGCCAAAATTCCTATCATAAACTTATCATAGATCATAATTTTTGCAGTAAATTTTAAATCTTACTATTTGTTACTTCTTCTTCACGCTCACCGGCTGTAAACTCTGATGGAAATTTCTGTCTGTTCATCCACTTCTGGACACACACTAGTCATGTTCCAGAACCCGAGTGCTGCATGCACATCTGTTTAACAGATCTTACTCATTTGTATGCAGACTGTTGATTAATTGTCTCTCAGGCAGATGCACACTGACTTCAGAGGACGCTTCCAAACAGTTGACTATCATAGCATGCTTTTGGGCAGGCAGTAGAACTATTCTTGTTTTCCCCCACAATGGGGCCCCGGAACCCACACAGAAAATTAAATGTTACAATCTTTCTCCTGCATGCCGTGTGGTGTTGGTCTAATTCTTTTTCTTCCTCCAGTATCCTCACTGAGGTGTGGGAAGAGATGTAAGGATAGTCTGTGTGGTTTTTCCAATACTCTGTGTTAATTGATCTTCACTTCTTTGAGGCTGTTATTGATGCCATTTGATCTCCACTTCTTTGAGGCTGTTCTTGATGCCATTTGATCTCCACTTCTTTGAGGCTGTTCTTGATGCCATTTTATCTCCACTTCTTTGAGGCTGTTCTTGATGCCATTTGATCTCCACTTCTTTGAGGTTGTTCTTGATGCCATTTAATCTCCACTTCTTTGAGGCTGTTCTTGATGCCATTTGATCTCCACTTCTTTGAGGCTGTTCTTGTGTTCATTATATTTATTCAGCAAGGCCTTCTGTGGGAGCTCGTATCAGGGCATTCCTATCAGATGGGGACACTATCTCAACTGTTGCTTTTTTAAATGTACTGTAAGGACTAGTCTTCGTCTAATTTCTTCATTTTTAATTTTATTTCTTATTGTTACCTTGATAGCTCTTCTTGTAACAAATGGAAAAATATGATCAACAGAACTGATCCAGTAAACTAAGACTTGTGAAGACACATGGATGCCTCTACCATTAGGTAAGTAAAGTTTAAAAAAAAAAAACTGCAGGACCCTTTAAAGGCCTTTAGGAATACTAGGCATATAGGGCTAGACCTATATTTCATAGACCAATTAGCACTTGCTGGGTGATGTGGTCAGCATCACGCTGGCCGGCCATAAAGTAAAGCAAAAGCTAACCATAAATGTTATCCACGGTCGGTCTGCAAGACAGAATTTTCTTCCTGCCATGACAAATAGACTAATCAAATTCAATGTATATCTTTACTGCACCATGAAACCATTCATTAACTCTTTCGATACCAAGCAACTCACCACAAGTTTTTTGGTATTCTAAGTATAATGTAATGTTTTCGATGTCATCTATCACAGATAGATATCAACATGTATCTAAGATTTTTAACACTGTGACCTTCCAGCAAACTGTCAGTGGTTAATTTAGAGCTCATAGGAAAAAAAAAATCACATGTGATAATCTAGTTCCAGGGCTTCAGGTCAAGACAGTGTGACAAGTGGACATGCAGCAAAGTTATACAGAATATGAAGTGAACAGAAGGGCTCATTAGCAGAGATCTCTTCCAGGCCCGGCGACTGCGAGGCATTCTAGGATAAAAGACAAGAAGAAGTATCTAATTGACTAGTTTAACCATTTCTGTTCCAGTGTGCCTCTGTTGAGCTCCTTCAGATCTATGTATTTATTGCTTGTAAGCCCAACCCCTTGAGATGAAAAAGGTTAAAGTGTTAATTAATCTGGACTGAAAGAGTTAACGCTCAGGTTTTTGGAGAAATTATAATCAAAATGTGTACAGAACTGGTGTTTTTTCTAGCCTCATTTGTCTGGTCTCTATAAGATCAACATATGCCCTTGGTTAATGACCTTAACATTTTCGTCTGTTGAGGGTCTACTAGTATGTGGTCTGCACTAATGACTGACACCTTTCTGTCTTTCCAGATGACAGTGTTTAATTGCACTATGAGGAGGCATGGGACTCACAGCCCAGGGCGATGGCGAGTGTGACTTGCACTCTACAGGCATATATTGTTCACACTATGCGATTTTACCTAAGTGCATTTTCAAGACTGTTATTTGTCACTCTACAGTGCAATAAAGGCATACATGAACATTCTTACTCCACACACACACACACACAAAAAAAGCAAAATAAATTGCTACTTTTTGAACAGATCTAACTTTTCAAACAAGATTTTCTTGAAACAACAATTTAGCATTTATGTTACTTTGGCGCAGTGCCACAGATATGATGATGATATTTATAATACAATTACCCCCTGAAAAACACTGACATTACTGATTATTTTTACCATTTTTGCGATGTGGGAAGGGGGCTTTGAGCATGAGGATTTAGGACCACATGGCTACTACTGTTGCCAAGCACTGTGCAGCTTAGGATTTTTGCCCCCCCCCCCCCCCCACCCAAAAATCCCCAACCTTACCCAGGATTTGAACCTAGGTCTCCCACATGACAGCCCTGTGTTTTTAACCGTTCGGTCAGTTGCTCCTCCACAATACAACAGCTGAACATAACTGTGAAGGTACATATATGTTTCCGCTGCACTTACTAAAGAATACTGGAGCATATCCTGACTTGAAGTACTGTCTTCATGGGTCATCAGATCGTAAACAGTGAGGTAACTCCTGTCATACTTTCCATCTGGATTAATTCCTTTTTCTGAAGCTTTCTCTGACTGGCGGTATTTGGACTGCTGAGTTAAAAAATCTAAATAGGATTACACAGAAATTAATTAATGTAACAATTCACAGCTTAAAATGTTAATACAAAATGAAAATACACAATTACCAGACTGTAAATGAATTGTTATGCTCGTCTGCTGATTCGAAGGTCGTGGGTTCAAATCCACATGGAGACGGATGTTTTTCAAACATGACCTTGACTCCCAGGTCAACCCAGTCATGGGAAGTAAAGGTACCGGCATGAGGCCGGGAGAAAAAGGTCCTTTACTTGAATGAACTGTTAGTAATGTGTCCTCATTATTGTTAAATGCCTTGCAACTTACAAGAATAATGATGCTTTTTTTTACCTCACAATCTCCAGTAGAATGCATCAATTGTATTTAGGCCATGATGAAAGACTTTCAAACAACAAAAGAAACAAAAATTTCTTATACTGTCATTGTCTATTTCTTTCTCTACTAATTTTCCTGTACACATGTTGCTTTTGTTAATAACACATACACATTATCTCAGTGGGTAACTTACAGGTTTGTGAATGCACTTAACAGTTTCATGATTCTGAATGACTAGGATTCTAATTCCATGGTGGACAGTTTATTAACTCCAATAATTTCATAGCTGATGCCTTACTGCAGCAATAAAGTTGACAGCAAAAGCATTGGTATACTGCATCCACAGGATCCAAATACACAGTACATTGAGGGTGACTTGTGTTGGTGGACTTAGTTTGCCTGACTAAACTTAAGATGTATAAATACACACCATATGTTGACTGCCGCTATACAGTAAGTCCCATGTTTCTTTAAACAAAGGCCTACTCCAAAAATAAGCCCAAGCTTTATTTTCAGGAGTTTTTTTTTTTTTTAAATACCTATAAGCCCTACCCCCAAAATAAGTCCTAGCTTGGTGACTCATCATAACTTGGGTGAAGAATTCATGGGATAAAATCACTGACAGCTGTGTTACCAGTGCACTAAGAGGGCTACATGGACAGAAAAATGTTCATTTAAGGAAAGCTTTCTTTCTCGACACAAAAGAGTGGGGCTAATAGTTCTACAGGAAATGGAATTGCAAAAAATTCAGGCAGAAAAAAATTTGGATTTAGAGAGTCATAAATATGTTCCAGAAAAAGATGACATGACTGTATTTGAATAAGTATAGAATTATATATACAAATAAATGTAGATTTATGTATCTGAAAAATAATACATTACCCAAAAAAAAAAGCACTAGTGCATTTTTTTAAAGCAAAAATTAATATGAGACCCGGCCTTCTTTTTTTTTTCTTTTTTTCTCAGGGAATGAGAGTTGCACCATGTTAAAGCATTGAGATCTCACAATGTAATATTCCCAAAGACTGCAATGAATGCTCAGTAGCAAACCTTCATCATGGAGATGGCGGAGCATTTTTAAGAATACATTATCTGTAATTACTAATTTCACAAAGAAGAAAACCACATTCTTTGTTACCTAACAGAAAGTCCAGCCCTGCACACAGAATAATGCGTAGACTCAGGTGAGCAATACCAATCTGCATGACAATAAAATAAATCACCATTATAGAAGTTTGACATCATAAGGCTGGCAAATTGCAAACAATATTTAGTACAATATAATTTGTTCTGACCATTTTACTTTTTACAGAACTGACATGTGAAATCCCTGCCTTTCCTCAGTTCTTTCTTTTAACCCGGAAAGTTTTTTACCCCACATATTTTGATTTTTAACTTCATATTTAGGGGGACCTGAGTTTAAATCCTCAGTATAAAATTCAAATCCTCAGTAAAGTTTCTCTGCAAGAGGCTAAAGTAAACATCTTAGCCAGTCTGTTGCATAGTATGCCCCCCGTGTGGGTTCCGGGGCCCCATTGTGGGGGAAAACAAGAATAGACCCACTGCCTCCCCAAAAGCATGTCGTAAGAGTCGACTAATTGGGGAGCTTCCTTTGAAGTCGGAGTGCATCTGCCGGAGAGGCAAGGAACCAACAGTCTGTATTCCAGAGAATGAGATCTGTAAAACTGATGCACACGCAACACTCAGGTTCTGGAGCAGGACTGCAGTTCAGTAGTGGACGAGCAACCAGAACCTTCCGCCAGAGTTTACAGCTGGTGAACGCGAAGAAGAAGAAGAAGAAGAAGAAGAAGAAGAAGAAGAAGAAGAAGAAGAAGAAGAAGAAGAAGCATAATATGCAACCCTAAATCCTTAGGTTAAAGCACATCCCCTTATTTAAACATTAAATATCACTAACTATAATGCACTCTATTATGTTTACATCCAACTGAATCTTGACAAACAGGAAATCACATAGTCTACAATTTTATATAAATGAGATTACTCACAGAATGGTAGAGATCCAAGTATGGGCACTCAATTTTGTGGTAGGAGCTCCAAGCAACATCTCGGCACTTTTCACCACAAAACCTCACTGATATACAGCGCTGGCACCTTAAAGAAAGGCAAGTCAAAATTTTCAAACTTTGTTCCATTCATCCATCTTGTGAAGTATGAAGTATGTCTGTGTGTCTGCATTGTGTGTGTGTCTTTTTGCATGCATATTTGAAGGTATACAATTTGTCAGTCATGCTTCTGTATTTTTACTTTACATTTATACAATGAATTTTGATATATGAACATAATATGCTTGAGATATAAAGTAACTGCTGTATGAAAGAGGAATGCTTGAAAGGGTCAAATTTAAGATGGGCCTGCGAGCCCAATTTGTAACAATAAAAAAAAAAAAAAGTTTGTTCATGACAATATTTTTTCTTGTTACTGCGGCAGCTCTTCTAAGATAATCCACTGCCTTCTCTAATAAGGTCAACGGGGATTCCCGTTCTTGTGCAAGAATTGAGTCCCTCTGCGTCCACAGTTTTTATCAAGGAGATGTATACACAAATTAAACTGCAGTTTCATTAATTTTCGACATATTTTTTAGAACTATAGGTCATTTTTAAGGTAAATAAGTGTGCCAATTAAATATAACAATAAAGGCTCTTACAGACAAACAAAAATGCTTTTGCTACAGTCAACGTGAACATAAACATCAATAACGTTTAGATGTAAACTAAAAGTTGTTCCAGCAAAAGTAAAGAAATATCAGTGATAACTCTTTGATTCTGAGAGGGTATTGCTGCATCGGAGGAGCAGAAAGGGGGGGGGGAGGGGAGGGGCGGTGTGTGACATTTGTACTTTATCAAATTTAGCGCATAAAAATACTGCTATGAAACATACACATGTCATACATAACATAAATATAAATGATTGATGGTTATTATTATTATTTGTAGACTACTACGACATACAATTATACTGTTATTTAATAATTAGTAAACAAGCACAATCAGTATGAAATTGATATGTGCAATACTTTTTTCACCCAAAATAGTTTTCTTAACAGTACTTATAGCACTACTAAATATGTATCCTCAAGGTACAAACAGCACAAACAAATTTGTCCAGTTTCATCTTGTTGGATGAAATCAATTCCTTATCATTGCAAATTTTTTGGGAACAAATATGCAAGGGAAGTGGATGAACAACCAGAAGTTTCCGCAAGAGTTTACAGCCAGTGTTCACGAAGCAAAGCAAAAGCCAGTTTACAAAAATTAACAGACCGTAGAACTGCAAATATGCAAAAGAAGTCGGTGAGCAACCAGAAGTTTCCGCAAGAGTTTACAGCCAGTGTTCGCAAAGCAAAACAAAAGCTAGTTTACAAAAATTAACAGACCATAGAACTGCAAATATGGAAAAGAAGTTGATGAGTACCAGAAGTTTCCGCAAGAGTTTACAGCCAGTGTTCGCAAAGCAAAACAAAAGCCAGTTTACAAAAATTACCAGACCATAGAACTGAAAATATGCAAAAGAAGTCGATGAGCAACCAGAAGTTTCTGCAAGAATTTACAGCCAGTGTTCGCGAAGCAAAACAAAAGCCAGTTTACAAAAATTAACAGACCGTAGAACTGCAATATGCAAAAGAAGTCGACGAGCAACCAGAAGTTTCCGCAAGAGTTTACAGCCAGTGTTCGCGAAGCAAAACAAAAGCCAGTTTACAAAAATTAACAAACATATAATTATACTGTTAGTCAACAATTAGTAAAGAGGCAAAAAGTGACTTGCTGTGAGAAGTTAGTTAGTAAATTAAATATTATTTTCATCCACTTACCTAGAGCTCCGAAATATCTTGACACAATTTATCCACAGTGTGGTTGCACCATTTATGCACAGTCAATATGAAAGCAATAGTTTTCTTCAAACACAAGATAGTTTGCACCTGACAACTGTCGATATTCTCCAGATATGGCTTCTAAATTACCTGTTTGTATTATCCCTAAAAGTTAGATTTCTACATTTAAAGTAGAAAAGTAATAAACAGCCAGTTCCCAAAAAATCCGAACTACTGACTAGAAACAGTGACACTGACATACACATCACAACACGACTGTCTCCCGTGAAAAACAATTAAAATTGCTGTATTCTAACAGCCTGTATGTCCACTTTACAATATCCGCTTGTCGATTTGTAATACGAATACAATCAGAACACAGAAGTTTGTAAGCATATTATAATGTCACAAAATGCAACATGGAAACGCTTGCAATAACCTATTTACGAGGGGGACTCCTCGAAAATATGCCGTGATTCAGTTGTAAGGCCTGACTGGAGCTGGCCGTGGATAATCTCATCTCTGTTGTTATGAATTTACCCTCATTAACCAGAGTAAGGGTTTATATATGGCTTCTAATCGAAAACCTAAAATATAATTACCAAAATAAAATGAAACTAAATCTCCCAATGGTACTTAAAATTTTTTCTTTTGCCTACTTCCCACCAAACGACTATAGGTCCTCAACCGACTCATACTAAGTTGTTCTATCCTCCGCTACTGCATGCAGCTCACACAGCATCCGTTCCGGGACCCTATTATAGGGGGGGAAAAAAGAATAGACCCACTGCCTATCTAAAAGCATGTTCTAAGAGTTGACTAATTGGGAGCCTCTTTTGAAGTCAGAGTGCATCTGCCTGAGAGGCAAAGAACCAATAGTCAGCACTCAAATGTGTCAGATCTGTCAAACGGATACACACGCAACACTCAGGTTCTGAAACAGGACTGCAGTCCAGAAGTGGACGAACAACCAGAGCTTTCAACTAGAGTTTACAGTTGGTTAACGCAAAGAAAAAGCAGAAGAAGACAGCTGTCATGTGAACTTACCCTATGGCTGTTAGAGGAAGCAAAGAGAAGCAATAGTGACAATGTGTGTCATAATGTTCAGGCAACAACACCGCAGCAAATGGTCGTTCTACTATCAGTGTTGATCCCTTGGGAATGTGACGGTTAGCCTAAATGGACGATAAAACACAAAACTCAACCAATGCATTTAAAACTCAATAATTACATTCAGGTTTTTATACAAATTTTAACAATGTGAATTAATTTTTGTAACATCCAAATTAATTAAGTGTGCTTTCAAAGCTGAATAAATGTATAGCATCTACAAACAGATTAACATTTTTTGAAGTTTAATGGTTGGTGAACCTTATCTCAAAAACAATACTGCAGGGCTCAGTAAAGGGAAAGAGGAGAAGAGGCAGACCAAGAAAGACTTGGTTACAGAACCTGACTGACTGGACAGACCTCAGGCATGCAACCATGAAGTCCATCGCAACTGACCGCCAAAAGTGGAGAAAGCTGATCAGACAATCAACAGAAACTGGTGACCCAACGACACGCAGTGTTACGGAATGATGATGAACCTTATCACCTAGTGATTTTTTAGTTTAATCTTCTTTAGCAGTATGAGTGCCTTCTGTTTCTTCTGACCAAGACAACTCTAAAGCTGACCCAGTATTGCAATATTTTCTCCATTTTCTGTGTTAAGTCTTAAAAGGGTGGTTGGTACACAGTGTTGTGGTTTACAGCTAGGCCTAATACATACGCCTTTCTGCCCAAAACAATAAGATTTCAGTAAACCCATAATTAGTTACTTTTTATGACAAGCTTGTTAGGTGGGCAGTGGGTCTACCCCCCCCCCCCCAACCCCCCAAAAAACCTGGGCAATGGAACCCACATGTGAAGCATTGGAATAGGATTATAAGAGTTCTGGAGAAATACAGGTGGCTGATAGTCTGAAATACAAATAACTATAGGACCCTATTCATTTAATTGTTGTATCAGTTTGTATTAAACGGAACCTATCAATTGCTCTTCAAAGACTAAAACAACTGAATAAATTATGGAATTGTACAGATAGAATTACAAAGGTCAGATTTTTAAGAGCATGCATCTTTCCCATTGCAACATACGCCTGTGAGACCTGGACACTTATAAACAAGCGGAACAGCGCATAAATGCATTTGAATATAAATGTTACAGACAGGTTCTAAGAATATCTTGGGTAAAGAAAAGAACAAATGCATCCATACTTCAAGAGCTGAATATTGAAGAGGGTTGGCTAGTAAAGACAATAAAACAAAGAAAATTGAAATATTTTGGTCACTTGAAACGTCATGGAAGTCTAGAGAGAACAATAATGGAGGGGTATATGCCTGGGAAGAGAGGAAGAGGAAGGCCAAGGAGAAGATGGGTGCAGGATGTGGCAGATGATCTCCAGATGGGTGTATCAGACGCAGGACATCTTGCTCAGGATAGGAAGGTTTTCCGGAGGGTTGTTATGGCAGCGAGGTTCCGCGAGGGACATGCTACTGAATGAATGAATGAATCAGGGATATGCCGCTAGACCCATATTTTTATAGATCAACTGGACTTTGAGACTGGCCTAGCAAGCTGGCAGTGCTGTAATCAACCACTACTAAACAAGAAAGAATGAATTACTAGATACCAGTATTAAAGAGGAAGTTGGAACAAGCACATGTCTGAATTATATTGCAGACAAAGAATGCAATGGTCTGCCATCTAGTGAAAATGCAGCCAGACCAAACTACATATGACATTTTTTTTACAGCAGAATATCTGGAAGGAAGGAAAGGAGAAGTCCAAGAAAGAGAGGGGACAAATGGTGTAGCTGAAACCTGCACACACAAAAAAACGGAAAAAAAAGATGACCACATCTATTAGCCAAGCCATTGAAGAAGTGCAAGACAAATGCAGAAAACCACAACACAGGGCTACAACCTGGTATCAGTGAGACAATAAAAAGAATAAAGAAGAATTAGGCTTTGAAGAGGTATTTTGCCACCATGCTGGTAGCCTTTACTTTCCAAGATATTTCCCGATAATAATTTTAAGCTTCTTTAACTAACAAGTCAAGGTTAATTATAAAAGCCCTGCCTTGAAATAGATTCTAACTGAAAACATTCAAGCTGGAAGGCAAGCATCTCGCCACTATTCATCTGCTGCTTCTTGGCTGATTTAACATTGTCAAAATTACCCAATATTATGAGTTGACCTCCTCCTGCTTCTTTAGTACTGTTTTGCCTTTCAGTGTCAGGTTTTAAAGAGGCTTCGTGTGTTAGCCTTGATATGTGCTACATAGATGCTGGCATTTACAGGCCATGATTCATTACATTAATTCACATCTTGCATGGTCCACCTCAAGCTCTGCCCCCATTGTGTTTGACAGTGCTTTTTGTGGTGCAGTATCTTGTGGTAGTCTAACACCACGATCTCAATATGCCTTAGCAGTGACTTGACTTAGCAACAAATATTTACACCCCTGTATCAATATTGTGTACACAAATCCTTTGATTTTAAAAAAAAACATAGCAACACACATAAATATATCAAGAGGATTAAAAATGCAACCCTCTCTACAGAAACAACTGCAACAGATCAAGTACACAATAAGAATGAATGAAAGAAGAACAGACATCACTGCACTCAAGAATTCCCACACATGCTCCATCCCCTTCTTCAATAACCAACGAACAGGTGACATGCTTATAATACCAGCTGCAACCTGATTAAAACTCCACCTCTGTTTCCCCCTCAATGTTGAATAGCTTCCTGAACTTCCTACTCCCTATCCGTTCTCTTCCACTGTCCATTTGATCCCATAGAGCCTTCACCACATTCGCTTTATCATACAGTAGCTCACCATCTAGAGAAGTGGCAGCAGCCAATCTAGAAGTCTGCTCATTACCTCGCATACCTAAATCTACTGGACAGAAAAATCAAAACATGCTCTTGATCTGAGTCTTATCAAGTGATGCAAACCACTGCACACAGGACATCAGTTTTAATTTTATAAAGCACACTCTGTGAGTCTGTTACAATCACAACATGTTGGGCTGTGCTGTTCTCAAGCCATCGGAAAGCTGCCATTACTGCCTCTACCTCCATTCTCATACTGGATACAGTTAAGCTGTACGTGAGGCTCTCTATTTTCAAGCACCTTTTTCTTTCAATTCACCTTTGCAATAAAATCCCACCCACTCTTCTTACCTCTCACTACAGACCCATCTGTATATATTGTGACGTCACCTAGGCGTACATTTTCACTGATAGGCTTTTGCTCCGCTGACTCTGTTTCACCAGCTATCCATTCCCGGCACCCTCGGTCCAAGGTCACTATCACTCTGTGCAAGTTCATTTTGCTGGGTGGCACTGTAACCCATTCTTCAACATGTGCTATCTTGTCAGTAGCACAAACAGTTCTGATCGTGACTTCTGCCTGTGGCAAACAAGAGCCAACTCTTTTCCTTTGCTATCCTCTAAGGCCTCATGCAGAAGGTGTTCCCTGTCCGTCACAACTTTAAGCTAATTTTCGCCTGTAAAACCTTGTATCTCTCATATACGGATGGTAATGCAAGTATGTGTCGCATGCACACAACTGGCGTGTCTCATGTACACCCCAAAATGACTTGCATGGCTTCAACGTCTTATCTTCTCTGTCTGGGTATAAGATAATGTTTGCAGTCCCTAACCCAACTCTATCACTGAAATAATCAGTTGCTGGTAGAGTGTGTAGAGCATTTTCTGTTTCATATCCGCTGATGCCATCACCTTCAAAGCACCAAGTCCTTGCCCCATCATTAAAAGTACCCCTTCCACATGTTGTTTAAAAGACTCCTATTAAAAGTGTATACAAAATTATTATTATACATATTAAAACAGCTTTACTTACCACTAAATGTCTGCCCTGTTCATTTGTGTAATGGAAAGACACTGCATCTGTGGCTTGACATACAACAGTGTTCTGTCCAAATGAGACAACTGGTGTTTCTTTGGTCTCATTTTTATGTGCAGCTGTCCTTGTCCTGTCAACAACATATTAACATATGAAAAATGTGTGCATCCACAATACATGGATATAACTTGTCTCTGGTAATGGTAATGTTAGTTTCAGCTTCATAGCAAACGGGTCACCCCATAGTTGCTCTGCTCCTGTGCCAACAAAAAACACACAGAATGTTCATCACAGTTCCTTGCGGATAGACTGACAGACTGCTGTCTCGGGATATGCACTAGCATACACACTCATTAAAAGCATACGGTAGCCATCAGAAGTGCTAACACAAACAGTCTGATATAAGAAATGCAGTTCATCATCGACGGTAGCAGAGGTAACAAACAAATCAGTAGTTGCACATGCGATCAATTATAACCACATAAGGGCACTACCAATACTGCGACGACAGGCAACACACCATTTTATATGTGAATCACAGGACTATTCCCGCGTGTGTGTGTGCTGAATGATTTTTTAGCATGATCTGGTGGGTCGAGGCAGGCTGATTACGAAGACAGTGGATTGAGTCATTGCAAAACTCTCCTGTGTGTGCAGTTATCTTCATATTTATCCCAGGACATGCAGGTGTTGTTGGTAATAAAAAAAGCTGATTTACTGGCAGGTACCGACCTAACTGAAGACGGCTGGCCTATGGATAATGCAAACATTGTCAATGCCCTTAGAGAGATAGGATGTTCCGAGTATTTTGGAAGCAACATGTCCACATCACTGCTAAGAATACAATAACTGGGAGTAAAGATCATGAGAAGCACACCGGATGCAAATGAAGTCTTGTCAACCGGCATAGGACTGGCACTATTAACCGCATGAGGCCGATAAATATGTTGAGGGGGGGAATCTGGGCACCTATGGATGTGTCCGGAGTGCTGTGAAGATAATGCAGCTCATAAGTCACAGATTTTAGAGCAAAAGTCCAGAATTGGATGAACAACCAGGACCTTCCAGCAGACTGAATGTGAAAAAGAAAAATATGTGAATAAAGAATGTGTTCATAAATCAAGAAATTGAAAACTACTTTAGTTTTTCAAAAGTTTACACACAAATTACATTTTTTTAAATGATCAAAAGCAACTATACTTACATATTGCTTATTGATTTCTCCAGACAATCTACTTCCTTCAAGAAGTCATCTGGAAGTGTTAAACAAATTATTATCCTTTTGTTACAATTACTAATCACTTTGATCGATTTAATTTTCTTATCTATTATAAACCTTTTACCCTGCTTTTTTTGTATACTTGTACGACAACATTTTTACTCCATCATGCAACACATATTTTAAACCATGTAGGCTGTTAAGATCTAATAATCCCTGTCTCAATGTGGGACGCAATTTTTTGTTGTTATTTGAAAGCCCCAACCCAGCAGTTATCAGGAGAACTAAATATAACCTATGGGTTGAACGGGGTTTCTGGGACTTGCACCCAGTTGATTCTCACCCGAATGGTGGCATTTTGTGTCAGTGGATGTTTATCGCTTGTTGTATGGTCCTGGTGGGATTGAACGTCAGTCAGTCAGGCTGATAAAACAATATAAGGTTAAGGTTAGTTGCGTATCCTTTACAGGGCGTGGCTTTTCTAGGCAAATTTACGTCCAGTAGTTTGCCATTACTTTCTGGACGGTCGGCTTTCTTGATACCACTGTCGAAACCAACGCAAGGCTGGGATCGAACCCAGGATCTCGGCATTACGAAGTGTTCGCATCGACATAAAACAATATACACATATTTATATGTGAAGCATCACAGCATAATAGCTGCTGACCTCGGTGACCTTGTGTACAAGGTGGAAATTAAAAAAAAAACAAATTTACTTGGACTTGTATGTCAACCCAGCCTCAAGTGGGTACCTAAAGTTCTGGGAAGTAAATGCAGCCAGTGTGATACTGACACACCTATCAAGTGTCAGCTGACCTACACTGATAGGTGTACATGTACAGACATATGTATTTGTGTGAATACATGTGTGTGTGTGTGTGTGAGAGAGAGAGAGAGAGAGAGAGAGAGAGAAAGAGAGAGAGAGACAGCCTTATATATACATATACACACACATATATTCACATACACACACACATATATATATACATACATATACACACATATATTCACACACACACACACACACATATATATATATATCATATATATATATGTACATATACATATATACATATACACACACACACATATATATATATATATATATACATAAATATATAGTAAAGCCTCATTAACACCAAAAACTGTCCCCCCCCCCCCCCCCCTTCCCCAAAAGCCAATTAGTCTTTTATTTACCACTTTTGCGGTGTAGGCAGGGGGGTCCTTGAGTCTGAGGATTTACGGCCGCATTGCTAGTGTTGTCGCCATGACTGTGCAGGTGAGGATTTTATTTTGCTCCTGACAGAACAAAATCCCCAGCATTACTGAGGATTCTAACCCGGATCTTCCGCTTGAGAGCCCCTCGTTCCAACGGTTCGGCCAGCCGCTCCTCAACACCAGTAAAAAGGGAATGAAATGGAGTTCCTGCAAATTAAATTTGTGCTAACTGGGGACCAATAACAACAATACATCTCTGCTGGGACCAAAACTTTGCTGATGTTAACAAAGTGTTCTTATAAAGCATGTTTGTGATGAGGTCTTACTGTGTGTGCGTATATATATATATATATATATATATATATATATATATATATATACACACACACATATATATACGCACATACACACACATATTGCCAAATCCAGTGTAAGATTAAGATTTATGAATCTCCATGTAATATTTGTATAGTGTAGTATAAAGCCGGGAGCTGTCTTGACTTTCACATACACTACTGAGTATAAATGTAGCTTTTGTGATACAATAAAACCCAATTAAGCAAGGAAACATCAAACAGTTGCATACCTCTTTTAGTGCCCTGAAGATTAAACTGTTTACTGCTAACAAAATCATTCAGTTCCCTATAACCTGTAAAACAAGATACAAACTTTAGTAAAATTACTTTTATTTGAAATTACCAACACCGTGCAGAATATTAATGATGACCAAATAATCAGTTTTTTAAGGCAAAAAAAGTGGACATTTGAAAACTAAGTATCAGAATTTGAATAAACAAGATTAAGTATGGTTCAAATAAAGAACTTATTTTTTACTTTAAAGACAATCAATAAATAAAGGAAGGTTGGATGTAGCCAAATTTGCTAGTAATAAATTGTGCAATATTTCTGTCCTTTTTATTTAAATTCACAAGAGGAAAACATTTTCTTCTTCTTCTTCTTTTCATTCTTCTTCTTTGTGTTCACTGGCTGTAAACTCTGGTAGAAAATCCTGGCTGTTTACCCACGTCTCGACTTTGGTTTTGTTATAGGACTTGAATTTTACAGATCTGGCTTATCTGTATGCAGACTGTTGGTTCCTCGCCTCTCAGGCAGAAGTACTCTGATTTCAAAGATAGCACCCTGATTTTTTTTTTAGTTGATTTTTATGACTTTCTTGTTAAAGCATGCAGTGTGTCTACAATGCTTTTTGCTCCCACAATGGGGCCCCAGAATCAACACAAGAAAACTTTGTTTTGACATGCACTTTATTAATATTGAATAGTAAAAAAGAAATCTCTGATTAGTTATTTACTGTCCTGTCTACTCTTATTGAAAAGAAAAAAAACTGCCATTTATGTCTGTACATATCACTTTTGTAGTGGGTGGGTGGTGAGATGGGGGGGGGGGGTGTCTCTCTAAGCCTGAGGATTTAGGGCTGCATGGATAGTTCTGTTACCATGACTATGTAGGTTAGGATTGCATTTTGTGCCCCCAACAGAAAAATCCAAAACCTTACCGAGGATTCAAACCTGGATCTCTGTCATCTCTTATAACAAAGGCTTTTTTTCTAGAAAAATAGGTGCTGGTACTCATAACAAGAATTAACAAAAAAAGGTGCTATCACTCAGCATAATGTATCTATCACAGCAGGGATGAAAGAATGATGCTTAGAAAAGAGGTGCAGGTACTGTGTACTGTTGTGTGCCACCGGAAAAAAAAAAACCTGCCCACAACCATAAGGTGTTAGCTGATTCACATATTTTGTAATCTCTACACGGACACCCAAATTATGAACTGGACTGTAGGATTTACAAGTACAGCAAAACAGCAAACTGAAGGCCAAAGTAGTTTACCTATTTAAATACACTGGTTTTAAAACAATTAACCAAAATATTTTAAATATCTCTAAACTGATGAACGATCAGAACTCTATGGACAGACAAAAATGATCAGAACTGCGTGGACAGACAAAAAGCTTAAGGAAGATGTCCTGAAAGCAGCAAACTCACATAGAGACCTGACAATTATCTGCATCAGAAAGAACAAAGACAGCACACATTCCTGATGCATGTTATGATAAGGGAAAAGCTGCAGTAATCATGACAATTGCAGAGTATCAAGAGAAGAGAGCCAGAAGGGATCAGAAAGAGAGAGAAGATGACGGACAGTTTAGCATTAAGAAGAACATCTGTATCAGAAATACTGACAGTTACTACTGAATGCTATCGACAGACATGATTTTTAATGCCACATCACATGGACTATAAGATCTAAATATTGCTAGCCACTTACTGTCCTCAGCCTCTGATCGCTGCCCTTGCTTCACAAATGCTGATGTCCTTCTGGCCAACAACTTGTGGCGGGAATCAGAGGGAAATCTGTGACCCAAAGCCCTGTTAATGTCCAAGACACACTCCTGGTTGAAAGATTGAAACACTGTAAACACAATGTCTGCTATACTGATTAAAGCATAAGTAAAGTAAAGAAACCTTTTTACGCCTTAGGTGCAGTGGGCACACTTCCCAGCAGCTTACCTGGTTCCCCAGTTTAGATGGCTGACATGGGAGCCAATATCAGTTGGTTTTTAAAAAAATGATAATATAATAAATGTGCTATTATTATTCATATTTTTTTTAAAGAGTATTTCTTCTCATAACATGTCCAATATTATCAAACAATCAAAACAGATTCTTCTTCTGCCTTCTATCGCCCAGCGAAGCATAAGCCCTCAACCAACTCACGTCACCCACATTGTTCTATCCTTCGCTACTGCAGGCAGCTCACCCCAGATCCTTTATATCTTGTTAACTTCACTCTCTAGCTCCACTGGGGGCTGTGTGGTCTCAAGGCATGGGGTCCACCTTGAGTGCTGGAGATACCAGGTTTTGGCCCCGGTGAAGGCTGGGATTTGTTAGTAATTTCTAGTAATTTCCCCTGGTTGCTGGGTAGTAAGATCAGATGCTCGTGTGTATTGTTGGGCACACCAAAAATCCCTTGGCAGTTGGAAATTGAAAAGAGTAGCCAAACGGCGCTGCGTGGGCAAAATTTGGAGTTGAAAATCTACCCAAAGTATTTCAGGATCCTCGCTGGTGCTACAGAGTTCGTGTACTGGGCTGAGATTCTTCAGACTCAGATCTGAGTTAGAAGTAGAACAGGTTACTATACCCATGTGTGCATACTTAGCGATTTTATGAGCATAATCCAGAAGATCCAGGCAGGTTCCGTACGAAGGCAGTGGATTAAGCCATTACAGAAGTCCACTGTGCGTGATGTTGTCTTTATCTTCATTCCAGAGCATGCAGAAGCCGATGGAAATTAAAGCGCTGATAAGTTGGCTGGATCTGCTATCACTGCTGAAGGTCAACCAATGGATCATGCTGATATTATTAATGCGTTTAGAGAAGTGGAAAGAGTGGAGTAGTAGTAGCAGTAGTTTTTACCCCACTAGAACATCACACAAGTGATAAACACCAGAAGACACAAAGTGTCACCATGTGGATGAGGATAACCATGGAGAGGTCCCAGAAACTGCGTTCAGCCATTAGACCATATTTATGGTCGGGCTATGTTGCGGCCCCCTGGCAAGAGCCAGGGGTGGGGCTTCAAATAACGAAAAATTTCATCCTAAAAAGGATGGTGAATAATCATCATAATTACAACATAATGCTGAGTGGAGGACTGACTGACTGACTTTCTACCCCACCAGGACATCACACAAGCGATATTCACCCTATGACACAATGTGCCACCATGTGGATGAAGATCACCGTGGAGAGGTCCCAGAAACCAAGTTCAACCATTAGACCATATTTATCATCATCATCATCATAAACCACTTCTGCCGTTAAGCGTCGTGGGGAGGAATAATTTGCAATCCAGTGCATGTTGGCTGCCACTGGCTATTGTCATGCCGTGAAGGCATAGAGTGTCTTTAATTTTGTTGATCCATGTTTTCCGCGGCCGTCCTCTTGCTCTTGTAGCTGATCTTCTGAGATGTAATGCCTGGCTATATTACGGCCCCTGGCAAGAGCCAGAGTAGGGCTTCAAATAACGAAAAATTGCACCCTGACCAGGACGGGAAGCGTTAGTCTTTTTAAGTGGAGGACAGAGACTCCACATCGCTCACCAGAATGAAAGACTCAGGAGTTAAGATCCGCATAGCCAAAAGCGAGAGACACTACCAGGCATACAAAAAGACTTTTCAACATTCAAAAAGACTTATCAATCAAAAAAGAACTGGCACTATTTGTCACAGGATACTGGGATTCATATTGGGGGAAGGATTTAAGCACCTATGGACATGTCCGGAGTGCAAAAATCATATCCCAACTAACTAACTTATGGGTTACTGCCCTTGTGCCAAGATATTGATCCGTTGTTTAAACATAAACCTCTAGCTCCCGTCTCAGTGTTTTTGTTGTTGTGTCTCTGAGTTTATTTCTATGCCCCTGTGGGTTCCAGTGCAAAAATATTCTAGTTATATTTCTCTCAGGTTTTCTCAACGTGTGTTCTCTCCAAAGGTAGTGTCTTTTCTTCACCTCTTGGTCCAATGGCACTTGTTTTGTCATCTCCCAAAGCTCAACATTAGTGATTCTATCATGCTATTTGATTTGATTCAAGAACCAACATCACAGCACTCTGGGCATTCCCATAAGCGCTCCTTCCCCATTTTCAGCAGCCAGCGAAGAGTTCCGATACTAATGGTGCCAGTAGCTTTCTGATTAAACGTCTTGCCTTTCCTCTGAGCCTTGAGCTTCTGCCAGAACCTCTCGTCACCCCCAACTGCATCAATCTCACAAGACTGTGGTGATCCATCTGCTTCTCCGCATTGTACACGTGGTGGTCTGTGTCTGCAGCTACCCTGAGATATGACTTCGCCTGCATCACCTTGTGCCTACCCGCAACCGTCGGCAAACCAAGGATGTATCGCATACACACCACTGGAGTGTCTCTGGTGCAACCCAGAATGAGCCGCATAGCCGCGTTCTGTATGCACTCTAGTTTGTCCATATCATGCCATTTAATTCCCTTTACTCTGTGCAGGTACCGGTTAATGAATGTTTGTATTTTATTAGTAAATGTGTTAGTTAATACAATAATTACTGAGTTTTATTTCCATCATGCGACACAGGCATAAAATCACTGTGGATGAAGAGGTGCACCACCTCTGTGCTGTCACCCTATAGACAAATTCCCAGCCAGGAACCTGACGGAAGTAGATAGGATGAATGTTTCCTTTACGTCAGAGTGTGTCTGCCTGAGAGGTGAGGAATCAACAGTCTGCACACAACTAAGTCAGGTCTGTAAAATGGATGCATAGGCAACACTCAAGGCCTGGACGAAGGCCAAAGAAAAAAATTAAGATAAAGATTTTTACAAAATACATTGCTTGTGCTTGAGACGGGCACGGGCTTCAGAAGAATATACCATGCTGAAATATCATAAAAAAGGCTACATACATAATCCTTCAAAACTGAACGAAACCATACCTGATATTTTCCGAGGTAAAACAGTGCAGCTGATCTGTTTCCAAGACTCAGTGAGAAATCATCTGATTCCACTGGAGCATTAAGGCAACTCTGACATGACAAATAAAAGCTTTCAACATAAGAATATGAACATATCTAGTTCATAAATAAAGAAACTTTGGTTAGAAAACAATTAATTAACATAGAAAGAGTAATGAAAACTGTGTTCATATGTTCCTGCAAGAAGAGACAGGGATCAAACAATCTTAGGGTAGATACAAGACATTCATATCCCTAGTTAACCAATAAAAATTATTGCTAAAAGATAACTAATTAAAACAATAAATGAAGGCATGGTTCCTCAGTGAACAAGCAGGGGATCTAAAAATATGAGGGTGATTGCAGGATATTAACATATCTCATTAACAACAACAAAAAACGTTTGTTATAAAATCCCTAATTAACACAGAGATAGTAAGGGGAGGAATGGTTCTTGCATAAATAGTCAGGGGGTCAACCAAAATGAAGGTGATTGCAGGACATTAACAACAACAATAAATGTTTGTTTTAAAATTCCCTAATCAACACAGAGATAGTAAGGGGAGGTATTGTTTCTGCATAAATAGTGGAAAAGGGGGAAGGGGTAACCAATATGAGGGTGAACACAGGACATTAACATATCTAGTTAACAAATACAAAACGATCAACACAAAACAAACCACACAAACACAAAACTACTGTTAAAAATGACCAACTAATATAGAGACAGTAATCAAAGACATGATCCATGAGTGAATAGGTAGGGGGGTCGACCAATATGAGGGTGAACACAGGACATTAACATATCGCTTTCTGAAGCGTTTGATGATACAATTGCCAAAATCAACACAAAGTGGCCTGCTGCCAAACGGACTAGCGCTGACTTAAACTGTGGTATACTGGAATTATTTAACTGTATTAATAACCCCTTTCCCCCTCCCCCATTCCCTAGTTGCTGCCAACCAATTTTACCTAATCTCTACAAAAAATTCTGATTTCTTTACCTGCGTGTAAGCATTAACTGCATCAATGTACCTCTTTTGCTGGAAGAGTTTGTTGCCCTTGTTTTTCCATACTCTGGCAACTTCAACTGATTTGCCATGCCATGTTTTGCAAGCATCAAAGTATAATGGTAACCACTGAACATGCCTGGAAATATAGAGTTTGTCTAAGTTTAATTTGGTTGACCTTAAAAATTAAAAAAATTAATTAAACTTGATGTCTTCTTCTTCTTCAGCATTCCGAGCTTTTGAGGTTCATCGCTGCAGATATCACCTGCATCCATTCATCTCTCTGGCTGGCGTCGTCTATTCTTAATTTTCTTCTTTTTTCTTTTGTCACTGTACTATTACTGGGTTATAGTGCAGGACCTGATTTTTTGCATTTGTCCCGCACTTCTCAAATGGCTTGAGTGTTGGATTTGTTCATCTTTTTTTGCAGGATGCAGCTACACCGTCTATCATGGTCTCGATTCATGGATCCGCCTCGAGTGCTGGAGGTCCCAGATTCAGGCTCCAGTATAGCTGGGATTTTTCCATGTGGACTTGTCATTTTTCCTGGTCTCTGGGTAGTAAGATCGGATCCCATGTGTATTGTTGCGCAGCTAAAAAATCCCTTGGCAATTGGAAATCGAAAACAGTAGCATAACAGCACTGTCCTGGCAAAATGTGGAGAAAAAAATCTACCTAAAGTATTTCAGGATCATCACCAGTGCTATGGAGTTCATGTACTGAGCTGAGAACTTCCGACTCAGACTTGAGTTAGAAGTAAACGGAGCACTAATGGGTTACAACCCTTCTGCCATGATGTTGATCCGTTTTTTTAAAACTAAACCTAATCATCTCTTCCTTTGTCTTCCTCATGCCTTCCGACCAGATGTTCTCCAGTACATGGTCTCATATACAGTTTGGTGTGGCTGATTCTTATTGGATGGTTAAACAAGTCCCTTCTCCATCTTTCAATGTAATTCAGGCAAGGTCTTGTTTCAACTTTCTCCCTAATGATGATGTATTCTTAATTTGAGTAATTAAATGTTTTTATTTTACTTTCATTTTGCAATCTGCTATGTAGAATTGTGGGAACTGTACTGGAAAAGAGAGGCAGAGCGGGCCAAGGAGAAGATTGGTACATGACACAGAAGACAGCATGGCCCCCGTGTGGGTTCCGGGGCCCTAATAGGGGAAAAACAAGAATAGACCCACTGCCTACCCAAAAGCATGACGTAAGAGTCGACTAATTGGGAGCTTCCTTCGAAGTCGGAGTGCATCTGCCTGAGAGGCAAGGAACCAACAGTCTGCATACAGATCTGTAAAACGGATGCACACACAACATTCAGGTTCTGGAACAGGACTGCAGTCCAGAAGTGGACGAACAACCAGAACTTTCCGCCGGAGTTCACAGCCGGTAAATGCGAAGAAGAAGAAGACAGCATGGGAAGGAAAGTGCATGCTGAGCGATAGCTGGTGAGGGATCGCGTTTCATTCAGGCAGGCTGTGATGACAGCATTGTTCTTTGAAAGACCTGCCAAAAAAAGCTGACATTTTGTAAAGTCAAAACAATGTTCTTCTACAGATAATTTAAATAATGAGGTCACAATAATGTCTTGAATTATTTATTGTCTGGAATATATAGATGTATCTCCTCAGGTACATTTTAGGTTAACCACCTGCTCCTTTTGTTTACACAAAGCTAGAATGCTCATCCTTATTCCCACTGCTTTCTTCATACCTTACCTTTTTCAGTGCTAAATGGTTTTACAGCACCTAAGAGGAGAGGTGACCACTAAAAAAGTCATTTGTGCATTACTGTGAAAAAGACAATCTAAAAAGTGGTTATTATTACACAAAAGTCACATTTCTTTCCCATGCTGTGAGAAAACGTACAATAATGGGTTAAAGTAACGTTAGTCTCCCCACGCCCAGCCCATATACACACTAGCTCATTTCTGATTGGTAGTTCCTTAACCTGTCACCTTGGCACAAGGTTACAGGGGTGTTCCGCAATGCCGTTGATATTGCATATTGTATATTTCAGCACAACAGCACTTTTAACAATCCAAAAACATGGAGAAACTGGCCCTAACACAACCCCCCTAGAGAGTGCTGCAACCTATGTCACAGGTATTCTTTTTCTTGGAATTAAAACATAAATGTAAGACACCATAGAAAGCAAACAATAGAGCGGGACACACCTGTAACCTTCAAGGAAGTCGACCAGCCCAACAAACTTGTGTATCAAATGGGACCTACTTTGTTTGGAGAGATTACGTGAACTGAACTGAAGACTGCACTATGCAACTATGGGAGGTCTGGATGAAGATCTAATTACACACCATGAATTACTTGGAATGAAAGAGTTAAATACCAATGGTATTACCATCAACTTTACCAAAGTAGCCAGGATGGTATTTTTCAGAGTGTTGTTTTTAATTGTGCAAATATCAATACAATAAAACAATGAATGCATTAGAGTTATCAGTGCTCAAATGAACTCAAAATATCATACAGAAAATATACAGTTATTCCCCCCCCCCCCCCCCCCCCCTCTTATGAATTTTATTTGGAAGGACCAGATAATGACATAATCTGGTGAGTGAGGAACAACAAAGACATTTTTTAAAAAAGCTGTTTAAACTTTTAATTACCACTAATTACTGGCATCAATAGGGAAAATGCTGACCGTACTAAATGACTGCAACGGTTGGTGGGGAATGCAGTGAGAATGGGAGGAAAACATGAGGAGAGGGGGAGATGAAAACTGCGTACACATAATTAAAAGAGCTGAATGGGAGTAGATCATGATGCTGACCAAGAAGACAGTGGATAGATAAAAACAGGCAGACCTACAAACACTTGGAGTCACCAAGTGGAAAGAAAGGCCAGTCGCGAAGATGAACTGTATTCAGAATGGAGGAGAGTGTCAGTGGTAGTGAAGTGATAGCCAGGCTAACTGCAGCAATGACTGAAGGGCTCGGAATACTAAAGTCTAAAGCTATAAAATAAATATTACTCACTTTAATAATTTGTCCGTAAAAACACATTTAACGCGACTTTCATTTGACCGTTGCTGACTGAAGCTTTTAAACTCGTCGGAATACTGAATGCTATCCAGGATATTATCGATAGCGACCTGCCAGTTTCCAAATTCACTGGAGTCTGCCATGTTTCACTCAGTAAATATTAAATATCAAAAACCTACTTCTTTCGTTTCGGTAAAAACGATCCACAATTTGATATCTCTGAGAACAACTATATAGTTGATAAGTATACTGTAAATCTTTCTATTTCTTTTATGAGTGCCGATCAATACACTTTCTGTTACTTGATTGAGTATACTGTATAGAACTATAGAGTAACTCGTCTGCCGGGCTGGTAGTCCTGAGATCGAATTCCCACAGTTGCTTATTGTGAATGGCCTTACTTCCAGGTCGACTCTGCCTAAGGTGGGTTGCCGGACATGTAAAGGGGAGTCATTTTTGTTATCACAATATCCACTAAGAGCAGTCTAATGTTTCATTTGTATGCCAGGACATGGTTTCTGGCATACCATACACTATACAGGGACCACATTACAAACGCATTCTACAGCACACTGGCAACTATGAACATTTTTTAACTACAAGAACGGTACCTTTAATTAAATCAAGGCCGAAGGGTTGCGATATCCACAGTACCGAGCCAAAGGGTTTACAACTCATGGTTTCTGGGTATGTTAAAAAAAACAAAAACAAAAAACGTGAAATTAGATCTAATGGAGTATCAAAAACAATACTGCAGGGCTCAGCTGAGGGAAAGAGGAGAAGAGGCAGACCACGAAAGACCTGGTTACAAAACCTGACTGACTGGACAGGCCTCAGGCATGCTACCATGAAGTCCATCGCAACTGACCGCCCAAGATAGAGAGAGTTGATCATACGGTCACGGGTGACCCAACGACAAACGATGTTACGGGATGATGATGATGATCCACCTCTGGACTTTATAACTAGTCCAGAACCTGAGTGTTGCGTACACATATGTTTTACAAATCTGACTTATTTGTATGCAGACTCATGGTTCCTTGCCTCGCAGACAGGAGCACTCCTACTTCGAAGAAAATCCCTAATTATTCGACTCTTACGACATGCTTGTACATGTTTTATTTTCTTTGATCTATTAGCAACTTCTTTTGTTTCCCCTGGTCATGTGGAGCGTATCCTGCACTTTTCCTTCCTATACGCGCCTGATTCTATTTAGTTTTTGTGCTCTCGTTACTTCTTTTTCCGGGTTTGCAAGTTTTCTTTTCTCTGCCCCCTTGTGCCCCCTCCCGCCCCTGGCCACATTTTATCAGCCCTATTCTTATTTTGCATGGTGTAATGTTTCCTGTATTTTACCGGATCCAGAACAGTAACATCGCTACACCCCAAGCGTGTCGGGAGAGGCGACTAAAGAGTAGGTTTTGGTTAGCTATTCCAAACATCTAGCGTGAGAATGGCTGTTGGAAAGATATTATTCCCATTCTGAATTATTGTTAGATAACGGTTATTATTATTATTATTATTATTTTATTATTATTATTAATTATTTTATCTCATTATTCGCTAGGTGCATTAGTAATCATTTTCACACCACTTTTGAATCGTAAATACCATCTGAAAATTTGTGCACGGTATAAACTTGTTGCATCAATTCAACTGCTTCAATTGCGCTTTTTCTGAGTTTTAACAAGAATTTTATGTTAGCTTTTTGCTCCATGCTGATTACGTAACAATGCACCTCAACAAAATGGCCACTTGTTTGTTGTCTGCTTAATAATGCACCTAGACCTGGACACCAGATTTCTGTTCCTAATGATGAAATCATTGAAAAAGTCAGAGGACGGATACAAGAAGATCATTGTTTTACTGTGAGGATGATGTCAGATGAATCTGATGTTAATAGAGAGACCATTCCTAACAATTTGGTGCAAGATTTTGGCAAAAAGAAAAGTTCCTTGCCGGTTTGTACAACATTCGTTATCTGATGACCAAAAATATCAGCGGTTGAGTACCCAAGAGATATTATCAAAACAATAATTTTTGGCCCAAAAACAAATGTGTGTTCTCAGCCTTCCACCCTGTTCCCCAGATTTGTCATCCTGTGATTATTTTGTATTCCCAAAATTGAAGTTACGATTGAAAGGACGCTTCTCTAACGATATTGATAACATCCAAAGGGCCGTAACATCGACTTTAGGGGTCATAACAACAGAAGAACTACAGAGATCGTTCCAGAGTTTGTTAGATCGTGCCACTCGCTGTATCATTGAACAAGGGGTTTTAAAATTTGTTTATAAATGACGAGGTGCATTGCCACATGTTTATGTCTCATTTTTAAGTACTGGGGTTGTCTGCATCCTGTCACCCCCCCCCCCCCCCTGTGAGATGCATTTTTCTTTATTTTGAAGCCCCACCTTGACTCTTGCCAGGGCCCGCAAAATAGCCCCACCATAAATATGGTATAAAGGCTGAACGTGGTTTTTGAGACCTCTCCAAGGGTGATCACTTTGTGTCATCAGGTGTTTATCGCTTGTGTGATGTCCTGGTAGGCTTAAAATCTACTACTACTGCGGTTGTCTATAAGCCGTCCCTTTGTTGGCTATGTATGCCTGGAGTTCACACGTTCAAATATGCAGTTTCGGTCCTGTTTAAAACAAATTGTCATTAATTTTTAGCTTCATTTTTTTTTGGGGGGGGGGGGGGGGGGGGGTCTTTAAAAAAATTTCTTCTTTAAGTTTGAGGTTCCCCCCCCCCCCCCCCCCCTTAAACCTAAAGCAAATAAAAACACCTGTATTCCCTTTGCTGAATAAAACTGGGCGGTGAGTCGAAGAGCAGCTGACCTAAACTTAGATATCACTGTAGTTGCTGTTCAGTAACGAATTGTTAATTTTCTGAGTGTTTCCACTTTTCTCACATTGAATTTGAAAATGCCTTTAGATACATTGATGTAATTGTGCTGATAAAGAATTCTTGCACGCCATGTAGAACCACTTTTAACATATGGCTGTCAGTCCTCGAGACTGAGTAAACAAGCCAAACCACTTCTTGAGGCCTCAGATGAAGTTTTACAGAAGAATGCTTAGAATTCATTGGGCAGCCATAATGAGTAATCGGGTTGTTTTGAAAATGGCCAAATCCTGAAGAAAACTTATCACATATAGAAGAGACTGCCATCAATTTTTGGCCACCTCATGATAGGAAAAAAGTTGGAACATGTGACGACTTTAACTGTTTGTTGCAAAAAAGGCCTTTTGTCATAGCATGGAAGGGTGTCAGCCCAGTAACTGATACTGCTGTGCAGATGTGGAGAGACATGATTGCTCAAGCCATTCGGCGAGGTACTAGATGATGATACATTTTTACTTTTGAAAAATACAGATTAAAATGTATAGAAACTTGTTTTATTTTGTTTACATTTAATTTAGATAATGCTCTAATTGCTTTCCGGTAATGTATTGTCAATTTTCTGTGAGAATTCTCACTTTTTAAAGAAACATTCAACAGAAATAAATGAGCTGATTCAGCTTGTACTTGTGAGAAAGAGAAACAAGAAGGAAAACATGTGGACTATTATTTTTTACTATGTGTGTGTTTTGTTTTCTCATTTCAATTTAAAAGTTGTTAATAGTTCTGTTTCTGCAACATTGGGAAGATGGTAATTAGCCAGAAGTGGAAGATACTGGTGGGTTCATTTTATTCTGACATCTAATCAAAATGTATCTTGTTGACATCCATTTTTACATGTAAGTATTTGAAATGCCGGGCCATTTTTATTTGAAGCCGGAGAGGCCAGGAACCAGCACTCTGGACACAAATAAGCCAAATCTGTAAAATTAGTTGTGCTCACAAAACTCAAATTCTGGAACAAGACCTTCTCCAGAAGTGGACAAACAACCAGAACTTTCTGCTAGAGTTTAGAGCCCGTGAACACTGAGAAAGAATCAGATAAAGTGACTAATCCAAATAAGCGGCAACAGTTGGATGCAGAGTGTTACACCTAACGTTTTTTTTTTTTTTTATAACAAATATGCTATGAAATGATGATTATGGATTATTGAACATCACTGCTAAATGGGCATGCCTACAAGTGCCCTACCTGTGTGAATACAATGTGTGCCTTAAGTTTACATACATAGGTCAAATAATCACTTGTTATAAAACAAAAATTTTTGTGTCCTTATCTGAAGTCCCACCCTAGAGCCCTGAATATAGCTGGGCAAATAATCTGGCCATAACGGTTAAAGGGGTTTCTTGACCTCTCCACGGGTGATCCTCGTCCGCATGGTGACACTTTGTGTTACCGGTGTTTATCACTTTTGTGATGTCCTGGTGATGAACAACAAGCAAACGGTTGACTGAATATTACACTTTCGCTGTTCATACAACGTTTAACAAAGGTTATATACCGGGCACGCCCTAAAAAGGCGACCTATTTTGTCGGTAGCTACTACTTAAGTTAACCCCTTGTTTAGATAGAGTGTGAGTATAATAATATATATAAAAAAAATACTATTGACATGCTAGATATTTCTCAGTTAGAAAAATGAGGAGTTAAATATTTACTTGTAATGATTTTTTTATTTGCATCAACATTTATTAGACGGGATTTGTCTGTCAGCTGAATAATAAATGCACGTGATATGTATCCAATCTTGAATACCTGAAGTTCAGATATACACTAAAGCAGTCTTCTTCAATGAGCGGGCCAGAGAATAAAAATATTGGACTGGCTGACATCTAAGAAACAAACAAAAAACAAATGTAGACATCATTTTATTTATTATATCCATCCTCATGAAACATCAGTAATTAGCAAAATCGATATCTACTGCTTGAAAGTTTACAAAATCTGATATGCATGAGCGTTGTTTCTAAGTGGCGAATGGCTTCAATAGCAGCCATTCGATCTCCGGGTTTGGTTGCCCGGCTCTCTAGCGTAGTTGGCTAAACGGGATTGCGCGGAGACCGGGTGACGAACTCCTTGTTGTCCGGATTCAATCCGGGGGTAGGCAGGAAAGCCACATTTCTCCCAGATTTACGGTATTTACAATGGAATCAAGGCCGAAAGGTTGCGATATTTATAATACCGAGCCTAAGAATTAACAACTCATGGCTTCTGGATATTAAAACAAACAAAAAACAAAAACCCGGTTTGGTTTTGTCTGTAGCCGCTTTCTTGATTGGTGGGACATATTTGGCGGAAAACAATACATTTCTACGTACAGGCATTGGTCCTACTACCATAAGTTGAAAAGCATCGCACCAAAGCACAAAAGGTCGACTAACGAAAATAAATTATCATCTTCAAATGAGGAAAATTATTTATTTTATGTGCAGTGAATTAAATTATTTACAGGTGTATAAAATGAGAAGATGTAAAATAAATCCAAAAACTAGGATGAACACAGTCGATCTGTTGATAAACTGGACACATGTCTTGAGAAGAGGAATGATTATGATACTCTGCATGATAATCTACTGCCAAACTGTTGAAACTACAAATTACTGCCTTTATTTATTTATTTTATTTTGTGTGTATGTGTGTGTGTGTGTGTGTGTGTGTGTATGTGTGGTGTAAGCGGGGGTAGATCTGTCGCCACGGACTGTTCATGTTTAAAAAAATAATTAATAATACTCTAGATGCCTTATTTAAAACAAAAAGCACAACCACTTTATAGGTGAAGATCTTTGGTATAGAAATCCGTGTATTTAGAGAATAAATTCACAGCACGTAAACCATAGACAAATAATAGAAAAAGTCATCAGAAATGCCACACTGGATCACAGCCTGTAGTCAGCCATATAAAAATACACTAACACATACTCATATACATACTTATATACAGTAAACTCCAATAATACACAAGACTGCATTGGTTGTAAGCTTAGGTTTTACCTACTTGGTTTCTTTGAGGGTCGGAAGGTCGTGGGTTCGGTTCCTGACGAAGGCCAGATTTTTTAAAAAAATGACCTTGGCTCCCAGGTCGACCCAGCCTTGAGTGGGTACTAGGCTACTAGGTACAGTCCCGGAAAGTGAAGGCGGCCGGCGTGATGTTGACCACATCACTTACCAAGTGCTGTTTGGTCTATGAAATATAGGTTTAGCCCTATATACCCAATACGCCCGAAAGGCGTGGAAAAGGGTCCATTACTTTTTAGAATAAGGAGGGGGTTGGTTATCCTCAGATCATTTACTGAATTCTCAGAAACTAGTTTGCTCAGGCACTTTGCTTATTGGTCTGTTCTTGTAACAGCTAGCAACCTATATGACCCCCCCCCGTTCCCCCCTCCCCTTCTCCTTCCCAATAGTAAACAGTTTTAAAAAAAAAAAACATTGAACGCATCAGGTCGCCATCGTTTGATGCTAATATTAAATTATCTATTTTGTATCATGTTAGTTTTCTTGAACCATTAATTCGGCTCAGTTTTAATTCAGTGATAATAACTGCCCAAATTAGATTTATTTGTCCTCACAAGAGATCCAGCAACATAATTTAGAATTTACTAGTCTTCAAGATTGACGCAGTACACAGAGTACAACAGATGTGTATCCAAGAGAGACTCGTGCACAACCTACAAATGTGCCTGTCTTAAAAACAAAAAGACTTGGGTACATAATTTAATTTAGGTTGGACACGCTTCGAAAGGGACTCTTGTGCAGAAATTATATCACCGGGTATTTAGAAAGAACCCAGCTGCACAGGCTAGATTTTAATCATCTTCTAGAGCAGACGTTCTCAACCTATGGGTCGGGACCCCTATTTTTATCGAACGACCCTTTCACAGAGGTCGCCAAGACCACCGCAAAACAAATACTCATTGAAGTTATAAAGTAGCGACGAAATTAATTCTATGGTTAGAGATCGCCACAACATAATGAACTGTATTAAAGGGTCGCCACAACATAATGAACTGTATTAAAGGGTCGCCACAACATAATGAACTGTATTAAAGGGTCGCCACAACATAATGAACTGTATTAAAGGGTCGCCACAACATAAGGATGTATTAAAGGGTCGCCACAACATAAGGATGTATTAAAGGGTCGCCACAACATAAGGAAATATATTAAAGGGTCGCCACAACATGAGGAACTGTATTAAAGGGTCGCCACAACATAAGGAACTGTACTAAAGGGTCGCCACAACATGAGGAAATGTATTAAAGGGTCGCCACAATATGAGGAACTGTATTAAAGGGTCGCCACAACATAAGGAACTGTATTAAAGGGTCGCCACAACATGAGGAAATGTATTAAAGGGTCGCCACAACATAAGGAACTGTATTAAAGGGTCGCCACAACATAAGGAACTGTATTAAAGGGTCTCCACAACATAAGAAACTGTATTAAAGCGTAGCCACAACATAAGGAACTGTATTAAAGGGTCGCCACAACATGAGAAACTGTATTAAAGGGTCGCCACAACATAAGGAACTGTATTAAAGGGTCACCACAACATTAGGAACTGTATTAAAGGGTCGCCACAACAAGAGGAACTGTATTAAAGGGTCGCCACAACATTAGGAACTGTATTAAAGGGTCGCCACAACATGAGGAACTGTATTAAAGGGTAGCCACAACATAAGGAACTGTATTAAAGGGTCACCACAACATTAGGAACTGTATTAAAGGGTCGCCACAACAAGAGAAACTGTATTAAAGGGTCGCCACAACATTAGGAACTGTATTAAAGGGTCGCCACAACATGAGGAAATGTATTAAAGGGTCGCCACAACAAGAGGAACTGTATTAAAGGGTGCCACAACATAAGGAACTGTATTAAAGGGTCGCCACAACATGAGAAACTGTATTAAAGGGTCGCCACAACATGACGAAATATATTAAAGCTTCGCAGCATTAGGAAGGTTGAGAACCACTGTTCCAAAGGAAGCCTGGTGCACAAATTATAATTAACATGTCCTCAGAAAAATACTCAGTTGTGCAAATATAATTTATCGTGTAATTAAACAATGATCAGCGTGCGCAAATTAGAATCAGTCTGGGTCAGCCTGGACGAGATACAGCGGTCATTTGTTTTCTTTACTTCAAACAAAAATCAGCCAGGATGCAGATTCGAACCCACAACCTTCAGGTCGGAAGCAAGAGCTGGGCTACGGCTTTTCCGCTGTTCTGATAGCAAGTATTTGCAAAAGTAAATCAAATTTTCTGCGAAATAAAATTGGCTGCTACAGTAGCCAAATTGGGAACGGTCGTGGTACAGCGGCTAGACGTTTGCCTGCAGATTCGAAGTTCGTGGGTTCAGGCCCTGATGGAGCCTGACCTTTTTCAAAAATGACCTCAGCTCCCAGGTCAATCCAGGCTTGAATGGGTACCAGGTAGAATACCTGGGAGCTAAAAGTGGCCGGCATGATGCTGACCGCATCACCATCCAAGTGCCGATTGGTCTATTTAATATGTCTAGCCCTATATGCCCAATAAGCCTGAAGGCTTGGAAGAGGGTCCGTTATAATAACCCTTACCAAAAAACAAAGCAATGGTAAAGAAAACAACGTCTTTTGTGGAGTTGAAGGATTATTCCATTATAGTGTAAAACCCAAATACATGCATACCCGGTACAGTTAAAATATACACTCCGCACTGAGAGGGAAACATAGGCTGACTTTAATAAGCCTGCAACTGGCACTATTAGCATGAGTAGTGACTGGCAACACAATTCATAATTTATGTTGTTGTTGTTGTTGTTGCTATCCTTCCTATATAGCCTTTGTAATCCCGGTGCAGATGATCTAAATAGGACAACGATTTGTAGGTCACCTGACGGCTCGGTTGATGCGCAGGTCTTATTGAATATCCGCATCTAACATTGCAACGTGATACCGACCCATTAATTATAATTTTCCTATTTGGTTTCATATGAAAATAGCACCATGTGCCACAGGGGCCCTAATATCCCCCATATAACTAGCCAACACATGATATGCCCCCTCACTGATCCACCGCCACCTAACAATGTAACATGACACCAAAACTTTTAATAATAACTTTTAGTTTTTTACTTTATGTAAAGTCATAGCACCAAACACAGTGACCAACAATTACGAATAAAACCCTTCATATAACTAGCTGACACGACAACTTGACCCCCTTACCAATCTACCGGCATTTAACACCTCGACACAACTCCCACCTCATTTACACAAGTTTTTCATTTTTTCCTCTATATAAAGTCACAGCACCATGTGCAGTGACCCCTCAATGACCTTTCAACCCTTGCATCTAAATAGCTGACAGACACCTGACCGCATCAATAAGCCACCGGCACCTAACATCGCGATACGACACTCGCTCCTTTACCACATTTTTTTTCAGATTTACTTTATACAAAGTCTAGCATCATATGCTGTAACCCCTCAGTGACCCCTAAAACTCCTGATGTCACTAGTTGACATGACAACTTGATCTCTAAGTGACCACTGACACCTAACACTATAAAATGACATCCACTTCTTTGCCATAATTTTTATTTTAATTCTAGGTAAAGTCATAGCGCTATATGCCCGGGAGCACTAACAACCCTAATACCCACATGGAACTAGCTGACACGACAACTTGAACTCCCACTGACCCACCTAAACCTATCACTATGATACGACACCCACCATTTTGTCATATGTTTTACATTGTTTAAAATGTATATAAAGTCTTGATCATGATGATGTTGCTGTTTAACAACAAACCACCCCGAGCCCTAGCTGATACCCGCCCTTATAATAATTGTTACATATTTTTCTATATAACATGTATACTTTCTATCCCTCCTCCCTTTCCACGAAGCCAATCACTATCCCTCTCTTGTTTTATTCTAGTATATAACTTACACAAGTCTAGTGTCATATCGCTCTTTTTTATAATTTGCATATATTTATACTATACAATATATATGCTTTCTATCCCCTGCTGCCAAGCCAATCAATATCTATATTAATCAATATCTATATTTTCTTTTTTCTACTATATAACCCGTAAAACATCCCCGTACTGCCCGCACCTGCTCACCGCCGCCCCTGAAACCTTCGTAACCTCTGCCCTGTCCGCGCCACCACTCACGGACACACAAGAGCCTCATCCGAGCCGCCAGGTAAACCTATACAGAGCCTCACATTGACCTGCAGCTGACCCCGAGAGGTGATCAGAGACTCAACCCAGCTGCCAGGTGACCTTCATCGGAAGGACAAGTCGTTTTTCCCTCTAGCAATTTAGGTCATCTTCGCAGCGATTAGCACAAGTAATGGTAAACATTACGATCCTCCCAGGCCAGTTAGCTCCGCTAGGTCACTTTTCATTCATAGTACGTTAGGCTCGTAAACTTTGCTGAACGTTATAGCGGTGTTCCCGTGTTATGTTTGCTCGAAAAGCTTTCTGGGCTGTCTTTCATTTACGTTTTCATTCCGAGAAAGAAAATGCATGTGACCTAGGTTGCAGCATTCTCGTAAAAGGAGGGGAAAAGGGTGGGGGAGGGGGGGGGGGGGCTGCTGTTAGAGCCAGTCCTGTATGATTTTAGAGCGTTAAAATCGCTGACGTGCTTGAATATGCCCCACGTGATATCAACGGATGTTGGTTCTGTTGTTGGTCCTCTGGGTCTGTAGATCCTGTTGTTTGACCGCTAATCGAACAGTAAAATATTAGGTCTTGTTCCTTTGATATTCCAGTATAGTTTTTGGGTCTCTGTTATCGTGTGCCCATATGGGTGTTTTTATTTATAGTCCAAGTTTATGTTTTTGTCCTGTTTAGTGCATCCCTTGGATGGTCTGTATCCTGTCAATAAGTCCTAATCAGGGTCAACCCTGGATATGGCCTCAGCTGTGGATTTCTTAGTACTCTACGAAGGTTTTGAAATCCCTCACAAACTTCTGTAGCTCCCAGTTTCGTAAGGCCGTTTTATTGGATTAGATTCAGCTGCCCTGAATTTAAAAGCAGACCGCTTTGCATGGAATTTGACAGATTTGAGCGAAATCCTTTCAAAATCATTGACAAACTACTAAACATAAATATGTTTACTTAAACCACAATACTCTAGCAGCATCGATGATGCTGAATGATGCAGAATCGCAAGCTCAGAGACGCATTTTTTTTTACAAAGTAGATACAAACAGTGGATCGCACAATTTATCTGTCATAGTTCGCTGTATCCCAGGAGGTGCCTGCTACAGAAACAATTAAACTAAATGAAGTAAATAAGTGAATCCTTTATAACTGGAGTATAAAGCCCTGTTTTACCAGGGCAAAGGCCGAGTCACTATCCTTTTTGTTTTAACTGGTAATGTGGTACGCACATGACGAGATACAGCGAAATATGCCAGACAATAAATTGTAGTCAATTGTTTTCTCTTCTTTGTTCAGATTTTCAAAAGGGAAACATTGCTTCGAAGAATTTTGGTAATGATAATTGCAGAGTAGGTATTTACAGACAGTGATGCCTATACTAATAATAATTTGAATTCATTACTTCATACTCATATAATCGTGATCAAGACCGAAGTATAATGTACATTTTCCATATGAATAAATACTTAATACAACATTAACTATGAATAGAAAGCTCATCTAACGGAATGGAAAGGACGCGCACAAATACTGCCGAACGTTTCGACAAAAGTCTTCAACAACTCTAATACAAACTTTAACTAACCGTTGAGCATTTCTGTAACAGTCTATGTTATATTCAGACAGTTGAGCTTTCTAATCACAGTTTATGTTATATTCAGTATTTATTGACAGCAGTCACTCCTTTATTGTCCAAATGGTACCAGACTTATGGCAAGGATCATAATCTTCTCGTGTTTTTGTTTTTCGACTTTTTGTTTCAACTCAAGTCGACTTTCTCAATCTTTGATTTACGTGCTCAGAATGAAAATGATCATATTAAAAATTAACTTTCAAGTTGTCCTTTTTTCTTCTTCACAGTACGTGTGTTAACAGATAATGACTGATCGTAAATACCATCAACAGGTGCCTTGCAGACTGGCGTGGACGATCATGCCAAAAAAAAAAAACACACATATCTTTTCGTGTGCTGACACATTTTCAATCCCACGACAAAAAGCTGTTAACAATCTTTCGTCTTCCATTATCCCTCTTTGCTACAAATATTTTTTTGGGGTACTTATTCTGGATAATCATAATTTTGCAGCCATGAGATATTAACAATTTTTTTTTTCTTTCTGGTAGGAACAATGAGTTTCTTATTAAAACACTTGTTGTATCAATTCAGTATATGCTGTTGACATCTTCCGATTCACTCACTGGAATTTGTTTCCTACTCTTCACCTTCGCAATGTCGCTGAAATTGCTGGAAATGTAATTCTCGTTATCGTCGTATTTGTCATTCACAAAACCATCGCTGTCTGCGTCAGAATTATCATTCTCTTCATTGTCCACATCAACTGGTTTATTCGTAGATACATTGCTGGACTTTCGCTCATGATCTTTGTTTAATTTTATTGATTTTTTAAGACTCTTAAACACGCCGAGCACTTTGGCTTTCTTCTCTTTGTTGGGCGAATGTTCTGAAGTAGCTTTGGCTTTAAGGCTGTTGTCTGTGGAATTTGCGATTGTACTGTTGGCATTGAAATAGTCTACGTCACTCATGCTATCACTATACCCTCTTCGTCTTCTAGGATTGTATACAACATTCTTATTATCATAGACAGTTTCGTTATCGTCTGACTCGTAGGCCTTGTTGTACCGAGCACTGGAATATGGCGACGATGTACCAATTGTAAACATAATTTTCCCTCCTTCTGGTTCAATGTTACTCTCATTTTCGTTGTCGTCTTGCTCTGCAGACGACCCAGATATATTGCTTAATGAGTCGTCTTCTACTTCCTGTTTTGTATTGTCTTTTGCACTAAGGTTATCTTTATTAAGCGTTGCACTCAAACGTCGAAGAATGTTCATGTAATCCATTATCCGCTTGGCTTCTTCTTCATCAATTTCGTCATTATCATCATCATCACCCTTATCATCATCTTCGCGAAGTTCAAATACGTTGTCATTTTCGTCTTTTAAGTCGACATTATAAAATTCATTTTCTGCTTCATGTTCATGTTCTAATTCATCCTCCTCATAAGCGATCTCGCGAATGACGTCCAGATTTGGCGGGTTAATGTCTGAAACGTGTCTTCTCTTTGGAAGGGCAGCTGCTTGCATTAGATTCCGTGTCCTTGCAGACACGGTGTTCGTGCGACCATGGCGTATCTTGACAAGTTTAGCATCAACCTTTAAAGCTGCTAAATGAAGATTGCCATCTGAAAGAGATCGCGGTAGCCCTGGCTTGTGTGTTGCTGGACGAGGCATAATACTGTCTGTGAAATCGCCTGATCCTTGTATAGTGCGGTACCAGTTCGTAACGATGCTCTTGGACAGATGCTCCTGGCTCATGACCTTTCCGACTTCCAGGGTCAAGCCTTCTTCGTCCCTCCTCCAGCCTTGTTGTGCTTCCTTGATTATATCAGTGAGCTCGACCCGGTCAAAAGACAGTCGATCCTGTGAATATACGAGATAAATATTTTTTTTTTTTAATGAGAGCATAATGTCTGTATAGATTTCTGTAGAACGATTTAGATATACAGATGAGAACATATTTTCAGAATGGAACATGGCGATGGCTGAATTGCTAGATGGTCAGATACTATAGTCCGTTCAGAAATTAACGAAACTGACAAAATTTTAATATTAGCCAATAGTTAAAACATGTTTCTTATCTATTATGCTGTACATTCTAAAAATGTATTACGTTATTTATTGTTCACATGTTAGGATAAAATGTATGGTGTCTAACATAAAGATGGAATCACAGACACATACATGTTGCGTATCCTTTACAGGACGTTGCAGAACCAACCCCAACAGTCGCTGGCTGTTGTGTGGTTTTTCTAGGCAAATTTACGTCCAGTAGTTTGCCATTGCATGCAACTACTTGGTAAAATATTCCTTATTTAGTTTATGTTACACTGCAACGTATGATAGTGAGTGTGGCTATTCTTGAGACTCATAATCAAGGTTCTACTGTATTGACGGATTGAGGGGAGGAGAGGGGGGGGGGGTGTGGAAGTAGAGCCAATGTTTTGTTTGGAAAAAGGGCGGGAGCGGGACCTCAAGGTATCAGGGCGCCCATGTTCAAGCATCACTGTCTGTGGGCATTTCATGATGTATACCTTACGTGTTTGTATTTTGTTTAAACTATTTTTTCCTACTTATCGATCAGGGTCTGCTTTTTATTTTGTTTTGCGTTGTTTTTCTATAAAGCATATGCTCCCAACCAACTGATACAAATATCTTTGGAGACTTGTTCAAGACTGATGAGTACTAACAACTCTACATGATGAAGTATCTACAGCACGTCAATTCTCTTGTGATGCCTCTTACGACATATACAGTTGTTTATAGTTGTAATGCGGCGTCCGTGGCTTACACGTTGCGAGTCCGACTCGTAATTTGAACGTACTAGGACATGCAACTAATATTTTTTGAGAACCAATCTGGGAAAAGTATCACACACACACACACACACACACACACACACACACACACACACAGAGAGACAGAGAGAGAGACAGAGAGAGAGACAGAGAGAGAGAGAGGGAGAGGGAGAGAGAGACAGAGAGAGAGACAGAGAGAGAGAGAGAGAGATATATAGACAGAGAGAGAGAGAGAGAGAGAGAGAGAGAGAGAGAGAGAGAGAGAGAGAGAAACGGATAAAAAATCTCGAGTAGCTAGATCATCGAACCAATGTTTTATCCCATATGATCTGATCATTCTCCATTAGTCACATAAAGGCGCAAACTCCGTAACTTAAGCGACTATCCCAAAGACCACAGGATTTCTAGAAAAGCTGCCCGGGTGAGCCGAAAGATGCAGCCCGTGAAATAAATTAGTGACCTTTAGAGAGCAAGACAAGCGGCATAACTGCTTAGTCACTAGGACTTCTCAACATTAAGTTGGTGGGTTCTTTATTAATATCCTTCCCCAGATGACGTCACAGGACAGTCCAACATTTTAGATGATGGTAAGACTGGGTATCCTGGCTTTCTGATGCTTGTAACGACCCCAAAACATCAAGAACTGCCCCTAACCCCAACCCACCTAAGTCCCACAAGAGAGGCCTCCCAGAAAGTGCAGCCTAGGTCCCATGAATGCATGCAGCCTAGGTCTCACGACTACATGCAGCCTATCTAGCACCCCCTGAAATATTAGACTGTCCCGTGACCTGTGGATTTCCCCGGTTTCGGGTAGGATTTAAATTAAGCACCAGTTGGTGTTGTTAATCTTGTGGATGATGACAATGATGATAATTTGGAAACGACGACGACGATTTTGTTGATGATGAAGACAAGAGGAAATAATCTGGTAAACAACCAATACCTGAACGGAGTGGAATGAGGACACGCTCTCTCGCTTTGAAGTTACGGAATTGGCCCTGCGTGCTGGCCTCATTTCCACCTGAGACTCCACTGATGCCAGTGATGACTTCCTTGGCTGTTCTAGTTCTCGCTTCTCTTTCACCTGAAATGTCATGACAGTGGACGGTTCATCTGTCGGTTCGAAAACATAATATATTGGTTATCAGATACCTTATTCCCCGTGAAGGTTTCGGGAGCTCCGTTCTGGAGAATAAACAATAGACCTAATGGCAGTCTAACAAACATGTCGTAGGAGGCTACTAACTGGGAATGTTTCCTTCACTTAGAGTGCAACTAACTGAAAGGCAAGGAATCAACAGCTTGAATACCAATAAGTCGAATGTTTAAAACAGATGTGCACGCAAGTTTCGGGCCTTAGATAATATCCACGTTTGGCACTGGTGGCTAAATATTGATATGCATATGCTGTTTATATTTTTTTTTTTACTTATAGATATGTTTGGATGGCATAATACTGATGACAGGTGATATGTAAGTGCACTGGCTTTCTGACATATGGTTTCTATTTCCATGTTAATTCTCAATATTTGATTATTATACTTCCAAGGTATTTAAATTCCCTAACCATTCATCTCTATATGAAGTGGACGAGGGGTTAAACTAATTTGTACTGTTTCAGTTCTTTTTGCAAAGACCTTAATATTAGGTACTGAAAGAGTTAAAACAATGACTAGTTCTCAGAAGCCTTCAGATACTTTTAAAAAGAACCCTTCTCCACACCTTCATGCGTATTGGGCACATAAGGCTAGACCTATATTTTATAGACAAATCAGCACTTGGTGGTCAACATCACGCCTCACGCCTTTACTTCCCAGGACCGCACCTGGTACCTAATAAAGGTTCGGTCGACCTGGGAACCGAGGTCAATTTTAAAGAAAGCCGGTTTCAGTCAACACTCGAACCCACGACCTTTCGACCCCCAGGCGAGCATCTAGCCGTTACACCCCCCCCCCTCCCCCCCATATACGTAACATCATAATAATGAAAAGTGAAGCTCTTTCGTGCAGATTACCCTGGTCTTGAACTCGACGATGACGTAGAGGAGCAAGCCGAAACTAGCAAACGCCAGACACACAATCAACTTGGTGGAGACACACATGTAGCTGGCGTTCAGGAAGCTGATTGTGTAACCCAAGCTCCTGCAGGCATGGAAATTAGCAAAGGCAGGTTCCTTTTGGTCTGGGAATAGCATTGCGATCAGAGCTGCAAGAGTAGAAGTGTTTAAAAAGATTAGATAGTATGTACACTTTAAACATTTTATGCAGTAAATCCATGTTTTTGGAGGCTAGGAAAAGAATTATCTCATGCTATATAGAGCCAGTTTTAACAAACGGCTGTGAAGCCTGGACAATTATTAAACAAGCCTTCCCGTGTGGGTTCCGGGGCCCTATTATAGAAAAAACAAGAATAGATCCGCTACCTACCCAGAAGCATGTTGTAAGAGTCGACTAAATGGGAGCTTCCTTCGAAGTCGGAGTGCATCTGCCTGAAAGGCAAGGAACCAGCAGTCTGCATACAAATGAGTCAGATCTCTAAAACAGACACAAACGCAACACTCAGGTTCTGGAACAGGACTGCAGTAAAGAAGTTGAAGAACCAGAACTTTCCGCCAGAGTTTACAGCTGGTGAACGCGAAGAAGAAGAAGAATAAACAAGCCGAACAGTATCTTGAAGCCGTGACGATGTGGTTTTACAGAATAATTCTTAGAATCCCTGGGACAGCTAAGAAAAACAACCCAGGTGTTTTGAAAGAGGCGAATGCTCGAAGACAACTTATCACAAACATCAGAAAGAGACTGTCGTCATTCATGGTCATGTTAGGAGAAGAGGGAAAATAGAACATGTTGTGACCATTGGAAAGATCTGTGGAAAGAGAGACCGAGAAAGACAGCAGGAGAAGATTCTTGACAGTCTTCTGTCACGGCATGGAGGGGTGTCAACACACGAATTAATACACGCAGTTTCAAATCGTAAATTGTGGAAGGGCTGATCGCCCACGCCAATCGACAAGGCACTTGAAAATAAGAACGATGACGATGATGAACATTTCGAAAACATTAAGACTAAACAAATAAAAATAAAAAATAAAAACTAACCCTGCCATATTTGCATTCTGTAGGATTAACATCTCAAGGATGAGAATCAAACTGGTACCAACCTGGGAAACCCCATTCAACCGTATAGCCATATGCCACAGTTATACTGGGACACCACAAGATGGTTACGAATTAAAGTGGAGTCCAATGTGGGTGGTTTATATGATTAGGATATATATATATATATATATGTGTGTGTGTGTGTGTGTGTGTGTGTGTGTATATATATATATAATCAATCATATATATTATATATATGATTGATTAGCACCTTTCGTCTTTCTATACGATAGTGTTATATTAGGCTATGAGAAGGCATGGGACTCACAGCTTATGGTGATGGCGAGTGTGACTAGCAAGACGCGCCTGCATTAAAACAAAAAAGTCTCTCACAATTATATAAATAATATAATTCTTGAAAATCACCTTATTTTCACTTTGGACACTTTAACACCTAGATGACTCAACTGCCAACACAGTTTCATCTAAAATCCTAGGGATTGAACTGCCCAGACTGTTTTATCTGAAACGTTTTAGTTACGGCCACTTGAATTCCCCTGGGGTATTTATTCTCCTCTTCCACGTGTCTAGTCAGTCTAATAAAAGACATCGACCTAGCTGTTTCCACATACTACGCTAAGTGATTTGTGTGTATGTGTGTGTGTGTTTTTGTGTTATTTTTTAAATTGGTGCCCTGATGAACGCCCTATAGTTCACTTTTTGTTTGTGTTCGTTGTATTGGTAAGCTTGCTGATATACTTTTCGTTCGGTTTTATCTATTTTCCACAACTAAAGCATGGGATTTCAGGATCGCTGGTGTCAACATTTGTGTTAAGTGTGTTTCTTCTCAGACGCTCAGTTCTCCCCCTTTTATACAATCATTTCTTCCTTCAGTCCCTTCCTGATGTGCCTCTTCCACACAACACGGTCTATGTCATTGTGTTCCCACGGGTCCATCTCAATGCCTGTATCATTCATGTCTTCCTTGCACACATCATTGTATCGTAGTACATCTACTACCCTTCTTTAATGCACATAGAGCAGCGGCTCTCAACCTGTAGGTCGTGACCCTTTTTGGGGGATCGAACGACCCATTCACAGGGGTCACCAAAGGCCATCTCAAAACATATATTCATTTAAGTTATGAAGTAGCAACGAATATAACTGTATGGCTAGGGGGAGGGGTGGGGGTAGCTACAACCCCAAGAACTGTGTTAACGGGTCGCGGCATTAGGAAGGCTGAGAGCCACTGCCATAGAAGATTTGCTTAAGGACTCTGCCATCCTAAATTCTCCAGGTCTCATCCATCTCTCTCTCTATATATATATATATATATATATATATATATATATATACACACACAAAGGAATCTTGCACAAATGGTGGTATGTCTCCCAAGAATCTGCACCAGCTACTAGTGACACCCAAAATTGCGAGTTCATTTTGTGCAAGATTCCCTTGTTACGCTTCTTATGTTTCTGTCATGTTTTAATTTTTCTTCTGTAAAACTACACCTGTGAAACCTGCTGTCCACGATTCCCCTGACTCTCTTCTGTATATAAGAACATAAAACTTTAAAAAAAAAAAACTATTTTACCCTCAAAGATTTCATTCACTACAAGACGATGAAAGCCATGGGAAGTCGAGGCGGCCAGCATGATGCTGACCCCTTCACCCACTAAGTGCTGATTGGTCTATAAATTATAGGTCTAGCCCTATATGCCTGACACACCTAAAAGCGTGGAGAGTTGTCCTTTTTCCCCACTTCTTTTTTTTTTTTTTTCAACAAAACAATGAAACCACAATGTTAACTCATCACTTACAGTTGGCCTGGGCTAAAAGTACGCTCTCTGACACTCCCCACACCATAGGCAACAGGAAGATGAACAGTTCGTCATCAGCTGTCGGCGACCACAGGAACAAGATAATAAACAACACGATCTGTACAACCATAGAGAGTGTCAGGAGCAGGAAGCGACCGGCAACTTTAGCCAAACGGCTGACGATGAATACAAATACTGGAGTTGTTGCCCCGTAGGAAGCCATCACGTAGCCTACCATGTGGATGCCGAGTGGGCAGGCGACGTAAGACTGGGAACAATGATTTAAACATTAATTAAGTCTTGATATGGAAAGTTCAATAGCGTTAAAATATACAACATTAGTGACTAGTCGTTTAATACTTTTTTCTTCTTTAGCATTCGGAGCCCTTGAGGTTCATTGCTGCAGATATCACCCGCCTCTAATCATCTCTCTGATTGGCCTTCTCTTTCCAGTTGGTGACATTAAGTGTTTGCAAGTCTGTCTGGATATTATCTTTCCATCGTCTTCTTGGTCTGTCTCGTGGTCTACGACCATTTATCTCCGTCGAGTATACAGTTTTTACTTCTCTGTCATCTGACATTCTTTCAATATGCCCCAACCATTTCAGTCTATTAGCTCTCATGATGCCAGTGATCAGTGGTAATTTAAACTGATTACGAATTTCGTTGTTGCTTCTCACTCTCCATTCACCACTTTTTGCATCTTTGATGGGTCCAAAGATTCGTCGCAAGACACTGTTTTTGAAAACCTGTAATAAGGCTTCATCTCTTTTAGTTGTGCTCCAAGTTTTAGAGCCATATACAACGACTGGTCTTATCAACGTTTTATTAGTTTGATCTTGGTGTTTAAAACATTAGTTATATTAATGATTTAACCCCATGAGAGGTTTAGAGCCCCATTGGAGGGGGGGGGGGGGGTCTGCGGGGATCAAAAATAGACCCACTGCATACCAAAAAGCATGTCGTAAGAGTCGACTAACTGGGAGCTTCCTTCGAAGTCGGAGTCCATCTACATGAAAGGCGAAGAACCAACAGTCTGCATACAAATTAGTCAGATTTATAAAACGAATATCTAAGCCACATTCAGGTTCTGGAACCGGACTAGAGTCCAGAACTGGCGAACAGCCAGAACTTTACTATGGAGTTAGAGTTTACGCTAGTTATTGTTGATTTAAATAAACTTCTTCGTCTTCTGCGTTCACCTTTTGCGGGGCGGGTACACTTTCTGTTGTGGATTATATAGGATGTTTGTTTAATGAATGTAGGCTTTTAGAAATCCATTATTGGTGCACCATAATTTAATGTGTGTATTGCGTCATGTTTCAAGCGCCATGTAACTGTTAATTTAGATTATCACTACTGTGTGCTGGTTATTTAGTAATTGATCTTAGCTATAATGATGTTAACTATCGAAGAAAGAATATTTTTGGTTCAGCATGTGTTAACAGTGGCAGGTATTCGAATGTGACTGTTCAACAATGTATGATGACATTTCCTTATACTAAAATGCCTCATCCTAATACTGTTAGCAGTTTAACCAGTAGAATCGATTGTAAATAGAGCTGTAATATGGAGAGAAAAAAACAGTACCCAAAATAAGACACACTATAGCAGTATATCCAGTGATAATAAATAACCAAACTCTTGAAAATGTAGAACATTTCACATATCTTGGCAGTGTGGTGTCCCTGCCGGGAGGGACCAAAGAGGACATACGGTCACGTCTGAACAAAGCTAGAGCTGCTTTTGGAAGGATGAGGCAAATCTGGAAATCCAACAATTAATGCAGAGGAACAAAACTCCGACTCTACAAGAGCATCATTTTACCAGTTCTTCTTTATGGAGCGGAATGCTGGAGAATGACCAACAGTGATGCACACAAGCTGTCCAACTTTTACCACACATGTCTACGTAGAATTATCAAAATTTTATGGCCAGATACAATCTCAAACACTAAACTACTTTAAGTCACAAACCAAGAAACTTTAGACAGTATGATAACCAAGAGAAGATGGAAATAGCTTGGCCACGTTATGAGAATGAATCCTGATATACCCGCCAAAACAGCTCTCACATGGACACCAGAGGGGGAAAAGAAAACAGGGGCGCCCAAAAACAACATGGAGACGAACAATGGAAAGTGACCCGAGTGCGGCATCTTTGACATGGAAAACTGCACTGAAGATTGCACAGAACAGGAAAGCATGGAAAGTCTTCTCTGAAGCCTTATGTGCCACTAGGCATAACGAGAACTGATGATGATAGCAGTATATCTTGAATTAACTCCACACATGGTGATATCAAAAATAGCCAGGAAATATTAAAAAAAAAAAAAATTATTTTCATTAAAAATATACCCTGTAACAATAAACACACCTAGCTACCTAGCAACATAAATAACTACATAGGACCGAATGTTAGACAGACCGGCGTGCCCACCTTTTAACCGTTTTGGAAAACAAAGTATGTCCATTCATTGGTTTATTCATAGCCATCTGTGTTATATGCTGGACTAACGAGACCTACCTTGGTATACGACGACAGCAAGAAGCCTTGTTCTATAGACGTAAACAAGATAAAAGGGGCCAGCAAAATCATGTTGGTGGAGACGAGCACGCTGAAGCAGGAAGTAGCCGACTTGTGCACGCTGACGCGCTGAATCCACTCGCTGCGAGGTAGTGGAGACAACAAGAAGACAACCATGAAGAGACCCAGCAGTGTACAGGACATGAAAATGCCCAGAATGATGTCAATGACCCAGCCCTCAGGGTCTTCAATCTGAAAACAAACACAAACAAAAGCCTTTTAATTTTTTTTTTCAAATATCCAGAAACCATGAGTTGTTAACCCTTTGGCTCGGTACTATGGATATCGCAACCCTTCGGCCTTGATTCCATGATAGATACCGTAAATCTGGGAGAAAATGTGGCTTTTCTGCCAACTACGCTGGAGAGCCGGGTAAAGCCTTTTAATAAACTGGGTTGTCGGTATTTCTAGTCTTCAGATCATTTGATGAATTAAAATGTAAAATCCATAGGATGGATTTCAGTATATTGGGTTTTGTTCCATATAGGTGGGTCTCTTTCAGAAGACTACCTACCCTTTCAGAGCCTCGTACAAAGCACGAACTCCGAAATTCTAGCGACGATCAGAAAGGATCTACGTAAAAACTGCAGCCGTGAACTGAATGACGCGTCTGTGAAACCAACATATGATCTTCAGAGCGCAAGACAAAGTTTTGATCACTTCGCCATATTGTTAATCAGTGTATGGTATTATGTTAATTACAGCACCCACTGAATATCAGTTGAAATATGGATCCAACATCCTTTATCCCATTCACCAATGGTTTCAAAAGAGTTCTTTTGTGTTTTTATTAACTTTTTGAGGTTTCAATTTAGGTAGCGCTCTTACAGTTTTATTGAGGATCACACACACACACACACACACACACACACACACACACACATATATATATATATATATATATAAACACACACACAAATTCCCACACAAATGGAGAGCAAGACAGAGCTAGAGAGGGGAGAGAGAGACAGTACACTTGCGGATGTGTCATGAGTGCAGTAACCTCATTTAAAGTTAATTCGTCTTCTTCTACAACGACGCGGGCACCCACACAAGAGTGCCGGGGGAGGGGGGGGGGTGTCATTTATGCAAAAACCAACATGCCATCCTAATGACTCTTTAGATATACATCAGATGCCAGCATTTTGATATTAGCCTGAAGAGAACCGTCGCGACGGCTGAAGACTGTTGTGAGCAAAAGCTTTGAAGCAAGTTGCAGAAACACTTATTCCTGTGAAGTAATGGGATTGGGTGAGATGAAATCCTGACAAAACTGTTGTTCAATGTAAAATGTAGTCTGAATCAACTCAGAGCCACATATGTAAACGTCTTCGATGTCTTCAGCGTTTCGAGCATTTGAGGTTCATTGCTGTAGATATCTGCCAATGCTATCATTGCCTGTGTTTTACATCTTTCGTCGTGTGGGTTCCGGGGCCCTGTTATAGGGAAAACAAGAATAGAGCTACTGCCTACCCAAAAGCTTACTCCGTAAGTCGGAGTCGGAGTGCATCTGCCAGAGAGGCAGGAAGTCAACAGTCTGCATACAAATTAGTCAGATCTGTCAAACTGATGCACACGCAACACTCATGTTCTGGAACAGGACTGTAGTCCAGAAGTGGGTGAACAGTCAGAACTCTCCGCGAAGAAGAACACGATTTTACCACTTTTACGATTTTACCACTTTTGCGATGCAAGCCGCGGGAGGGGGAGGAAAAGGGGGGGGGGGGGGGGTCTTTGAGCCTGAGGATTTAGAGCAGTTTTGTTAGTGCTGTCGTCACGACTGTGCAGGTAAGGATTTTATTTGGCCACCGACTGAAAAAATACATCCGCAACCTAACGGTGGATTTTATGGATTCGAACCCGTGCCTCCCGCGTGAGAGCCCAGTGTTCTTAATAGCTCGGCCAGCTGCTCATTCAGCTGTGGTTTTCACCCGCATACAAATATACTTTAGCACATTGTAGCCGATGCGCTAAAACTTGATAAAGGGATCTGACCTTATTTTGGTACAGCAGATAAAATAAAAAAACATTTTCAGACAATCTTCCTACTTGATAACATTGACAAAATACTACTCTGGCCAAAAAAGAGAGGGATAGTGTAGTAGCTAGACTCTAATCTCCTGGTCCGAAAGTCTTGGGTTCCAATAAGCATCGAGGCAGATTTTTGTGTTTGAATAGACCTTCTCTCCCAGGTCGACTCGGCCATACATAGGTGCCAGGAAATGTCATCGGAAGCAAAGGCTGAGATTGATGTTGACCACATCACCCACCTAGTGCTGCCTTGTATATACAAATGCGTGTCTGTATAAATGTGGCACTATGGGATACAGAGCATAAGCGCGTCAACCTTACAGGAACTCACGCGGATCTACTGTCCGGGATATGCAGGAGTGCGAGGAAATGAAGGACCTGATTTTCTGGTTACAAAAGCGATAACTACAGGAATAACCCTACTGGACAAATGACACATTATGAAGACCATTTATGAAGATACGAGGTTAGATGAAACAACACGCGTACGAATATATGAAGGAGGAATTAGGTGTGTATTAAGCAAGAGGGGATGTAAGAGAGGAAGAGAACGACGAGTTTATAATCAGTGTGCTATACAGGAACAATTACTCTCTACATATTAGCAAATTTTCTGCAGGAGACTGATCACCTGTTGTTATGCCAGGTGTGCTATGATGTGGAATCCTTAATCAGTCAGTCAGTAAAATATGAATCCCTCATCATATGTCAGAAGCTCGTCTGACATGACAAAGGATTCTTTACCTTACTTATGTTGGCAGCGTGGAAAATGGTGCTTATTATCAGCTTTTATAATATATCAGGCGATTATTTTTTAGAATGCGAACAGGATGCGACGGAATGCAAAATCGTCGGTTATCACTAAATCAGCCACCAAAACAGCTTATCTGCTTAGATACAAAACATACACTCGTGTGCACCTGTTTCCTAGACACTGTTTTAAACATTGGTTTAAACTTATTTGTTAAGGGGGGAAAATAAATCACTCGTTCACTTGTATAGTTAGTTATTGATACAGTACGTGTTTGGCAATGTAAATCACAATTTCTCTATTATTCCCCCCTTATTATACAGTGTAATACCAATCTGACAAGACCACAAACACTGAAATAGATAACAGGTGAAAGCCCGTTTTAGGCCAAAGACTTATCGTAGTTATTTGGTATACTTTTTGCACTCTTATATCCACCCCTACCCCCCCCCCCACCCCCACATACACACACACAAACACCCCTCGCCCCCATCCTATTTTTTTTTTTTTTTTGCAATGCTTTACAGTCGTGACAACAAAATTATGCGTTTATTCTTTTACCTATGAATTCTTTTATCTATGAATTTTTTTTCCCTCCTTCTTCTTGTCCTCCTCCTCCCCTCATTCTTCTTCTTCTACCTCATATTCATCTTCGGCGGTCCGTCTAAAAGGGCAGTTGGCACTGTGTGTTGTTGGGTTTAAGGTAGGCTGTGATATTTGCGCCTTCCTTTCAGACATCCAAACAGGATTTCCGAAGTTGGTTAATTAGTCATCTTTTACGAATGTTTGTTTAATCGCAACCAGTCTATTCCTTTATTTTTCTTGGTTAAAAGAAAGGGACACAGGAACCCACACAGGGAACCAGTAAATATCGAAATATCGTTGGAAATGCTCGCCCTGTTATTACATGTTACTTGCAAATTATAACTGAAAGGAAAACTAATGCGCTTCAATAAATACTTTATGCTTCGGACGAGAGACCTTACTGTCGACAGGAATAACGCAATTACGTGTAGAATACACCACACATAATAATAATCATGATAATAATAGAAGGAGGAGGAATAATAATAAGAAAATAAAAAGCAGAGAAAGAAGAAACATTGAAGGGGGAGGAGCAGAAAGGAGGAGGAGGAGGAGGAGAAGAAGAAGAAGAAGAAGAAGAAGAAGAAGAAGAAGAAGAAGAAGAAGAAGAAGAAGAAGAAGAAGAAGAAGAAGAAGAGAAGAAGAAGAAGAAGAAGAAGAACAAGAAGAAGAACAAGAACAAGAAGAACAAGAAGAAGAAGAACAAGAAGAAGAAGAAGAAAAACAAGAAGAAGAAGAAAAAAGACAGAAATAACAGAAGAACGTAGAGAACAACAGAAACAACAGCAACAACAGCAAGGAAAGAAGAAGGATGATCAGAAGGGAGGAGAAAGATTTATCTATCCTAACTTACCGCTGTAGCATTCTCACTGGACGGACAATCGTCAGTTCCACAATATTTGAAGCCATCACTGTAAGTTACATTACCAACTCCGTCTTTGATGACCGTGCTGGTCACGAGGTTTCCCAAGATCTGTGACGTGGCGAACACAGCAAAGAAGAATCCGTTGAACCTGCTCAGAATTGAGTAAGGCGAGGCTGACGACGATTTGGAGAATGAGAAAGCACTTGCGGATACGTACAGAGCCTGGATGGAAGAAAGAAACAAGTCCGAGTTTCATGATCAGTTGCTTACGGGTCTATCTTTAACAAGGCGAAGCTTGTATATCTGCCGAGTGGCTATGCCTTTGAAACCCAATAGTTATTCTTTTGCTTTTGCCCTTAAAAGGGCTGTTGGCTTTTTGTATTGTGGTTTACAGCTTGGCTGCGAAATCTACGCTTTTAGACCCACGCATCCTATTTTAAGAAAAAGAACTTTAAATGTTGAAATATGGAACATAAACAGTTGAAGTAGCCGTGCTGTAGAAAGAAGGAACATGACGGAAGAACTAAACAGAAGATATTAGCCAATGTAAATATATCCAAAGAACACCAACCAAGACCATCTCCACCTGACGGGCCATGCTGCTGACGACACCAAAACGGGCTAACGATACGTTAGGGACAGTTTAAACGCCCAAATTGAATGTGATTATATCTGCTGGAAGCAATGCTTTCTATAAGTACATACTAGTTAAAGAATGCTAATTTTCATTGAGCGATCTTTAGTAGTTTTTGAAATATCTTGGTAAATGTTGAGTACAAATTTGGCTATTTTCCGCATAAAATATGACATTTTGCGCAAATCTCCCCAAATAGAGTAGACCCTTTTCATTTACAAGTTTGCTGGGCTGGTCGACTTTCATGAAGGTTACAGGTGCGTCCCTCTCTATTGTTTGCTTTATGTTTTGTCTTGCATTTACGTTTTCATTCCGAGAAAGAGAATACATGTGACATAAGTTGCAGCACTCTCTATGGTGGTTGTATTAGGGCCAGTTGCTACATGTTTTTGGAGCGTTAAAAGCACTGGTGTACTGAAATACACAACACGCCATATCAACGGTATCACAGAACACCCATTTGTCCCTGTGCGTAGGACACGAGACTCAGGAACTACCAATCAGAAGTGACCTAGTGTGTATCTGGGCGGGGCGAGTGAGATTAACGTTAAGTGTTCCGACATTTGTAATCAATTTCCGTGAAAATGTGTTGATTTTAGCCACCAAAATAAATTTTCCTTTAATCTTCAACTAGTACGTACCTATAGAAAGTATTGTTTCCAGCAGCTATTATTAAATTCAACTTAGGGTTTTAACCTGTCCTTAATGTATAGTTAGCCCGGTTTGGTGACGTCAGCAACATGGCCGTCAGATGGAGACAGTCTTGTATCAACAAACGCATGGGGAGTTGCTTAGTCCTGAAAGCGTGCAGCCGACTTAAGCATACCCCAATTCCTCACCTGCGAGGTCCAGGCCGGTCCATTAAAGGCTCCAAGAGCAAAGGCTGCCGGCGCCATGGTGGCGAACGACGGGTAGAAATTCGCCAAAACATACAAGCAGTGGGCGGCAAAGAAGGCGACGATGGCTGGCTTGGTTCCAATGAGGCCGATGATGGTAGGCGCAAAGACACTGGACACGATAGCTGTGGCAGAGATGATGGCCAGGGAGATGTTTCCTAGACTTTCTTCGTCGTGAAGCGAGCTGTGCATGTTCTGTGGTATAAAATAACAGTCAGTGAGGTGTGGTTCTACAACAGTCAGTCGTGAATATACTGTACGGTAGTCAGTGAGGTGTGGTTCTATAACAGTCAGTCATGAATATACTGTACGGTAGTCAGTGAGGAACTTGAGACTTCATAACATCACGGCATATGAAGCGACTGAGCGCGCCCTGGCTCGGTTGCCGGTCATCTGATTTGCCGATCATCTGATAGACTGCGACGCCTAGCGGCACAAGCAGATTTTGACCCCAAAAAAAAAAAAAAAAAGTCAGTGAGGTGTGGTTCTTTAACAGTCAGTCGTGAATATACTGTACGATAGTCAGTGAGGTGTGGTTCTATAACAGTCAGTCGTGAATATAATGTACGACAGTCACTAAGGTGTGGTTCTATAATAGTCAGTCGTGAATATACTGTACGATAGTCAGTGAGGTGTGGTTCTATAACAGTCAGTCGTGAATATAATGTACGACAGTCACTAAGGTGTGGTTCTATAGCAGTCAGTCATGAATATACTGTACGGTAGTCAGTGAGGTGTGGTTCTATAACAGTCAGTCATGAATATACTGTACGGTAGTCAGTGAGGTGTGGTTCTATAACAGTCAGTCGTGAATATACTGTACGATAGTAAGTGAGGTGTGGTTCTGTAATAGTCAGTCGGGAATATACTGTACGATAGTAAGTGAGGTGTGGTTCTATAATAGTCAGTCATGAATATACTGTACGATAGTCAGTGAGGTGTGGTTCTATAACAGTCAGTCGTGAATATAATGTACGACAGTCACTAAGGTGTGGTTCTATACCAGTCAGTCATGAATATACTGTACGGTAGTCAGTGAGGTGTGGTTCTATACCAGTCAGTCATGAATATACTGTACGGTAGTCAGTGAGGTGTGGTTCTATACCAGTCAGTCATGAATATACTGTACGGTAGTCAGTGAGGTGTGGTTCTATAACAGTCAGTGAGATGTGGTTCTATACCAGTCAGTCGTGAATATACTGTAGCATAGTCACTGAGGTGAGCAATATAATACAGTCAGTGAGACGTGTTTATATAAGTCAGTCATAAAGGTACTGTAAAATAGTCAGTGAGGTGAGCAATACAATAATGCCGGTGAGATTCTTTTAAAAACAGTCAGTCGTGAATGTACTGTAAAATAGTCAGTGAGGTCAACAATATAATGCAGTTATGTGTGTTTTTATTACAGTCAGTCATGAATGTACTGTAAAATAGTCAAAGAGCTGAGTATAAAGCATATTCAGTAAGATGTGTTTATATAAGACTAAGTCATGAATGTACTGTAAAATATTCAGTGAGGTGAGCAATGTAACACAGTCAATGAAGTGTGTAGTATAACACAGTCAGTGAGGTTTGTTTAATATAACACAGCCAATGAGGTGAGTCTAATACAACACAGTCAGTGAGGTGTTTATTATAACACAGTCAGCGAGCTGTGTAATATTACAGTCAGCGAGGTGTTTAACACAACACAGTCAGCGAGGTGTTTAATATAACACAGTCAGCTAGTTGTGTAATGTAACACATTCAGCGAGGTGTTTAACATAACACAGTCAGCGAGGTGTGTAATATAATACTATCAGTGAGGTGTTTAAGGTAATACAGTAGGTGAGTTGTGTAATATAACACAGTCAAAGAGATGTGTAATATAACACAGTCAGTTGTTAAAAAGATCCTCTACTATCTGAACGAACGCGGAGACGGGTCAGCTAAGACAACCTCTCCAGGCTCAGAACGCAGGATTGAGATTTCCATAATGCTAAGCTTAAAGCCATGTCCTTATCTTCATAGAACTGCAGGTTAAACCTGACTGATGCAGCCATTATGGATGCCCAAATTATTACTTCTAAGTAATTAACTAATTATAAGAGCTATAAAAAGAGAAAAGGGTCCTGTTTTGGACACATTCTGATAAGAAATGAACAGAGAATCGACAACTACTTGCATTCATCCATTTAGGAAAGCAACACAAAATTACAAAAACAAAAATCGACCACGTTCTACCTACTGCAGTATTGGTTGTACTTTTAGTTTAGTTTCTCTGTGCCAATTATGTTGGCTAAGAAATTTAAGTTGCACCAAAACTAATGGTTTGGACCAGTACTCCACACACACAGACATACAGACACACACACACACACACATACACACACACACACACACATGTATAAATGGTGGATAGAGGGCTGGAGGAACGAGAACGTCTAAGAAAAACCCTAAGGCTAACTAACGTTATTGAGAACGGGTTCCAAATAGGATATCGAAGTGATTGTACAGGATAAAAAGAAATGGAGAAATAGACTGCGGGCCCTATGGGACATAGAATAACAATAGGACAATGACATAAAAAGTTTTTCGGAGGTTGAACAGCGTGTCTGGTATCTGCCTTGATGGTCTGCTGTCCAGACTTAGATTTTTTTTTTAAATCTGAGGATCCCGAAGTTAAGACCATTAATACAAAACTTGGACATGAAGCACGTTCAAACTCATAGTCTTCAGATCGGCAGCCAAGGGTTTACGCGCTAATGCGGCTCCTTTTAACGTCAACTGATGAGTGAAGTTAAACCCTTCTAGGACTGTATACTGAGCTGCTAACACCCAGTGGCTCAGTGAGCCATTTTACGGATGAGAATACCGCAGGTACAAATCCCAGACGCTCTATTCAACCGTATGACTCAGTTATAATGGGGCACCCTACGGTGACGAAGTAACCTTTAGTCCGATTGTGCTGTTCCGAGGTTCATCATCATCATCATCATCATCATCATCATCATCATCATCATCATCATCATCATCATCATCATCATCATCATATGCCACTTCTGACGTTAAGCCCCCGTGAGGAGGAGCAAATTCCGGTCCAGTACATACTGGCTTCCATTGGCTATTGTCATGCTGTGAAGGCGTGGGGTTGTCTTAAATATCTGATAGTATCATTATTTACTCGATCTCGGAGGGTTAGGTTGGCGGCTTTTCTCAGGCATCTCATCTTGCAAGTGGTAAAATTGCGTACACAGGATTTAGAAAGTGTCCATGTTAGGCACTAATAGCTTAATATTGGAATGAATATGCTGTTCTAATATGTCTCTTTGTTCTCCATAACTTCCCCGTGAGGGTTCTGGACTCATGTGTGAGGGGGCAAGGATAAACCCACTGCCGCCCCACAAGCATGTACAAGGCGACTAATCATGGTGTTTCCTTCAAAATCGGAGAGCATCTTCATGAGAGACGAGAAACCAACAATATACATATAGATAAGCCAGATATGTAAAACGGATGTGCATACATAACTCAAATAGCGAAAGAAGACAAACGTCCAGAAGTGTACGAACAACCAGAACTTTCAAGTGGAATTTCAGGTGATGAACGTTGTAAAGACGAAGAAGAAATGCCATATCTCAAATGGCATCTTATGAGGAACTTGGACATGTAATGACTACCCACCTGTAAAGCGTTGAATGCCGTGAACACCACTCACCTGTAAAGCGTTGAATGCCGTGAACACCACCTGGAAGGCAAAGGTGATGACTATAGTGTTTCTGACCTCCTTTCCCTCCATACTGTGTTCCTCCTGGCATTTGTACCTGAGCCCCACAAGCTCACAACACTTCATGATGCAAGAGGATGGATAACCAAACAGTTACAAAACTGGACCACTGTCTTCCCTGTGTACTTCTCTAGTGAGGAATCCTTTTATAATGGCTCATATCTGGCATCCAGTTACCAACCTGCAGAAAAGTAAAACACGTAAAAGGGAAATATTTACAATAATGTACCATAAAGGCTAATAACACGGTTCGCTTTTTTTTTTTTTTTTTCATCATTGAGACAAAGTTGAGTTTAGCGAAGTCAAGAATTGACATCACAGCACTCGGGGCATTCCCATTCTACCAGCGCAGTTCCAATGCTGATGGTGGCGGTCATAATCTGGTTATATGTCTGTCTTGCCTTTCCTCTGAGTGTAGTGGGCCGGCCAGACCCTTTGGTTACACCCAGGTGCCTCATTCTCTCTAGGCCATAATAATCTTGTTTCTCTACTAATTCCGTTGCTTGTTCCTAAAGGGTCATGACCACATCTGCATTGTCATGTATCAAGTCACCACTCAGTAGTACAAATCCAGCCAATCTGTCTGCCTGTTTATTACCTACTACGCCGGCATAGCCTAAAGAAAAGATCCAAAGTATGCTCACTACCCGTGACCTTGCCAGTGAAGCTTGCCACTCTGCTCCAAGCCTTAAGACAAACTGAGAATATGGCGCTTGTCTTTAAAATAAAATGTTGGTAGATTAGTGGAAGAATTGTTTGGAAGCTGCAGAGGTGTGGTTGTTTTATAGACGAACGATGAGAATACCCTGGGCAGATAGAATGAGTAATGAAGACATATTAAAAAAAAAACCTGACTGACGAAGAGAACTGATTGCCAACATCGGAAAGAGACAGTGTACATTCTTTGGTCATGCGATGAAAAGGAGAAAATTGGGGTACATCGTGACGGAAGCAAAGTTGGATGGAAGGATAGGCAGAGGGGGGCCGAGAAAACAGGTGCTAGACAGTCTGACATAATAGCATGAAGGATCATCTGTGTCAGAATTGACTTAATGTCTAGCAGACAGAAGGCTGTGCATAGACATGACTACGAACGCCACATGGCATGGATGTTAATAAGATGTTAAAAGTTGGCATACCCGTTTGGTTTCGATGCGTTGGGGGAAGGGGCGTCAAGGTAGACTCACTAAACCTTAACAAGCATGTCGTAAAAGATAACTTATAGATAGTGTGCCTAATCGGATGTGTTGGACCGAACTGTGTGCAGATATCGCGGCCTAGAGGCAAATCATAACATAACTGCTATCCATAATTACAAGGGCGATCGCAAAAACAGAAACAGAAAATCACAGTTGGGCCCAAGTGCTAGGTTCCGTCTCCCTTTGGAAATCTCTGTTATTCTTGTTGCTGGTTTCAAAGAGTACATTACAGAAAGCAGCTACTAATAACCAAATATGGAATTCGGTCGACACTGATGGAGCGGTTTAACGATCTTAAGCTGGGGACCTTGACCTCTTTCCTCAGTTGCGAAACCAAATACAAGATAAAATGAAAAACCTCCTTCTTAGGTCATCACGTTTGCATCGGGGTAATAATAAAAACCTTACTGTTAGTTGCGTATCCTATACGGACGTTGCAGAACCAACTCCAGAATGTTATGCCTGTTGTGGTTTTCCTAGGCCACTTTTGCGTTCAGTAGTTTGCCATTGCTACTGAATGGTCAGCTCTTGGTACCAGTGTCGAAACCAACGCAAGACAAATCGTTCGCAGCAGGGATAGAACCCGGCACCCCGGCATTACGAAGCGCCACTTAAGACCATGGGAGTTGTGAGTTGGAGAAGGGAGAGAGACACTTAAAAGTACAGTTATCTTTTTTAAAACTCCTCTTCCAGATATAAGATCATGCATATTAGCAATAAATAGGAAAAGACAGACAGGCTGGAATAGTTTACAAAAACAAAAAACAAAAATGTTTGCACCTACTGCTGGCTTTGTGACTATTAAGTGGTTAGACCCCTAGCTTTTCGTACTTTGTGCGACTCTCGTACACCTGTCAAAGACGATTTTGTGTGTGTATATATTAGCTGCGGGAATTCAACCCTAGTAGAGAATCCTACAATTATTAAACTCATTACATAACCTCTAACCTGCAACCGTTGAGTGGGATGATTCTTAAAACGCAAGTAAACCGTTGTGGTTGATGGGGTCAGTAGTAGACGACCACCTTGAATTCCAGTGGGATTTCTGGTTCCTATTGGGGGCTTACGACACACTGAAAGATGCATTCGCTATAAAAGCACACAAAAATCGGTAACTGGCTAGGCAGAGAGAGAGAGAGAGAGAGAGAGAGAGAGAGAGAGAGAGAGAGAGAGAGAGAGAGAGAGAGAGAGCCTTTAAGGTGTGTCGTAAAGAGAAATGCTTAATGTAAAGGATCTGCTGATTCTTATCTTCTTCTTCTTCTTCTTCTTCTTCTTCTTCTTCTTCTTCTTCTTCTTCTTCTTCTTCTTCTTCTTCTTCTTCTTCTTCTTCTTCTTCTTCTTCTTCTTCTTCTTCTTCTTCTTCTTCTTCTCTTCTTCTTCTCTTCTTCTTCTTCTTCTTCTTCTTCTTCTTCTTTCTTCTTCTTCTTCTTCTTCTTCTTCTTCTTCTTCTTCTTCTTCTTCTTCTTCTTCTTCTTCTTCTTCTTCTTCTTCTTCTTCTTCTTCTTCTTCTTCTTCTTCTTCTTCTTCTTCTTCTTCTTCTTCTTCTCCTCATCCTCCTCCTCTTCTTCTTCTTCTACTTCTTCTTTTTCTTCTTCTTCTTCTTCTTCTTCTTCTTCTTCTTCTTCTTCTTCTTCTTCTTCTTCTTCTTCTTCTTCTTCTTCTTCTTCTTCTTCTTCTTCTTCTTCTTCTTCTTCTTCTTCTTCTTCTTCTTCTTCTTCTTCTTCTTTTTCTTCTTCTTCTTCTTCTTCTTCTTCTTCTTCTTCTTCTCCTCATCCTCCTCCTCCTCTTCTTCTTCTTCTTCTTCTTCTTCTTCTTCTTCTTCTTCTTCTTCTTCTTCTTCTTCTTCTTCTTCTTCTTCTTCTTCTTCTTCTTCTTCTTCTTTTCTTCTTCTTCTTCTTCTTCTTCTTCTTCTTCTTCTTCTTTTTCTTCTTCTTCTTCTTCTTCTTCTTCTTCTTCTTCTTCTTCTTCTTCTTCTTCTTCTTCTTCTTCTTCTTCTTCTTCTTCTTCTTCTTCTTCTTCTTCTTCTTCTTCTTCTTCTTCTTCTTCTTCTTCTTCTTCTTCTTTTTCTTCTTCGCGGTTGCGTTCAGACGCTGTAAAACTCTGACGGAAAGTTCTGGGTGTTCATCCGAAAGTTCTGGGTGTTCATCCGAAAGTTCTGCGTGTTTATCCGAAAGTTCTGCGTGTTTATCCGAAAGTTCTGGGTGTTCATCCGAAAGTTCTTGCTGTCAAATCAAAGTTCTGGGTGTTCATTCACTTCCGCACCTTAGTCTTGTTCCAGAATCTGAGTGTTACGTGTACATAATGAAGGCAGATGTATTCCTATTTCGAAGGAAACCGCGAATTAGTCGACATCTGCGACATGCTTATTGAGGTGTCTTTTTCTTCCCCCCCCCCCCCCGCCTCTCCCCCAACCCCCTTTCCATAATGGGTCCCCTAAACGCACAAGGAAAAGACGCGCTGATTGATGATGATGAATATAGGCTAGGTCGACGAGGTAGCCCAGGTCAGTTTAAAAACTGTTTCCTCTAATAATGTTTCGTATAACGGCCAGCTGCCCGGCTGGGGGAAAAACACTAGCCACTGTCCTAGCTTGCTTCGAACCGCATCTGCTTGAGCGGCGAGGAACTAGCAAGTAGAAAGACAGATCTGTTGAAGACATGTACATGCAAAACTTAAAATCCAGGAGTGAACGAACAACCAGAAATTGTCAACTGACGCTTACCACCGATGAAGTTAAAAAAAAAAAAAATAATATTTAAAAACAAAACGAAGACAAAGACTTTTCTAACAGAGGTTCCTTTAGTGCTTCCCCCCCCCCCTTTTCCAACCCCCCCCCCCCCCCATTTATCTGTAAAATTGTAGGTACTTGCTTGTAGGTGGCAAGTGACCACTATCTTGCCCGTCTGAGCATTAGTTTCCATGACATATGTACCATATACTGTCTTTAGTTTCGTAAAAAAGTTCTTGGTGCTCTGCCTCCAAACTAGCCATGAGATCAATGTCGCATCAATATAACAACACCTTGTGGGAGAAAAAATAAATTTTCTTGGCATCTTGAAAAAAGGTAACCTGCCATTCTTAGTTATTCTGGCTGTCCTAAATATTCACAAATGTTCATCTCAGAAACCACAACTCAGCTGCCCCTAAGCTCTTCCCAGCTCTTTCGTTGACAATTCAAGATTCACTGCTCTACAAGAGAACAGATTCGACATAACGTTTCGGCACTCTTTCCCTGACAGGTTGCACTCTACGTTATCTATAAA
>CAJHNH020006224.1:0-165000 GCA_905116865.2 Candidula unifasciata | reverse complement strand
GAGACAAGAACACTGACTTGATTCATGATTCTAGGGATCGTGTCAGATGGTGAAACACGACCACCTACACTTATCGGCAGGAAACATGATGATAATGACATGCATTAGTTAAACAGAAACATCATTACAATAAATAATCCCAACTTATTCTGTGACCTGACCCTCCAACTAGAAGTAATAAAATAAATATTAGATCTATGCCTAGCAGAAGAGCCACACCAAACGGACCTTAAGCTGTGATCAAATATAGAACCTAGAGGATGTGGATGCAAATGTGAACATTTTAGAGGGAAATTCATAGCAGGTTTTCATTGACGGGCGGGAACATGTTTGTAGCAATGTCATGTTGTCCTGTGTTGTAACTTGGACATTGTCATCCAATCAAGCGCTCAGTTTAAATTCAGTGCGATGCTAAGGCAAGAAAACCGGAAACAGAAATTCAAACAACAGATGTAATTGAATGTTTCCCTGTGTAAATTCTTTTTCATTACGGTCACCGACTGTTAATTCCTGCTGAAAGTTCTTTTTGACCTTGTCACAGAGCATGCACTTCATGGGCGACCTGGTCGCCAACTGGCTCGCCGGTTGGGACTGTATTTGGGTCTATCTCCTATGATCGCATCAATACTGCAGGAGTCCTTTTCAGCGCTCTTGGTAGAGTGCAGTGCTAAGCCAGTTTATATGGTGAAAAAAACCCGTCACAATTATAATCTAAAGCTCCCCCTTCTGGGATGCTGGTTGAATGTGACTATTTTTCCCCCCAGTAAAGCACCGACCTCCAAGATTTCCTTACACGTTTTACTGTCTGCATTGTTCGGTTGCTGAGCGAAATGTGTAATTAGATTCCTATGGATCGATTCGCTAGCGCCTATTCCTCTGCGGAGTAAGAGAGACCGAGCCATTTTGGACCAACCCAAGCCTCTAAGCTTTACATTTAAATGTTAATTATCTCTCTCGGGAATTGTGCTGTACTTTGGAAACCGCATATGCAGATACTACCTGTCAAATCTATAATTAGCTGGACATGCGTCTGCACGTTCGGCTGTGTTTGGTCTGTTGGGTATGTGAGGTCGTCGTGGCCTGTGCCAGCAACAGATTATCGAAATGGAAAGCAGATTTAATGCCTGTGCTAACATTCATCATCATTTATGCGGCCGAGCAAAACGAGCCAGAAGACTGCACGAAAAGAGCCCGAGGAGAATCATTGCAGTCATGGTAGGTATATCCAGCACTAATGCCTTGTACTCTTCTGGAGACTGCACGTGTGTGATTGGCTTAAGCGTGCTTATTGTCTGATTACTGATCTGAGAATCGACATCACAGCACACCGGGCAAGCACTTAGATGCTTCGTCTCCCGCAGCAGATGTCTTAGGGTTCAGATGCTAACTGTTCCTGTAGTACACTAATTATACAGACGCCTCTTCTTGCAGGATTCACACCTTCTTACGCGTGCTGTTTCATCGAACCTCGTGTCTTTTATCATCATTCGTTTTAAAAATAGGAGTACAGTGCTTAGTTTATTACCAGTATTCATATTGCTAGGAGTTTTAAAGCCAAAATATTCGCTCTTTCATTTCCTCACACTCCTGCATATCCTGAACTCAAATCCACCTGAGTCACTGTAATGTTAACTTGCTGATGCTTGGTATTCACTCCTGCTACATATGTCTACTATAACCCCCCCCCCCCCCCCCCACCGCCACTCCTTCCTTAGCACGGTTACAGGCAATCAATTTACTGCTATATGATTAATATGGTGACAACAAGCAGGTTAAATAGATATAGTGGCAACAATGGCCATGAAATCCCATGCTCTCAATGTGGAAGACATTTCTCAAAGTGGGCGGGTCTTGCTAGCCACAATCGCTGTCACCATAGGGTGTGATTTCTTATGCCTCCCCGTGGCACCAAATAAACACAATCATCTGGAAAGACAGAAAGATTCCAGCAACAATGTAAGAATATGATTAGTGTCGCTCGTGTGTTGTCGAGGTGGTCTGTATTGAGGAGGTGGTGGTGGCGGAGAGTAGAGAGGAAGTGGGAAGAAGAGGAGAAAGAGGAGAAGAAATAATAACCTGTGATCTTCTTCTTCTTCCTCTTCTTCTTCTTCTTTTTTTCCTTTTCTTTTCTTATACTACTACTACTGCTACTACTACTACTACTACTACTACTACTACTACTACTACTACTACTACTACTACTACTACTACTACTACTACTACTACTACTACTACTACTACTACTACTACTACTACTACTACTACTAATACTACTGCTACTGTTACTACTGTTACTACTATTACTGTTACTACAACTACTACTACCACTTCTTCTACAACTAACACCATTTTTTCTCCTTCTTATGCGCTTTTCCTTGCACAGACCGTTGGCGAGTTGTGTTGTGGTTGACATAAAGGTTGCGTTAGATGCGCCTTCAGCCCAACAAATAGGATTTCAGAAAACCTTGATTACATTAGTACATGGCTGTTCTGGGGCACTAGATCTACTTTTCTTGTCCCGAAAATTAGGGCTTGAGCGTGGGGATGACGCTGCTCCGCATAGACCCTGTCTTCTTGCCCCTCGACTGCAGCTAGCATACCTTCTTCATTCGAAAAATGATTTCAGTAAACTGTGACTAAAAAGCTCAACGAAATTGGGAAGCAGAACAACTGGCTTCGCCAAGTTGTTTTAGTGACTGTTTACGCTCGTTTCCTCACAAGCCCTGCTCTTCCTGTTACATCCAGGCCGTTTGTAAATAACATCAACTATGTCTGAAGGACCGCTAACCATCCAAGAATCTGTGAAAAATATACATTTGCAAGCCGAGGGTTTGAATTAGAAATGTAATCTACAACCTTCACAGAAGTAAGGCAAACAACTTAACTGCGCCACGGAAACCCTAACACTAGAACAATATCACACCTTAAATTATTTGCTTCGTCTTTGCAAAAAATCGTCAATAATGTGTTGCATGTGTGACGTCAACGTCCAGTATGTTTGGGTCCTGCCCAAGTTAATGTATAGTTAAAATTAGTTACATATATATTTTTTTTTGTTGGGTGAGAAGAAAAGTATTTGTGCAGGGAATTTGGGCATTGCCTGCGTGGGATCTCGATTATGCAAATGATATTGTTTTGCTAAGTAAGAACAGCAATAACATGCGATTAAAAAAAAAAAAAGGACGTGATTTAGCCTTCAGGTGCATTGGACATTGAGAATTGGACCTATATTTTGTAAACCAATGGGCACTTGGTGGGGGATGTCTTTACTTCCAAGGACTCTACCTGGTACCCATAAAAGGCTGGATCGACATGGAGGCTAAGACAATTTTTGAAAATAGCCTAAGACCATTGGAAAACATATATTCATCGAATTTATGAAGTAGTAACGAAAATAATTGTGTGTTTGTGGGTAGCCGCAGCATGAGGAACTGTATTAAAGGGTCGCGGTATTAGAAAGGTTGAAAGGCACTGCAATAAAACAAACGTTGATGAGAGAGATCTAAGGCGCTGCACTGGATTCTATCTATGATATAAGAAGAATTTTGCACAGGAGTGAACAGAATGGGGTAACAGGCTGCGAGCCCTATGTGGCATATAATGACACAGAAGGGAAATGGTGATGGCGATGATGATAAGGTAGACGACGACGATTTATAATAATGATGATATTCTTTGCCCTTGGCGCATTTCAGACCAGCATTTAGTTGGCTGTCTTCCCTAGTCTGGGTTCAGGGGCCCCATTGTTGGGGGGGGGGGGAAAGAACAATAGTATTTCCACTGCCTCCCCAACAAGCATATCATAGTCGACTAATTCGGGGGGAGAGGGAAGGGGGGGTTCCTTCGAAGTCGGACTGTTCGAGTTGCAAGGAAGAACCAAATAAGTCGGTAAATAAGCAAACAAATAAGTCACCAAAACGGATGTTCATGCAAAACTCTGGCCCTGGCACAAAGCCGTAGTTTGCCGCCGTAGCTTACAGCCAATGAGCAAAGAGGAAGAGGAAGTTGGCTGTCTTATACTGGGACAGGTTACGTTCAGTAGTTTTTCTCTTATATTCTAAACTGTTCGACGCACAGACGAAATCAACGAAAAGCGGTCTTCTGCCAAATCGCCTGCATTTGAATAGGGCCCGGTATGTCAGAATAATAAAAATGCTTTCAGAATCCCTAAGCCACAGACAAAATGATCGACTCAAACACTTATGGAGTGTTGCGTATGCGCTAGGTAGATTATTCTTTACAGAACAAAAGGAGTTACAAATGTTAATGTAAATAGGAGGTGACTCTCTCTCCCTCCCTCTCTCTCTCTCTCTCTCTCTCTCTCTCTCTCTCTCTCTCTCTCTTTCTCTCTCTCTCTCTCTCTCTTTCTCTTCTATCTCTCTCTCTCTCTCTCTCTCTCTCTCTCTCTCTCTCTCTCTCTCTCTCTCTCTCTCTTGTTGTACCCCACCCGGACATAACACAAGCGATAAACACCCGGTGACACAAAGTGCCACCATGCAAATGACGATCACGGGTGGAGAGGTCACAGAAACCCCTTTCAGCCGTTGGTCATATTTTTCAGGGCCCCCGGAAAAAACCGGGATGGAGCATCAAATAACGCAAAAACTACATCCCACATTTGGACGACTGTGAATATAAATAGGAGGTGACTCCAGACAAGCTGACGATGCAAAGTGCCAAATACAACGTCATATGTGACTAGAAAGCTGGGCTAATAATAATATGTTATGTCATAAAAGATGACTAATTAGAGTTTTCTTTGAAGTCACGGTACACATGCCTGAGTTCCAAGTAACTAACACTCTGTGTACAAATAAGCCAGATCTGTCGAACGGATGTGCACGCTGAATTAAAGTACCGGAACACCACCAAAGCACAGAAAGGGGGCGTGGGGGGGGGGGAGAGACAACGAGAGCTTTCCACCGGTTCTGACAGCTGATGAACGCGAAGAAGAAAGAAAAAAAAAATGTTTAGTATGATTCCAATAGAAGCACAAGAAAAGATATATTGCCAGAGGATTTGCACAACTGTTATCGAACAAATAGATCGCGGACACCTGGGTAAGTGCGTGCACTTCTAGCAGCTGCGTGACACAGATTGCTCATAGCAAACTATTTGAAAACCCAGTGACATAATTAAACTGTTTTCTTATTTTTATGCTCATATATTGTGTACCTATATGGATATATCATATATGGATACCTGTGCCTCAGGCGTTTATTTGTACATTTTCCTGTATTGTCACACTCAACAGGCGATGTAGAGAAGAGAATCCTGTTGCTGTTAATGCAGAGGTCAACGCTCTTATCGGTGAAAATTCAGACGAAGCAGATGCACTAATCTATACAGACGGATCCGTTATACGCCAAAGAAGAAGCGCATGGGCATTTACAGCACGCTCAGCGGGCAGAACAGTCAAAGAAGCCAACGGCGCCTTCTCCATGACAACCAGCAGCATGACGATGGAGGTGATGGCAGTGACGCAAGCGTTTGCCTGGCTTGAAACACAAAAAATACACCCGCATATGTATACTCAGTGATTCAATGAGTATGATCCGGAGGGTTCAGGCAGGTTTCAGTGCGAAGACAATGGCTTGAATCAATTCAGAAGTCCACTGTGCGAGGAGTCACCTTTATTTTTGTTCCGGGACACGCAGGCGTCGATGGAAATGAAAGAGCTGACAGGCTGGCTGGATCCGCTATCACTACCGGACGGTCGGCCTATGGATCATGCTGATATTATCAATGCCCTCAGAGAAATGGGAAGGATAGAGGACTTTGGTGGCAGTGAATCCACATCACTCGCCAGAATGGCAGACTTGAGAATTAAGATCGGCACAGCAAAAAACGAGACGCACACCGGACACGTCAGAAGATTTGTTAATCAACATAGAACTGGTACTATTAGCCATCGGACGTTGGGATTCATACTGAGGGGAGGATCTGAGCACCTATGGACATGTCCGGAGTGCAATGATGATAACCCAACTAACTAACTAACTAACTAACTAACTAACTAACTAACTAACTAACTAACTAACTAATATTGTGTACCACGATTGTATGCAAAGAAAGACAAGCGATTTCGTAAATATGGCATCAAATGTCGGTTTTTAAAACTGTTATAACAAAAACCAAAACAAAAAACATTGTGGAGCTTTGGGAGAGAACTAAACAAGTTCCAGTGAACCAAAAGTTGAAGAAAAGACGCTGTCTTTGGATAGGGCACGTGTTGAGAAAACCTGAGAACAATATAACTAAAATGTCTTTACACTGGAACCCACAGGGGTAAAGAAATAAAGGAAGACCAAACACGGAAAAGGGAGCTTGAGACTGAAGTTAAAAAGATGGGGATGGCATGGGAAGAGCTGTATACGATAGCGAAGGATAGAACGACTTGTCCTGAGTTAGTTGAGGGCACATGCTCCACTGGGAATAACAGAGCAAGCAGAGGCAACACTGGTCAGAATGAAAACTGGGGTAAATGATCAGTTTACATACTTAGGTAGCAACGTTGATTGCCAAGGAACCACAAAGAAAGAAATTCTGGTACGCGTTGACAAAGCAGTTCTAGTTTTTAAAAGCCTGCACGAAATATTCAACTCTATGTTGTATAGTTATAAAATCAAGTGACGTATTTTAATTCTAATGTTATTTCAGTGTTAATAAATGCAGAAAACGTTACAGGACCATTAAAGAGAGGAATGAATGTTGTAGGTATCCGAAAACAATCGCCGAAAAGTATGAGGCTTACCGTGTAAATGGCAGCAGATAAATATTTCCCAAAGCAATCGACACACCAACAAAATCCTTCCATCAATGCATCGATGGGGATTTTATTATGCGACTATTGTGTCTAAATACTAGCTAATGCACTTCACTTATTTTCTCATTAATGTGGTGCTAGTGTAAATTACAATTCAATTTAATAAAATACGATGCAACTTCTAACTTGATAATGTACAATATTAAAAGTAGTTGCGAATCGTTTACAGGACGTTGCAGAATCAACCCCAGTATTTTTTGGCTGTTGTTTTTTTTCCGGCGAATTTACGTCTAGTAGTTTGCCATTGCTTTCTGTACGGTCTTTTTCTCGATACCACTGTCGAAACCAACGCAAGGCCCGCAGCTGGGATCTAACCCGGCATTCTAGAATTACGAAGCACTTTCGCAACGCCTAAGACACAGACACCGACAGATAAGAAAGAGAATTCTTAAAAACTATATAAATCCCATCTTGATATACGGAAGTGAATCATGGACTGTTGGCAAATTAGTGAAAACTTTTTTTGAAGCTGCAGATGTGTGGTTTTATAGACGAATGATGAGAATGCACTTCTTCTTCTTCTTCTTCTGCACTTCCTCTTTTACCGCTGTGGGTGTCGAGGGAGATATAAGGTTCTGTTTCTAGCTCTTCTGGCTGCCTCGATCATAGGCATATCGTGCTGTTGTAGAGTATCTCTGATGTTATCCTTCCATCTTGTTCTTGATCTAACCCGTGCTCTACGTCCTTCTTCTCTTTCCATGTATGCTTTGTATGGTATGGTGTCACAAGGCATTCTCTCTAAGTGGGCAAACCATTTCACTTGCTGTCTTTGTATGTAATCCAGAATTGGTTCTGTGCCGACTTGTTCTCTTATGATCTCATTCTTGATCTTATCTCATATGGCCACTCCTACAGCCCTTCTCAGACATCTCCTTTCCGTTGAGAATACACTGGACAGATAAAAAGAGTAATGAGTATGTCTTGAAAGAAACTGACTCACGAAAAGAATTGGTTGCCCACATCAGAAAGAGATAGTCTACATTCTTTGGTCATGTGACGAGAAGGAGAAAACTGGAGTAGATCGTGACATTAGTAAAGTTGGAGGGAAGGAGAGGCAGAGGGAGACCGAGAGAAAACATGCTGGACAGTCTGACATCGTGGCATGGAGGATCAACTGTGTCAGAGCTGATTGAAAGTGCACGAGACAGAAGGTTGTGATTAGACATGACTACCGACGCCACACGGCGTGGACTTTAAGAAGAAAAAGAAAAAGTATAATAACTTTCTTTGAAGGTTGAATGGGGTATCTTGGGTTGGCCTTGATGGTCTGCACTCCAGGCTATGATTCTTTAATTTGAACATAGCATGGTAAACTTTAGATAAAACTGAATGATCTATTGATCGAGAGAGGGAATGTCCTGTCAAGAGAATCGTTATTAGTATACACTAGTGAAGTAAAAGTAAAGATCCCCTTTCACGCCTGTAGGCGCATCGGGCATACGGGAAGAGCACCCACATTTTTACAGTCCAATCGCTACTAGATCGGCATTGTGGTCAGCATAACGCCGGCCGTCTTTACTTCCCCAGGACATACATCCGGGTACCCTTTTTAGACTGGGTCGACCTGCGACGCCCCATACCATGATACAAATACACGCAGCAAGCAGTGGGTTGCAGTGGCTGTACGTTGAAATTACGAGTCGGACTGGCAACGCCTAAGCCACGAACGCCGCCCTGTTAGTATACACTAGTATAGATAACCATAATACAACATAAGGTACTAAGGCACAGTATAGTGCTTAACGTTGCCCCGTGTGGGAACAAGCAACGGAATCAGTAGAGAACCAAGATTATTATTGCCTGGAGAGAATGGCTCAATACACTCAGAGGAAAGGCAAGACGAACATAATAACCAGATTGCGACCGGTACCATCAGTATTGGAACTTTGCGCTGGCTGCTGAGGACGGAGCACGAATGGGAATGCCCCGAGTGCTGTGATGTCAGTTCTTAACTCAAACTCAACTCAATTGAATAAACGCTACGCTTGGAGTTCCGGTGTGTTCCGTATGTGAAATTTAGTCAAAACTTACTCCTACTTCCTCTTCTTCTTTCTATTGTCAATATGTTGTGTATTGCTAGTCATCGCAGTTTTACAAATGATAGGTAGCCACGACAGAGCGCGCACGGTTTCTTGAATGGTGTAATTTATTGTGAATTATTAGGCTGTCAATGACTTCGTCAATCCATATTTTCTTCTAGGTCTCCCTCAGCCTGTGTTTCCATTTTCATTATGTACGCTTTGGCTAGCGACATAGTCTCGTTCATTCTCACTAGATTGCCGAACCATTTCAATCTTTGTTTCTACTTAAACTAAATGATCACAATATATATCCAGGAAACTGAGCCAGGCAAAACCCCACACGAATGAATGCAGGCGAACTAAACATATTAATACATTTGAAAAAGTGAGATGTTTAACAACAACTTCAAAAGAGAACGTCGATCTTTTGTTGGAAGACCTCTTAGTTCTCTTAGTTATTGGTGCCATCGGAACTGAAAGTCTTCGCTTCCTGCTGAAGATGGGGCCAAAGCGCTTATGGGAGTGTCCCGAGAGCTATGATATCGATTCTTAATTCAACATTAAACACTCAATATTCAGCATTAGCACCTTCGCAAATTTTCTAGCTGGTGGGGTTCAGCGCCCTCCTGAGATTTATTTATACTAACCCCCGCCCCCCCCCCCCAACCTTTATTTTTTCGCCTCCAGCCCTGGAAGGTGCGTGAGGCCCGGCTCTCTAGCGTAATTAGTTAAACGTGACATCGAGGTGACCAGGTGACGAACTACTTGTGGTCCGGGCTCACTGCCGGGGGTAGGCAAAAAAGCCACATTTCTCCCAGATTTACAGTATCTATCATGGAATCAAGGCCGAAGGGTTGCGATATCCATAGTACCGAGCGAAATGGTTAACAACTCATGGTTTCTAGAAATAAAAAAAATAAAAAGAAGGTGCGTGAGACCCATGCTGCGGGGTTAATATTAACACTCACAAATAACATCAGCCCTCTCTGAAAGGACAATGAACAAGCTGCTATAAAATCAAACTCAGTCACTGGAAATAGGATATACAGAAGAGCAGGTCGTATTTTGTGGGAACCAAATAATCAAATTCACAGGTTCTTTAACGACTGCGAATGAAATGAAAATTATTGAATGAAATTTTAAAAGAGGGAGAGAGAGAGAGAGAGAGAGAGAGAGAGAGAGAGAGAGAGAGAGAGAGAGAGAGAGAGAGAGAGAGAGAGAGAGAGAGAGAAGTGAAATATTTTAGCACATTAAAAGACATATTAAGCTTTTATTACTCACACGGAGGGCATGCTAGGACAAGATAGCAAGAGGTAGACAACGAGACAAGTGGAACGAAAACATCAAGAGATGGACCAACAGCAGTCTGAGAGTGTACAACCAAGACAAGAGAAGATCGTGTTGGAGATTCGTTGCACTCAGATTATGCTGGAGATTCGTCGCTGCCAATCTTTATTATAGGGATGGCCCCTGATAAATGATGAAGGGACACATTAACTTCACCAAGCTACCAATTCATTTAAGTTTTTTTATTCTTCTTTTGTGTTCGCTGTGAAAAAGGTGTTTGGTACCGTGGGCTGTTGCCTGCGATACCTGCGCTTTTTGGCGTAGCATATCCAATTCAAGCAAACCATTCATTAATCGCCTTTTACGACATGCTTGTTAAGGAATAGTTGGCTCCCCCCCCCCTCCCCCTACTCTTCCTCCTCCATTAGAATGGCGCTCCGGAACCCACACGTTAATTGTTCATTGTTCATTTTTGAGTTGAGATCATCTTTATCGCACAGCGGACATAACCATAAGCTTGGTACGCAAAAGTTCACTTACATAGGCATTCTTAGTGACTCGATAAATATGTTTTTAAAAATGCAAGCTGGATTTATCAGGCAAGAATAGATTGCAACACTAAGCACTTCACGAATAGCTGCCCTAAGCTTTTCTTTGTGCCAGGCCACGCGGGTGTTCAAGGGAACGAGCGTGCAGACTATCTTGTTGACAATGCGGTTGCTATGCCTGGCCGGTACTGGACAGAAGTGATGTTATTAATGTCATGGGCTGCATTTACCGTGCCGAGGAGCATGCCAAAGGACATGACTCCGTATCCCTGTCTAGACATGGACATGGGGGTGCTGCCTGGAGCTGCAAAAAATAAAGATTTTACTAAGGGGACAAGACGTTTCATTAACAAACACAGAACAGGCGTCATCGGTCGTTTTACATTTGTGGAGCTTCTGAGGAGGAGATCGGAGCACCCATGGATCTGTCCAGAATGCTGTGATAATAATCCTTTCTAATCACTAATCCCTTATCCCATGACCATAAGTGCCCCGATCTCATTCGAAGTATGTCTCCGAGTGTTTTTAGGCTAACTCCCATTTTGTTCAGGTTGTTGTAATGACGGGTGGCTTTCATGTGGTTTTCCTGTCTCGTCGCTTCAATTGGAAGCCACACATGGAATTTCTAAAAATAACACAGAAATATAAATGGCACTTGGGGCTTTGAAAACTACGTAGCTAGTCTCATGGAACAAGGATTTTACCTGGTTTGTTTAATCAATTAATCCTGCATGTGATACATTACCAGATAGACATTCTTTACACTGTCAGTATTACAATCTCAAGGATTAGAATGATCCATAAGTGAAGGGTTAGCACACAGGAGCTCTGGGTTGCATGAGAGATAACACTGTGTAAAAATGCACTATGTAGATGGTTTTATTTTGGCCAAGCCCAGATTAAAGACTGGCTCAAGCTAACAATACATCAATGTAACTAATGTTAAATGACGCCCTAACATTAACATTTAGATGATTTTTTTTAATGTTAGTTTGCGTGTCCCGTGCAGGACGTCGCAAACTATACACTCCACCCATTTACACATATACTAAGTGTTCTATGTTACATAATTTCTGCCTTCCTCCAACTTACCGAGGTGGGGGCGTTTGTGTTTCTCTATGACCCGGAGAGCTGTGCCTGTGGTGGCGTATCCACCAGCTGGGTCCTCCAAGCCTGAGAGGTCATAGGGTAGAGAACGAACACATAGAGACACCCTAGTCGCGCGACGCTGATGAATATGTTGAGAGGGAATCTGAGCACCTATGGATGTGTCCGGAGTGCTGTGAAGGTAATTCAACTCCTAACTCACAACATCCGGATACTGGTTAAAGAAACATTTCGTCACGAAACAGATAGTTATGCTTCGATTTCGGATGCCTTCAGACAGACGACGACCCTGGAACTTCAAAGAACTTTTGAAATTAGGAACACGAGGCAGACTAGGAAAACTGAAGAGATCATGTCTATAGGACCTACAAACACTTGGTGTCATCAACTAGAAAGAGACGGTCAACTAGAGAGATTAATGAAGGCGGGCAATATACACAGCAAAGAACCGCAGTGGCCCGAAATGCTAAAGAAGGAGAAATATATATATATATATATATATATATATATATATATATATATATATATATATATATATATATATATATATATATATATATTTACACTCTATGTTAATTTTAAATGTATTATATTTACTTGCCAATCAGAACATAATTTATTTATTTATTTATTTTTCAGTTTTCAGTTTTTGAGTGCTCTGATGCTTATTTGGTGGGCAACGGCCTTGCGTTCAGTATTTTGTTTGAGGTTTGAAAAAAAAGGAGGGGGGGGGGGGGGTAGAATGAGGAATTCGGGGATTCCAGATCACCAAAGACAGAGATCTGTGGAGATGCATGAATGCCTATCCCACAGAGGAAGACAGGGCGAGAAGATTCTTGACAGCCTTTTGTCATGACATGGAGGAGTGTCAACACACGAGCTGATACACGCAGTTGCTGATCGCAGATTGTGGAGAGGCATGATCGCCCACGCCAGTCGGCAAGGTACTTGATGGTGATATCGATTAACGTCAGATAAGACTTTAGTCTTTTTACGATACTTCTCAAATATGAACACTTCATTGTATCTATTTTCCACGCTATGTTGGTGATCTCTTAGAAATCGGTCCCCATTAGTTATTAATGATTAGTAAGGATTTTCATCACAGAACTTTAGACAGATCCATACGTGCTCCCTCTGCCAATCAGTTGTTTTCCTGTGATCTTGACTGTGTAAATGTAGAAGAGGATAGAAGTTAGTTAGTTAGTCGACAGATTATCCTCATAGCACGTCGAAGCACTCAGTCCACAAGTGCTCGGATCCCCTCCTCAGTAAATCCCACAGCCTGTAGCGGCTAACCACACCAGTTCTGTGTTGGTTTATAATTCATCTTTAGCTACCCGAGTAGTGTTCTTGTTTGACGACACCACGTTTAACATGTCGTTTTTGTAGTCTGAGCATGGTTGCAGATTCACAGTTCTCAGTTGGTTCACGCAAACGTCCTAAATCTCTTAACGCATTCAGTATATCAGCCTGGTCCATGGCTTGTCCGGCTTTCACAGTAGCCTTACCTGCAAGCGTATCAGCTTGCTCATTTCCCTGTGCCCCCACATGTCCTAGCACGAAAATGGAACTAATCCTTGTCAGCCTTGAATTCTGTAGAGCCACCAACAATTGCCTTCGGACCCAGCCCTTCTCTATCTTCCTGGGCATACTCATCGAGTCACTGAGAAAGCATGCCCCAGTGAAAGTATGTGTCTCTAGCCATGTTACTGCTGTAGTCACAGCCATGACCTCCATAGTCAGACTACTTGTAGTTATGGCAAAAACTCCATAATCTTTCTTCACAACTATCCCTCCAAACTGAGCCGTGAAAGCCCACGAGCTTCTAACGTGGCGGATTACAGAACCATCTGTGTAAAAAACAGCATCACCCTTTAGAGCGTTCTCGAAAATCAAGGATTGAACTTCTGCTTCCACAGCAGCCGGACTCTGTTGTCTGCATTTTCTGTCTAGTTGGATGCAAACAGAAAAAGATGTACACCACTCTGAAGGCACTTGCACACACTTCTCGCCGGGTTCTATGTCCTCAAGTGAACATACCTGTAAAATAATGTCCTCGGCTTGACCCATCCACGATTTGCCTCTTTTTAACCTGCTACCTTTTATCTTCTTGATTTGACTATGTAATGGATGTTGTGTGTCCGCCTTGACTGTGAGGTAGGCACGAGCTCTGGAAATTTGTATTCTGTCTTCCATGGTTGAAAAATCGAGAAGGTAGCTCATAGCCCTGCATGCTGTGCCAAGTATAATGCGCATGGCCTCGTTCTGCATCCTGTCCATCCTTTCCATCTGCTTATGGCTGAGAGTCAGGATCGCCATCGGGTATTCAAAAACAGAAAGGACTAGACCCTGGTATAGAAGACAAAGATGACGCCGCTCACAGTTTGCAACCTCCATCACTCTCATGGCAGCCAGACCTAGCTTGGCTTTCATTAAAATCCTGTCTATGTGCTCAGTATAAGCAAGGCTTCGATCAAAATGTATCCCCAGGTATTTCATTGCATTCGTTCTTTCCACAACCTCAGAACACAGACTAACAACTGGTGTTGAAGTTTTTACAATATGGTTTTTCAAAAACAACCATGTCACTGCCGTCTTCGTTGGGTTGACCAGTGCACCAGCTTCACCACACCAAGTGCTTATGCGATTGAGCTCTTTTTGTAGTTCTTCAGCAACCTACTCTCTATCCTTACCCTGACGATACACTAACACATCGCCAGCAAATGACAGTGTTCTTCTGGGTCCTGTGATTTGCTCGCCTGTGATTCTCGCTGTGTAAACGTTGAACAACACAGGAAATAATGGCCATCCCTGTGGCAAGCCGGGATGTATTATTGTTGGTTCAGAAGTCCAGCTGCCACATCTGAACACTACTATTCGTTGGAAGAGGGCGGAAGAGATCCAGTGAAGCAAGAATGGACTTATCTGGAGTTCAAGAAGCTGAGACATTAAGAAATCCATAGGTACTCTGTTGTACGCATCCTGGAGATCAATTGCCACAGCACACGTTTCAATACCTGAGTAAAAGCCTTCATATACATCATGAACAAAAAACCGCAGCGTTGGTCGATGATTCTTTCTCTGGACGGTACCCTCCAAGGGTAGGTGGAAGAAGACCTCGCCTCTCAAGCTGGTGTGAAATTTTTCTGGCGCATTATCTTTTCTAACAGCTTGCCAACAGTATTTTGCATAATGATTATCCGATATCCCTGAATTTTTGTGTGATCTTTGCCAGGTTTTGGCTGGTGTATCAGAGAGCAGTGTAACCACTCTTCACTGATACCAGCACTCGCAAACTATTGCTATACATATCTGCTAGCTCTTTCAGCTCATCCTCAGTACACCTACTAACGTCGTCATATCTTATACCATCCTGACTTGGTGCACTATTATTTGTTCGTCGGAGCACAGCCTTTATCTTCTGCAAGGAACTTGCTACACGTTGTTGTCGACATACAGGCTAACACACACACACACACACACACACACACACACACAACATACAAAGACGCACGTCTATACGTATGTTTTCTAAAATAACGTCATTTGGCTCATACATTCTGGTATAAGAATCCCACAATAATTAAATACTCACATTGCTTGGCGAAAAACACAGTACGAAAGAAATTCAAATAGTCAGAACACACTTGCACAACACAATCCAGCATCCAGATTGCAAAAAAGGAATAGTCCAACAGAAACCAACCTAGGTTTTACAGGTCAGAGTCAATAATTGTTAACATCGCAAAAGTGTCGCTCAAACTCAGATATAACAACAACGAGCCAATAGACAAAGGTCGTTATCGGGCACTTGATATCGTGTAGGTAGGTACCTTGGTATGTTATACACACACATACGCACACACACACACACACACACACACACACATATATATATATATGCTATTCGTATTGCTATATACTGGCAGTTTTAAATTACTTTCCTTGGTGCAAGTTTGATGATTATATCACTAAAATGAGTATGACCGAAGGTTGGGCATCTGAACTTGTGGAAACAGCAAATCTCAAGAGAAGGAGGGTGAGAACATCAATACATACATATTTTTGTTTCAAATTGACAGGCAGGATTTAGTCAAGCTCTATTACACAGACAGACAGACAGACAGACAGACAGACAGACAGACAGACAGACAGACAGACAGACAGACAGACAGACAGACAGACAGACAGACAGACAGACAGACAGACAGACAGACAGACAGACAGACAGACAGACAGACAGACAGACAGACAGACAGACAGACAGACAGACAGACAGACAGACAGACAGACAGACAGACAGACAGACAGACAGACAGACAGACAGACAGACAGACCTTTGTGGATGAGTGGATACATACATACACACACGCGCGCACACGCACGAACGCACGCACGCACGCGCGCGCACGCACGCACGCACATACACACACACATATACATACATACATACATACATACACACACACACATACATACATACATACATACATACATACATACATACATACATACATACATACATACATACATACATACATACATACATACATACATGCATGCATGCATGCATGCATGCATACATACATACATACATACATACATACATACATACATACATACATACATACATACATACATACATACATACATACATACATACATACATACATACATACATACATACATACATACATACATACATACATACATACATACATACATACATACATACATACATACATACATACATACATACATACATACATACATACATACATACATACATACATACATACATACATACATACATACATACATACATACATACATACATACATACATACATACATACATACATACATACACACACACACACACACACACACACACACACACACACACACACACACACACACACACACACACACACACACACACACACACACACACACACACAGACAGACAGACAGACAGACAGACAGACAGACAGACAGACAGACAGACAGACAGACAGACAGACAGACAGACAGACAGACAGACAGACAGACAGACAGACAGACAGACAGACAGACAGACAGACAGACAGACAGACGTCATTCGTGCCTAGGCGGGGAAAAATATGGACAGAGCTGATAAAATCAACGCCATAGGACCAGACTGGTGGATAATAACGATTCTATGTATGTAAAAATCTGGCGAAGCACGTCTATGTCGTCTTCGAAGCTGAAATAATAGATAAAACCAAATTCATATTTTAACATTTCCGTGTGGGCTCCGGAGCCTTGTTATAGGGACAACAAAAATAGATACACTGCCTACCTCAAAGCATGTCGTAAGAGTCCACTAATTGGCAGCTTCCTTCAAAGTCGGAATGCATCTGCCTGAGAGGCGAGGAACCAACAGTCTGCATAAAAATTATTCAGATCTGTCAAACAGATGCACACGCAACTCTCAAGTTCTGGAACCAGACTGCAGAAGTGGACGAACAACCAGAACTTTCTGTCAGAGTTTACACCTGTTGAACGCGAAGAAGCATATATGTGAACAGTCAGCAGTTACCTGGAAAGAAGCAGGGAGTGGGGTGGTGTGCTCTGCAACGGAAGACTGAGCTGGCATGGTAATGCCCAATATTTCGGTGCCGTCGATCGTCAGAAAATAACTTACGTACAGAGACATACGTAATACGTCCACACGTTGAATCACACGTATGTACAATCGTATAAGGGTTTGCCTCGAGCGCTCTGGAGTTCAGGAGAATCGTATAACGACTGCGTCGTTCGGTTCGCAAGTGCAGTTTTTAATCGAGGCCCATGCGGATCGTCTCCGGGTCGTGCCTTGTGGAACGCTCTGGACAGTCGGCTTGCCGTTCTGTGGAGAGACCGAGCCGTATTTTATCAAACCCGGCGCAGTTATGTCGATCCGCTCGACTTTCACTTCAACCTTTAACCACATATGTGCGTATGCACGGATGCACCAACACACATATTCATCATATACACATACAGTTCAACACACACATAAACTCTGATTACCAGAGACGTTAACCTATCACATACAAAGAAGATTAAAGTACCGCTGATATAATAGGTCACGCAAGTGGAATAACTGATAGGTTATCGCCTCGTCACACAGATCTCTCCACGAAAGAGCACGCCTTTTGCCAGGACGCCGAGGGTGACATTTTATCAGATTCCAGCCTTATGAGATAGAACGTTGTACAAGGGCGCCAGGACTGTCTGGCTCAGGTTTCGCCAGCTCCCCCACCCTGAGTCGTATTTAGTGTCGGGCTGAGCCCTCTTCCCTACACTCTAGAAAATGTACCCTCCACCAATCAAGAGAAAAGTACATTGGTCCCTTGGTATATGTCTATAATCTGTTCAAGATCCTTATACCAACAAGAACTTATGCCAACCAGGACTTATGCCAACAATGACTTATGCCAACCAGGACTTATGCCAACAAGGAATTATGCCAACCAAGACTTATGCCAACCAAGACTTATGCCAACCAGGACTTATGCCAACCAAGACTTATGCCATCCAGGACTTACGCAAACCAAGTCTTATGTCAACGAGGACTTATGCCAACCAAGACTTATGCCAACCAAGACTTATGCCAACCAAGACTTATGCTTACCAGGACTTACGCGAACCAAGATTTATGCCAACCAAGACTTATGCCAACCAAGACTTATGCCAACCAAGACTTATGCTTACCAGGACTTACGCGAACCACGATTTATGCCAACCAAGACTTATGCCAACCAAGACTTATGCCAACTAAGACTTGTGCTTACCAGGACTTATGCCAACCAAGACTTATGCCAACTAAGACTTATGCCAACCAAGACTTATGCCAACTAAGACTTATGCCAACCAAGACTTATGCCAACTAAGACTTATGCCAGCCAAGACTTGTGCTTACCAGGACTTACGCGAACCAAGACTTATGCCAACCAAAACTTATGCCAACCAAGACTTATGCCAATCAGGACTTATGCCAACCAGGACTTATGCCAACCAGGACTTCTTTTTTAATTGTTTTTGGTATATTATAAATTGTTGGGGTGTATAAAATAGTTTAAAGACTGCTCAATACTAAAATACATAAATACAAAAAGTATTTTTTCAAGCACGCGATTCCGTATTCAAAACCAGGGTCGTAAGCTAAGAAACATGTTCCGTGTCTGAAAAGGACGTATACCAAGTTGAATGTATACCAGAGCAGACGCATAGCATTAGTATTACACATTTCATATTATTTCAAATAAATTATTATGTTTTTATTTTCTATTCAGTACTTGATAATTATAATATGTAATACTATTATTGTCCATCTAAATTAGGCTTACGCCTTTTGGCCCTCCCCTAGACAATGTATAACGTAGCTAAACAGGACCACAACACCCCCCCCCCCCCCGAAGTTGTCTTTGTGTCGTCGCCCCGACACCGTAGATCGGTGTTTACCATCCTTGTCAGACTACATGTGTTACACTAGTGAAATGTATTTCGTTTTCAATGGTAAGACGGCTGGGTGAAATGGGTCGTGGATAAGAATGTATTTGACTGATTCGCAAACAATTGTGTCGTGTCTCCATGAAGCTACTTACTGGCAAAGTTTATCCATACTAAGAAAGTTTGTCGGATCTGAGTCGAACCAGAAGATTCATTTTGGGCTAGAGTGAATACTGACAGAGCAAGAAGGGCATAGATCGAGCCTTGAGGATTAAAAGTAGAAGTAACGGCAAAAGCCAGTAAAACGGTTGTACACGTAAAACTCAGGTCTAGGTAAAAGCCAAAAGTTCAAGCGGACGACTAACCTCGACCTTCCGCCGGAATTCACAGCCGGTGAACGAAGAAGAAGAAGAAAAGTAGAAGTACATGTAATTGTGGAGATCGTGAAAGTTTTGTCTTATCTCACCAGCACCATATCATCAGTGTCCCCGTGTGGGTTCCAACGCTTTATCTTGAAGGACAAAGAGAATAGACCGACTGCCCCTAACGAGAATGTCGTAAAAGTCGACTAATTAGGGGAGTTTTCTATAAAGTCGAAATTCATCTGCCTGAGAGACGATGCACCAACCGTTTGCATACACATAAGCCAAATCTATAAAACGGGTGAACACACAAAATTCAAGTTCTGGAACAATGACAACGTCTATATTAGATTTTACAGTCTATGAACGCGAAAAAGAAAAAGAAGATATCATTCAGTGCCTTGACTGTGGTGGGTGATCATGCCTCTGCGCAGGAACTCCAGCAGCATTCAATAGCTCGGATGCTAGCACCTATCGATACTAATTCAAAAAAGTTTGTTGCGCCTCCTTTACAGGACGTTCATCATCAATCAGCAAGTCGTTTACAGAACGTCGCTCTCTTCACGGCACGCCTGAAAGTATCCCTTTCCCTAGCCAGCTCTCCGGCCCCATGTGCTTTTTTTACTTTGACCAATTTACTAGTGCGTTGCCATAGGTTCTTCATGCTATTTAATCACTGCATTGCTAATACAAGTCTTTTGACTACTTTTGAGCAGTCGCTTAATTTTTTCTAAAACTTGTACACTGTTGGAAAGGAGAACTGTGTCGTCTGCATATAGGACTTTGCAGAAAAAAAAATCATTTTTTTACCGTTGTGGTTTTTCTAGGCACATTTGCATCCATGAGTTTGCCATTACTATCTGAACGGCTGGCTTCTTCGTACTACTGTCGAAACCAACGCAAGGAGCAAGGCCCGCATCTGGTATCACACCCGGCAACCCGGCATTACGAGCCGCGTTCTCAACACCTAAGCCACATGCGCAGACACTAAGTCCATAGGCTGTCAATAATCTTCACGCGATGACGACCTCTGAATTTCTTTCCATAAACCTTTCGAGCGGTCACATGTTCCAGTTTTACTTTTTTTCGTATCATGATGAGAACAATAACAATAATTACAATGTCTGATATTTGTGAAAAGTTGTCTTGGGACCCTCGCTTTTAAACATCTTGGTTTCCCCGTTTTTCAAATACTGTTTCCCCCCTTCTAACTGATTTCCCCCCCCCCCCCCAATTCTTTTTCTTTCAATTCTTCTTTAATATTCTTCGCATTCTTCTTATTCCATTTATTCTCCTTCTTTTTCTACTCTTCCGCATCCTCCTCTTCCTTCTTTTTCATCATCAAATTCTTCTTCTTCTTCTTCTTCTTCTTCTTTTTCTTCTTCTTCTTCTTCTTCTTCTTCTTCTTCTTCTTCTTCTTCTTCTTCTTCTTCTTCTTTTTCTTCTTCTTCTTCTTCTTCTTCTTCTTCTTCTTCTTCTTCTTCTTCTTCTTCTTCTTCTTCTTCTTCTTCTTCTTCTTCTTCTTCTTCTTCTTCTTCTTCTTCTTCTTCTTCTTCTTCTTCTTCTTCTTCTTCTTCTTCTTCTTCTTCTTCTTCTTTTCTCCTCCTTCCTCTCTTTGTTTTTCTCCATCTTCCCATAGAAATATTCTTAAGTGGCGAAGGCTCAAGGTACGTAAGCCTCCCGGTTCAAGCGACCCTGACACTGATGTAAGCAAGATTGCAATATCATAGCATGTACTAGATAACAGACTGGATGAAAGCATTAGGCTTTGCAAATTTTTAACTGGCTAAAAAAATATGGCCAGGTTCGGTTCAGATGTGGCTTTCACTTGAGCCTGACCACCCGTGGTATTACGGATAAATGCTAGTCAAGCTGAATTCTTCTGATTGAACTGTATTCCCATGTCAATCAAGCCTAACTAAACATGGGTACATTCAAATCTTCTGGGAAACCAGGCGACTAGTATGATCATGACCCCTCCGTTCACTCAACTGAGTAAAAGTAAGTAAATACCGCCCTACACGACAATAGCGTATCGAGCAGATGTGGCTAGCCTTGCATTGATCGGCACTCAAAGAAAGAAGTAGAAAGATAGAAATACACACTAGACAACATAAAAATCAAAAGCTATACTTACCATGCCGGGAATGTCAGACGGCCGTCTGAAGATGACAGGTTCGATTCCCTGCACGGTACCTATAGCTTTCGAATTGTATGTTGTCTAGTGTGTTCTTCTATGATATTGATGTAGACCAGTGGCGCTCAACCTTACTAATGCCGTGACCCTTCAATAAAGTTCCCCATGCTGTGGCGGCCCCAAACATATCATTAGTTTCATTACTACTTCATTATTTCAATGAATGTGTGTTTTCCGATGGTCTTAGGCATCACCTGAGAACGGGTCGTTCGACCCCCCCCCCCCTCCCCAAAAAAAAAAAAAGGCGCGACCAATATGTTGAGAACCCCTGATATAGACCAATCGACCCTCGATGTTTGAAGAAGTCAACATCACGTCGGCCGCCATTACTTCCCAGAAAGTTACCTGAGACCCATTTGAGGCTGGGTCGACCTGGGAGCCAATGTCATCTATGTAATAAATCCGTATCTGTCTATAAAATAAAGGATTTGCATCTTTGTCTTGAAGTATAACCATAACTGGACCCCAGACATAGACGAGACTTCCCTAGCATTACAAATACCAGTAGGGATAACTAGTTGAACTACAGAACTAAAATACAGGACCCAGATATACAAAAATAGACAGCACGACACACTTGTAGGGACACTTAGCCATTTAAACGCTCAAGAAAAGAACAGAATACGACTGGAAAATAACGGTCTAAAAATTATGTCAAGGTGGCAGACACTGTCATAACACAGACGGATGACAGTTATGTTATCGCAGTAACTAACAACAGCCTTAGAAAACGTTATCGAAAAAGCTCTAGAAAAGATACACTTGTAACCTCTGCATGGAACACATCTGATAGTTGACATGTATGTTCTTCGGGACTTGGATAAAAAGTTTATCTTTTTCAAAGTCGACCTTTTGTGTTAATGTGGGGGTTATCTGACCATACAGGACTCTCTTGGTGTTGTCGTGTAGGATCAAATGATCTAGTGTGTTCCTCTGTTTCTTGGATTTTGGCTTATCTCCTGTTCTAGATATAAGGTTATAAAGTGTGTATTTTTACGTGATAGTTGATAGTTGAATTAGGACTCGACATTTTGGAACTCGGGACCCTCCCATAAACTCTCGGTCCCCATCTTCAGCAGCAGTCGAAGAGTTCCAATTCCAATAGCACCAGTAACTGATTGTATATCCGTCTCGCCTTTCCATTCAGTGCTGAGCGTCGGTCCGATCCATTGGTAACTCCCTGCAGCGTAATGAACAGTCTGTGCCTCTGCACTGTTCACTCGCTCCCAAAGGGCCCTTACAACATCTAGCTTGTTATACACAAATTATACGTATAAATGCTGCAGCAGTGATAGACAGAACATATGCTGTTAGTGCCATGATCATGTGCTCAATTCGCTTTCGAAATCTCAGGTCGACTTATGGGTACCAGGAAATGTTTTGAGAAGTAAAGACAGCTAGAGTAGCCTTTCCCATCCTGAAGTCAAGAGCCATTTGGTCTATAAAAAATATGAGACCAGCACCATATTCTTGATGAGCTAACTACACACAGAAAGACGGTTGCATTGTGGTTTACAACTATGCTGCGATATTTGACACTTTCCACCCAACACATGTGATTTCAGTAAAATTTTTTTAGTCCCTTTACAGCATGCTTGTTGAGGGACAATGGGTCTATTTTTGTTCCCCCCCCCCCCCACACCCCATCCCCAGAACCTACATGGGCGAAGGAGGAGCCAATGGGTCTTCTCTTGTTTTCAAAAAATGGAACCGCTGGGGAAACTTGTATGTGACATTTATAACTATGTACCATACCCGTGAGCGAGAGTGTTTTAGTACCGCCTAGATTTTCTGAACTCTCAGATCAGGGCTAGGTTCTTGTCACGATTTTAACCACATGTAGTTTATTACCCTGACCACAATAAAGTTTTATTTATTTTTACTCTAAAAGATCCATTAGAGGGGGAACTTTTTCAGGGGACGTCTTTTATTTTTCTGTTTAAAAAAAAGGTAACACCAACATTATAGTTTATTTTTAAAAAACACACACACACACAGACTCACAAACATACACAAACCCGCACACATTCATACACACACTTACACACACACTCATATACACACTCATATGCAGACACTCACACATTCACCCACACACATGCCTATATATTTTTAAGTGTATGAGTGGAGAAGGAAGTTTCTAAACAGCCATCTTTAAACTGTAATTATGACGTTATAACATCTGTCTGCCATGTAATGTCACATACTTAACGCTCTTGACATCTCTAACGACAATATTGACAGGCAACACAACAATGACATGGTTACCGTAATTTCAGTCATACATGTAAGGTTTCCGTTGAAGCTCCTCTGAGTTATCACAAAAGATATCTTCGTGGTGAGTTACAAATGGGTAGACGATGTCTAGGACAGCCTCTACTACGAAAAAAAGACGCAACAGGCGGGTCACGAATGATACAGGGATTTAGGTGGATTCGTCGGAACAGGATACCATGGACCGTGTTACATAAGAGGGGTAGGGGATAACGAAGAGACGAGTGATAATTGAGGAAAAGATTCCATTCAGGTTTAGAGTTAAATGTTTTGGGTCTGCACACAAATGAGTCAGGTCTGTCAAACGGATGCACACGCAACACTCAGGTTCAGGAACAGGAATGAAGTCCAGAAGTAGATAAACAACCAGAGCTTTTCACCAGAGTTTACAGCTGGTGAACGCGAAGAAAAAGAAGAAGAAGAAGAATATATTGGAAGAAGCAGGAAAATACATGGAATGGCAATAATGGTATCAAAATCTCACACTCTAATTGTGGAAACTTTTTTAACTACGAGCGGGTATTTCCGGTGACATTCGCCATTTACTTTGGCCACCATTCGTATGCACTCTAATAGCGCAGTATAACACTGTCCTATGGAAATGCCAACAGTAATGAGTATAATTTCTAATTTCAAAGAAATATTTTTTTCCCATTGCAATTGTTGTTATAGTATTCGCAAGGCATCTTTCGTCGGATGATTTGACTGTTTATGATAAATGCAGTGTTCTTCTCTTTATGTACTTCTTTATCAGCGCATGTAAGAGGAAATGAATAAGCCCTCATGCATGTGGGCTGGGCTACTGCGGATAGTGGACAATGCTGATGCAGTGATTGCACTGCGAGAGAACGTTGGCGAGAATCAAATGATGACTTGTTCCATCAAGTGATGAAATGTTTTCCAGTGTGACTGCATGTCAGTCCTCCAGGCGACTCAAAGGGATCCACGAGATAACATGAAGAGAGACCTGTCACGCCAGCTTAACAGACTCAGAAAGCAATCAAATCGTTCTCCAGTGGATACCTGCTCACTGCGGCGTACCAGGAAATGAGTTAGCGGATAGAGTTGCAAAAAAAAAATAGAACTAAGGAAAAACAATACACCTATTTATTCTTACTATCAGAAATCAAAACACTTATCAAGGAAAAATAAAAAGAATTTTGGAGAGAGAAAAACTTAGAGTAAACAACCACAACACCCCATCAGCAGACTCAACAGAAAGCAACATACAACAATATTCCGTCTAAAAACAGGAAACTTCAGGCTCAACTACCACATGCATAAAATAAAGACTGTACAGTCCCCACATGTTGCTTGACTGACAGGACCACAAACACCTGAGCACACTCTGCAAACCTGCCCACTCTACCTACAACTTTAAAAAGACACCTGGTCTCAAGAGCAAAGTGTGCAGAGCAACCATGAAGGACCTGTAGCTGACATGCGACTTCATAGAGGCAATCCACCTAATCTGAGCATACGAAACCGAACACAAAGAAGAAGAAGAAGAAGAAGAAGAAGAAGAAGAAGAAGAAGAAGAAGAAGAAGAAGAAGAAGAAGAAGAAGAAGAAGAAGAAGAAGAAGAAGAAGAAGAAGAAAAAGATGATGATGATAATGATAATGATGATAATGTTGATAGCCATGCAGTGTTTAAAATGTAAAAAAGGCAGGGTAATCCCAGGGCATGCCGAGGGAAAATAGCGAAACCCGCCCATATATAAAGAGGAGGATGACATTCATCCTCTTATATATGATCGTCTTTACGTCCTTTTCAGGACGTAATTTTTTTGTTATTTGAAGCCCCACTCTGGCTTTTGCCAGGGGCCGCAATATAGGCTGGCCATCAATATGGTCAATTGTCTGAACGCGGTTTCTTGGACCTCTCCACGGTGATCCTCATCCACATGGTGGCACTTTGTGTCATCGGGTGTTTATCGCTTGTGTGATGTAATAGTGGGGTTAGAAAGTCAGTCCGTCAGTTCATCCTCTCCATAGCACGAAACCTGGAACAAGGCATGCTGCAGAAGCTGCCTGGTCAGAAGAGTGGTGTTTTGTCTGCGCACAAATCCTTTCCTCCTAGACAAGCAGACAACCCAGGCTTAGGGTCTAGTCCACACTGCTATGGCATTATGTTTTCAGGTTGTGTTTCCTCTTCTTAGGACACACTTTGTATCCTCTCCAGTGCGCTCCTCCGTTTGAAGCCATTAGCAAGATGATTGATATTAGGCTTTATATAAGCAGTCTTATACTGGACGTCAACAGAGTGCAGGAAGTCGCAACTGGCGTTGGATAGGACACACGTTGAGAAAACCTGAGAACAATATAGCTAGAATGTCTTTGCACTGGAACCCACAGGGGCATAGAAAAAAAGTAAGATGAAAAAACACATGGAGAAGGGAGTAGTTAAAAAGGGAAGTTAACATGATGGGAAGGATATGGGAAGAGCTGCAAAGGATGGAACAGCTTGGCGTGAGTTGGCTGAGTGTCTATACTCCACTGGGGTATGAGAAATTGGGAAAAAGAAGAAGTTAGTCCCGACTACTGTTATACAGAACCACAGTCATATCTAAAACCATAACTAGACGGCAAAAACAGAAAATCGGATAGGATGGATCCACATCAGAGCACTATGCAAGAAGCCAAAATTTGATGATGTTGTCAACCATTTCTTGCTGGGGGATATGTTATGAGAGTATCCGAGCATTTATGAGGTAAATGATTTCTATCTGCAGTGAGTATTAACTATCGACTTTACCTTTACAAATAATTAAAACAGTGTGCTAATTATCCAGCGAAGAAATACTTACACTCATCAAACCGAAAATACAAATAAAATTAAAATAAGAGCCACTACCACAGGTAGTCTTACTTTTTTGCTTTTTCTGACACCTCAAATGAATTGTAACAATGGAAGGTAGAGGAGCGTGGATATTTACTCATCCAACACCGGTGCAATTTAAAACAAAAAAAAAAATGGCCTGATTTATTCGCTATGAGACTATCAACCAAAAAAAAAAAAAAAGTTTTCTAGCTTCGCAACAAGCCAACATTCTAAAAGTTTCCCAAATATTTATACGACCTTTAGATGAGAAATTCCTTAAGACAGAAGGCAGTTAGTTGTTAGCTAATCTAAATTCTTGGAAGTAGTACTACATAAATGGCAAATTGTTGTCACGTTGTTGGAGAAAATGTGGTTCCATGAATATAGTGAGCTTTGATTAGTGCAGACGGGAGCTGGGGCGACGGAGGGAAAACAAGAGGGTCGGTAAATGAAACCTGTTTTGCCATTGAAACTGTACTGATACAGTGCTTTATTGTCCAAAAACTATAATGTTTATTTTTCCTAAAGTTTCCAATGCTTCATTTTCAAGAAGTCTCTAATACTTGATTTTCCAAAAGTTTCTAGTGCTTGATTTTTCAAAAGCTTCCTGTACTGGAAGTTCAAAAAGTGTCAGATATCTGATTTTCAAAAAGTGTCAGCGCTTTCTTTTCAACAACAACAACAAGTTTCCAGTACATTTTTTCCCCAACAGTTTCTAGTGCTTCATTCTCCTAAAGTTTACAGGCAGTAAGATTTTAAAAAACAACAACTTGAAACCCAAGGAGTTCAAAGCGTCAAAACAAGGTTTTTTCTTTACTGCATTTCTTATAAAATGATTACGTCGTCGTGGTCATGACTATTTTGTTATGTCGTTTATACTAGAAAATCAATAAACATCTATATCCATTGGTGGAAGACCACTAGGTAATTTAAGTGTCGCAGACGACACCCATCTCGTGGCTGGTTCCGAAGCAGAACTTCTAGAGCTTACTACAAAATTAGAGATAGTCTATGGTAAATATGGCATGGAAATTAATGCCGAGAAAAGCAAGATTCTGGTAAATAGTCATAATAATCAATTACCTACAATCGCACAAACAAATAAGTTATAAGTTAGTTGCATATCCTTTACTAGACGTTGTAGAACCAACCCCAGAATTGTTTTGGCTGTTGTAGTTTTTTTAGGCACGTTTTACAATTAGTAGTTTGCCACTGTAACTTAACGGTCAGCTCTTGATACCAGTGTCGTAACCATAGCAAGACAAACTGTCCGCAGCTGGGATCGAACCCAGCTTCCCGGAATTACGAAGCGCGTTCGCAGCGCCTAAGCCACAGATGCCGACTACAGACAAAAGAGGGGGGAAAAGTTGAAAATATGTAATTGTCTCTGCTCCTACATATGCACACGCACGCGCGCGCGCACACACACATAAGCGCGCGAACGCACACGCACACACACGCGCACACACACACATATACACACACATACACACACACACACACACAAATCACTGGTATTGTCAATTTTCTTATACATATGTGAGAGTTGGACTCTCACTGTGGGAATGGAAAGAATTCAGGCTTTCGAGTGTAATTGCCATAGATGCATTTTACGAATTAGTTATTTCTAATATAACAATAACAATATGTCAGAGACGAAAGATACACATTTGCAGGACAACAAGAGCCTCTCTTGGCAGTGGTGAAACGTCGCAAGCTAGCTTGGTTTGGGCACGTGGTGAGACATGATTTGATCGCAAAATACTGTACTTCAAGGAACATGGGAAAAAGGGGGGGGGGGGGGTAATCGAAGACAGGAGAGCAAAGAAGAAGCTGGAATGACAGTATCAAGAATTTGACAGGACTACCTGGAATAACAGCATCAAGACATTGACATGACTAAGTTATCATACACTTGTTCATAAGGCGGAAGACAGAAAAAAGATGGCGGGTTTTGTGTGTAAGTGCTTCCATCGATACATCTCTCCACCACACGAACGGGTCAAGGATTATATTATGTCGTTTGTGGGTCACATAGGGTGTGCACTTGATTCCCCCATTTCGCTCCATCTCGTGAAAATTGCTCATATCTTCTAAAGAATCTAATGCGTCATTATTTTACTTTATTTCATCAACGTCCATCGCTGGCCGAACGGTTAGAAAGTTGAGCTCTTATGCGAGAGAACCTATTTCGAATCCTGCGGTCGAGCAACAACAACAAAATTCTCACCTGCACAGTCCATGGCGACAGCACTAGCCATGCGACCCTAAAACCTCAGACTCGAAGAACCCCTGCCTACACAGCAGAAGTGCAACAAAGGCAGTAATTTGCAGTTTTTTTTTAAATGGCAGTTTATTGTGTTGTTTTGTTTAGACGTCCTCGCTTTTTCACTCGAATTATACTCAGTGTCATTGCCTGTGGATCACCCCCGCCCACCCACCCCCCACCCCACTCCAACTCTCTTTTCCACTGCTGTGCGCTTCGTGTGCACTTGATTCTTCTTCTTCTTCTTTCTTCTCTTCGACCTTGTACCTCATCGAAGTGTAGGGGGAGATGTAATGTTAAGAGCACTATTAAGACTGATGTTCATTTCTGTAAGGCCGTTCTTAATGTCATCACTCCATATTTTCCGAGGTCTTCCACTCGCTCTATACCCATTGTAACGTTTTAGTGTGGCTCGCTGTGGCATTCTTGTTAGGTGTCCAAACCATTTCATTTGTTGTTCTTTGATGATTTGTAACACTGGCTTTATTCCTAGCATTCGTCTAGATTTCGTGATTTCGTATTCTGTCTTTCCTTAAAACTCCTGCAGCTCTTCTAAGAAATTTCATCTCTGTTTGTCGCAATTTGACGTTCACTGGAGAATATAAGTGTCCACGTTTGGCATTGATTGCATAGTGTGGCAAAAAATAGCTCTGTTAAGATTCACTTTAGTACTCCGAGGTATTTGCTTGTGTGTCAACAGGGGAGATAGTTGCCCATTAGTTGATTAGCTTTGGTACATCTCGAGCTAATTTCTCTGTCCAGTTTTCCACGGATGTGAAAATTGCTCCAAAATACTTAAATTCCTCTGTTTGTCTTAAGGTGTTGTGCACTTGATAAACAACAAAAATGCTGACTGTGAGATCTGCCCCGTTTCACATAGGTTTGTCTGCGAAATTTGTGTCAGTCAAACTTTATCATCTTCATAAAATTCATGCCCTAAACGAAAAAAAAATGTTAAATTTTCACTATCACAAAATATAGGCTACATCAAAGTTTCCACACACACACACACACACACACACACACACACACACACAATATATATATATATATATATATATATATATATATATATATATATATATATATATATATATATAGGCAACCTGCAGAAATCAAAGGAAACTAAAATGAGCACTTAATATTTTTAGCTCTAATGTCAGATCAGTATTTGCCGTATGCAGCTGAAACATGGAGAACAACTAAAACCATTAGCAATAAATTACAACCATTCATTAACTGGTGTCTGGGCAGAATAAAGGCGATTGAATGGTCTGCTGGTATCATTAATGTGGAGTTTTCATGGGAGATGATTCATGTGGAGTTTTCATGGGAGATCATTTATGTGGAGTTTTAGGGAGATCTTCTTCTTCTTCTTTTTCGCGTTCACAGGCTTAAATTCCGGCGGAAAGTTCTTGTTGTTCGTCCACTTCTGGACTACAGTGCTGTTTCAAAATCTGAGTGTTGCGTGTGCACCCGTTTGACAGATTTGACTCATTTGTGTGCAAACTGTTGGTTCCTTGCCTCCTAATCAGATGCACTCCGACTTTGAAGGAAGCTTGCTTGCTTACGACATGCTTTTGTGTAGGTTTTCCCTATAATAAGGCCCCGGGACTCACACGGGGAAGGACAGATCTCAAAATTCCAGTGAATCAAGTGGCAAGGAAGAGACGCTGGTGGTGAAAAGGACATACAACTTTACAATACATCTTTACACTGGAACCCGCATGGGCTTAGCACTTAAGAAACACACACGCGAACTCATACACACACACACACGCGCGCGCGCGCACGCGCGCGCAAATACACAGAAAAGGGAGCTACACAATAAATTTACAAATATGGAGGGATATGGGGTAAGTTGCATGCGATAGCAAAGGATAGAGTGTCTATTCTCCTCAGGGGGGGGGGGGTAGGGGGAGGGTGAACAAGGCAGAATAAGAAGAAGTACAGTATGTAAAAGGTGAGGTCTGACCTCTATGCTACGGCTGTTGCCGTGTTTGCCGTAGAAGACGAATGTTTACAAAAAACAAAATTAGATTACACAAACAACAACAAAGAGTTGAGTTGAGTTAAGTCCAGAATTGTACACAAACAACAACAAAGAGTTGAGTTAAGTCCAGAATTGACATCACAGCACTTGGGGTATTCCCATACGCACTCCATCGCCATCCCCAGCAGCCAGCGGAGAGTTCCAATACTATTGGTGCCGGTCGTAGTCTGGTTATATGTCTTTCTTGCCTTTCCTCTGAGCGTAGTGTGGCGGCCGGACCCTCTGGTCACACACATTCTCTCCAGGCCACAGTAATCTAGTTTTTCTTCTGACTTCGTTACTTGTTCCCAGCGGGCTCTGATCACATGTGTCTTGTCATGTATCAGTTCACCACTTAGCGATGCAGATTCAGCCAATCGGTCTACCTGTTTATTCCCCACCTCACCGGTATTGTCTGGAGAAAAGATCGAAAGTATGCTCACTACCCGTGACCTCGCAAGTGAATCTACAAACAACAACAAAGCAACTCATTAATAAAGCTTGCGGTGCGTTAAAAGGTGACATGGTCGATTTCATTGCACTTTGTTTATCTCATATAGCTTCCCGCAAATGCTGATAGTTACCACAGTGAACGTTGCACAAAGTCCGAAACTCCCTAGATCTAAAGACGTTTCACAGAAACACATTCATATGCAGTCCGAAGGACGTAGCCCGAAATCGAACCCCAGCCACGAGTGGGACAGCTTAATCCCATCACCCCAGGAGTCATCTTTGCCCTGTCTTTTGCATAAATCGAGTTAAAATATTAACAACACAACATCAACAAATTTGCATATCTAATTTGTTTCTCTTCTTCTGCTTCTCGTTCGCTGTGAACTCGACGGAAAGTTCTGGTTGCTCGTCTACTTCAGCATTTTAGTCTTTTTTTCAGCAACTGTTTGCATGCCCATACGTTTTACCGGTCTAGCTAATTAAGTGCAGACAGTAGGTTCCTCGCCTTTCAGATAGATGCACTCCGACTCCGAAGGAAACACCCTTCATTATTTGAATTTTACGACTTATAAGGGAGACAGGGGATTCATTCTTTCCACCCGCCCCTTTCCCGAACCCAAACGGGAAAATTAACAATTAAAGTAATAAATAAGTTCCAGAATAAATAAATATATAAATTATTTTTCTTCTTCTCATCTTCCAGTCAGCTACATCATTGAAGTTTGTGAGTGTGTGTGTGGGGGCTGGGGGTGGGGTGGAGGGACCTTTTGCATGTTCTATTTGAATAAATAAATGAAAAGTAAATAAGCAAAGTGATGGTTAATGATGACTCGAAAGATTGCAAAGACACCCAGATCTAAGTGGCATGCAAAACAACAGAGCCACGTGAAACATACCACACAACCCGATTCATACCACATCATCTAGGCTTCGGGGAATGCGTGCACTCACACTATGACACTACAATTCTTGATGTGCGTACATAGTCTCCAATCTCAGATAATGACTGTGCAGATTTTCTTCTCCGCTTGTTGAATTAATAGTTGCCCTTTTCTGAATTTAATGATGCCCTTTTGTGGAAACATAGGTAACTGGCTGTTTGTTCTAGTGACTCCTACGTGAGGTACAAGATGACCTGATGAGAGGAGGGTAAGGGTGATTTCCAGAAAATGTCAAATACCTTTTTCGTAAATAGGGGGCTGAGTAGTCTCGAGGCATGGCGTCCGCCTCAAGCACTGGTGGTCCTGGGTTCGTCCCCGGTAAAGGCTGCGATTTTTGTCACGTGGACTTCTAGTAATTTCCCCTTGGTCTTCTAGTAACTTTCTCTAGTCCCTGGGTAGTAACATCGGACGCCCGTGTGTATTGCTGCGCACGTACAAAATCCCCTTGAGTTTGGAAATCGAAAAGAGTAGCCTAACATAAGTAGCGCTGCTAGGGCAAAATTTCGAGTTTAAGATCTACCCAAAGTATTTCAAGATCCTTACCGGTGCTACGGAGTTCGTGCACTGCGCTGAGATTTTCGGACTCAGGCTTGAGTTAGAAGTAGAAAAGTAGAACGGAGCACTTACTGGGTTACTACCCTTGTGACATGATGTTGATCCGTTGAAAAAACCACAAACCATTTGGTAAACAAATTTAGCGATAAAGTATATCGCGGCATTGAAAACATTACTAGTGGTTTGTGTTGGCGGAGTTGTGTGTAAAATGTGTTATTCTCCACACTACTGTATAGAAATGTTAAGTGCTAATTTGAGTAAAAACGTAAAATACCCCTGTTCGCGCCATCAGGCGTTGTGGGCATATAGGGCTAGACCTATATTGTATTGACCATCTGGCACGCAGTGGATGATGATGTCAACATCATACCGGGAGCGTAAACTACTCAATCCTAAAACCAAGGAAGGGGGAAGGGGGGAGACAAAACTGCTGACATGCAGAAAGACAGACAGACAGATATACAAACTGACAGACAGACAGAAAGGAAGACCACAAAGTAGCCATGAAAAGGACTCTCCCAGTGTTGAAACGATCAAATGAGACAGACCCAAATACTGTCCCCAGCGGCGGCGAAGTCTACCGGCTAGCCAATGGGCGACACGGTCGCCGATGATGGTAATAGCAGTTCCAACATTCTAGCAAATGGGTCACCTCATAGTTGCTCCTTTCATATACAAGCGAAATCCACATAGGATATACAATCACAGTCCTTTGTAAAGAAAAATTTACACAGACTTAGGTCAGCACATCCAATACTGTACGCACGCATTAAGTGCATAAGGCAGCCGTCAGAAGTGCCAACACAAATAGTCACACTAGAAACGCAGTTCATTGTCGATGGAAGCAAGAGTTACAATAGATCAGTAGTTGCACACGTAATTAATCGCTAAAGGCACCACCATTTCTCTGGCAACAGACAACTCGATATTTTTTTAATATGCACTTCACAAGTGAAAACACATTAGGCACAATGGGAAAGGATTCCAAATGAAATTCGCAGCTCACAGTGTCGCGCCTTGCACTCAGGTCAGTAACCTGGTGACGAAACTATATCCTTTTACTCTACATATGCAGAAATATGCAACGACCAGCTATTGTCAAAAGAAAAAATATGCTACGACTAAACACAGTAAATCTGCCTATTCGCCACATTTACCCAAAATAAAGTGGTATAACATGTTTATTTATCTAAGGTTAAAAAGTAACATGTTGTCCTGTGGATGGGGTAGGCATCCTCATTTCTAGTGAATAAATGAATGAAGTTCAACCCCACGAGGACCAAGAAACCCCGTTCAACCGCAGAGTAATTTAAGGGCCTATAACTACAGTCTGAGTGGGCTTTAAAAAAGACAAAAAATTGCGTCCCAAATGTCCACATCTCTTTAACTACATTTGAAAGAACTTTTTTTTTGGGGGGGGGGGGGGTATTTTTATTCATCAGAATACATTCTTTTGCTAACATTTTCTGACAAGATCAACTCTGTCTACCCTCCTCCACGCTGCTACCTGGAGATTTGATTGCCCCCCTGAGACTTCAAAGTCTGATTCTGTGTTGTAAAACAAAAGGGAAAATCCCAGAAGATCCATTCCACCTCCAAAGAATTAATATAGATAGTTACATGTCCTTTACAGGACGTTCCATAACCAACTTCAGTATTTTTGACTATTTGTGATTTCACTAGAATTTTTACTTTGAGTAGTTTGCCATTGATTTTGATACAACTGATAAAACTGCTGCAATGCGGTCTGCTGCCAAATCTCCCGCAGCTGGGATGGAACCTGGCATCACAGAATTATGAACGCGTTTGCAAGACTCAACCCATAGACACTAAACCTAGTCGTTGTGGGAGAGGAGCAAGTTTCGGATTAACATTTCTTACAAAATCAAGCTAACAGTTTAAAGATCAACCTTGCTAAATTAAAGGCTGTAAGTGAAACTTATATAAATTTTTTTTTTAAGTATTTGGATGCTCTTTATTGTTTAAGTTTTTTTTTTTTTGGTTAAGTATAGTTGGCAGTTGAATTCAGAAAAAGAAAACAAAGTTTGGTGGAAACGTTTGGTTGCGTTTATTAGAATAAAACTATGTACACATACTGCGATATTCGCCTTTTTTTTTTTTAATCCTGTGCCATCAGTGACATCAATTGCTTTCTACTTGACCCATTCATGATATTAATTTTAAAAAGAGAAACTTATATGAAAATCAGTAGTAAATTAACAGTTCACGCCTAGTTGTATACGAAGAAAAATTAATCATCTTTTAAGATTTTTAGTGTGGCAAGAAGTAATGTCTCTCTAACTGACTGACTTTCTACCCCACCAGAACATCACACTGAGCGATAAACACCCAGTGACATAAAGTGCCACCATGCGGATGAGGATCACCAGTGGAGAAGTCCCCTCAAACCGTGTTCAACCATTAGTCTATATTACGGCTCCCGGCAACAGCCAGAGGTGGGGTTTCAAAATAACGAAAGCTTGCATCCCACAAGGGGAAATAACTGCAGTATAATGTCCCTTGGATCATCAAAAGATCAAACATTTAAAATATGACCAGTTTACTTCTAAACAGTATTGACTGCTTCGTAACCAAGAATCGCGACATAATTCAGTTAATTTAAGATATAAGTTACCAACAGGGCAGCTCCGAGTATTACCTCATTACGGCCACACAGTGTCGTGTTATATATAGTGAAGATGTAGTTAAAATACAGAACGGGGTCGTGGATAGTTGTGTTTTGTGTATTTTAGTCGGCTCTGTGGCTAAGTCGATGCGAACGCTTCGCTTCATAATGCCGGGATGCCAGGTTCGATCCCAGCTGCGGGCAATGCGCCTTGCGTTGGTTTCGACAGTGGTATCGAGAAAGCCGACCGTCCAGGAAGCAATGGCAAACTACTGGATGTAACTTGCCTAGAGAAACCACACAAAAGCCAGGGGCTGTTAGGGTTGGTTCTGCAACGTCCTGTAAAGGATGCATACAACTCACTTGCTTTTGTGTATTTTAAGAAGGTTTCGTAGAAGAAACCAATAAATAAGTGTCTGTGATTAAAATTTGTGAATGCATTATTTTCAAAACAGTAATATAACGTTGGTAGTGACCATTGGACAAGCCAGATTTCTTAAGGGTGTTCTGACAAAATACAAAAAGAAAGAGAATATATTACGTCAGAGAGGGATTGAGCAGATAAGGTGCTTCACGTATTATGCGTTGTTTGTGACTCAAAAAGTTACTCGTTTATCTTGTTCAGTGTTTTATTCATCATTCTTCACATCCACGCTTTAGTCTCAGAGTTGTTGAAATATGAATATTATGTGAATTTAGACACAATTCCAATTTCTCGCAGGATTCCATGTTACCACGAGACTAATGAAATCATTACGGTTGCCCCAATTATAACTTCTTTAAAGGTTGAATGGGTTTTGTAGAGTTTGTCAGCTGGCTTGCCATCCATTTTATAATCTCATGATTGTCAAACCATAAAGAGAATTAAACTGCTGTTGACTAAATAAATTAAACTGTGTTTCCACTACCAAATATCTACTTTATTACATCAGATACCACAAAACACAAAATCACAAAGATACAAGAGATGGAGGAGAGAGAGAGAGAGAGAGAGAGAGAGAGAGAGAGAGAGAGAGAGAGAGAGAGAGAGAGAGAGAGAGAAAGATAGAGGGGTAAAGAGAGATGGGGAGATAAAGAAAGTTGGGCGACCGGTGGGAGAAATAAATAAAGAGAATATCTCGAGTATTCCTACAGTATCTCACAACAAAAATACACTTTCAACGATTCAATGCAAATCTTTGTTAACTAAAAAGACACTAGACAAATTACACCTGACACCAAGAAAAACAATCACACTCTCTCACCAACAAACAAATAAACGTAGGGGAGCTGGGGGGGGGGGGTGAATGCTAATGAGAAAGAGAGAAGTAGAACAAAGAGAGGTCAGATTGGGGAGAAAAAACAAGAGAAGGGAAACTGAGAACAGAAATGGGAGACAATGGGAGGGAGAAAGAGACTGTTAGAAGAAAAATGGAGTGAAAAAGATGGATTGAGAAAAGAGAGTACAAAACAGAGAGAGGTTTAGAATAACAAATAATTGTTTCAGTCATCATACTTACCGCAAAAAAACTGGCAACTCAAACATGAGGGCAATATTTCGGAACACAAATTCTAATAAACGACTAATACACAGTCAACTACCGATCGCCTTGAAATAATTTGATTTTCTTTGTTAACTAAATAGACTCCAAACAAAATAAAACACTAAAAAACAAAAAATCACGTTTGACAGCAGAAAACGCAATCAGACACCACGACTGAACCAAACACCCAGCCGGAGACACGGGTAGTCAGCTGGGTACAGCTTTTGTGGCGGCTACTGTATCACAAACATCACTTTGTAGTAACTTAGGAGAAGTAACTATTACTGGGTTGATTCCTCTCGAGTCAGGAGCGAAGGCGCGTGAGGGTTCGGTCACTTTGAGACCACCATATCCCCCCCCCCCTTTTTCACATAACCTTCGCCAAAATAATTTTTAGATATGGGGTAGCGAGGGGACTGAATGGTTTTATACATTTCAGGGAGCTAGCATAGTGTGTCGGCTTACCTGCGGAACCGAAGGTCGTGGGTTCAAATCCGAACAGTCTGCCTTTTTCCAAAAATGACCTTGGCTCACAGGTCAAAGCAGCTTCAAATGGGTATTAGGTAAAGTCCTGGAAAGTAAGGCGGTCGGTGGGATGTTGATAACGTAACCCACCGACTGCCGACTGGTCTATAAAATATAGGGTCATTTCTATATGCCCAATACACATGAAGGCGTGGAAGGGGTCCTTTTCTTTTACTCTTTATATTTTATATATTATTTCAACAGGAAGGCTAGCCCGATGAAGTCGGATATGCCGGCCGAAAGGCCCAAATATCGCAGCTATGCTGTAAACAGGTAAAACACATTTACAGTACTCAGAAACGACGAAGAAGACGATCTGCAAATATACTTCAAATATATTTAGCGCACAATCACCAAGATTATTATTAGTAATTTATGCACTTAAACAAGGCCTAATCCCCCTTTGGCCAATCTTCCCCACGCCCTTGTTTTCGCCTACTAGAAAGATATAAGGGGGCTGGGGCCCACACCTTCCTCACCCCATCATTTTTTTTCAGCCTTTTAAACGGTTTCTTTGTGAATGAATGAATGAGATTTAACCCCATCAGGACATTCACCAAGCGATAAACACCGGTGACACAAAGTGCCACCATGTGGTGAGGATCACCCATGGACAGTTCCCTGAAACCGCGTTCAACCGTTAGGCTATATTAGGGTCCCCGACTTCAGCTTTAAAGTAAGTTTCTATGTGATGGCGCGGCTGCCTTGGGTAGCCAAGGGTTGTGTGAGAATATGGCAACATAAATAAACATACACATGCGCACGCTCAAACAATGGACTCGCGATGTAGAGCAGCCAAGATGTAGGTTATGTTTATATGAACCGTTTTCTTGGAGTTCATTTGCTCAACCGGGTGCAATGACCGAGCTGTGTATGTGCTCGTCCTATCATTGGACAACCTGCTACTTTGTTGTAGTAGTGTACCTCAATAGAAGAAAGCCGCGGTGGTGTAGCAGCCAGACTCTCGCCTGCGGATTTAAATTTCGTGGATTCAGGTCCTTACAGGGCGGGAGTTGTCTTGTTTTGTTTAAAGACCTTGGCTCCCACGTCTGCCCAGACTTAAATGTGTACCAGGTATAGTCTAGTGATGCCGGCGGGATGTTGACCACATCCCCCCACCGAATGCTGATTAGTTTACAAAATATAGGTCTAGCCCTATATGCCCAATACGCCTGAAGAGAAGGGTCCTTTATTATTACCCTAATATAACATAAAACTGTTTATAAATAAGCAAATTCAAATATGAACTACATAAAACACAGGCTGGTTTCAGGCAGAGTAGAGGAAACAGCATCCCATCACCCAAATCCACAACATCGCTGTGCAGACGACACAGTCTTCCTTTCTAACAGTGTAAATGGAATAGAACATTTTAGCATGTGTGTAAATAAAACAAAATACATAGTGTAGATCAAAAACTGTTCTTAGTTTATACAAAAACAAAAATAAAATCTATAGGCACACATACAAACTGCCTGTCATCCAAAAATAGCTATAGGCACACACACACAAACTGCCTGTTATCCAAAAATAGCTATAGATGATGACGAAATTAAAAATGACAGCAACTGAATAGCTCTACGATAAACAGAAATGGAGAACTGATCAACAGAAATCAAATGGAGGATGGAATTATCAATGCAGATTAAACAGTATTTAAAATATTTGGCTAAGCGGCAGCAAAGAAATCAGATTTTGCATCTTTCCTGTAGCAACATAAGGATGTGAGTTGTCGACTATCTCGCAATCATTACAGAAGAAAATACTTAAATTAAAATCCCCCAATATGGGACGCAAATGTTTGCTATTTCAAAGCCCCACCGCGGCTATTGTCAGGGGCTCTATATATAGCCTACGGGTTGAACAGGGTTTCTGGGATTGGCACCTGGGCGATTCTCATTTAGAGTGTGGCACTTTGTGTCACCGGGTGTTCATCGCTTGTTGTAAGGTCCTGGTGGAGTTGAAAGTCAGTCATTCGGACAGAGAATATAGGCTTTTAGCGTGAATGATACTGACAGATTCATAGAATACCGCCGACCAAGGGGAAAAATTATAGGACAAATTACTGACATCCTAAAAAAAGATCTGAACATCAAGGAAGACTGGCTGACAAACAGTCTCTTGTCTTGCAAATATAAATATTTTGGCCATATCGAGCTGAAAAAAATACTAGTGGTGGGCATGATACAAGTGAATGGGTGCAGGGGCTGAGAAGTACACAGATGGCACGGAATATGAGAGACACCTGGAGTTAAAAAGTACTCGAGACGGGTGCGCTGGCGAGGGGCTGATTATCTCGTGGTTGGGCTGTGATGAGAGCGACGTTAAGTAAAAGACATTCTACATGATGATGATAGGGTTGGTTAACGTTTCGGAGATTCTTTTCGGATAGAATTCGTGGCACATAGAATAGTCACTGGGTGTTGATCGTTCAGTTGGCAATTATTTAAGAAGATAATTTTCAATAAATATATAAACAAAACGTGAAGTCGTCTTTATTGTACGATCAGGCATCTCTCTGTTTAAACTAAAGAACCTTTTACTACGCTTTCAGGCGTATTGGACATATAGTGCTAGAGCTATATTTTATAGACCAATCAATACTTGGTGGGTGTCGCATGCCAGCCCACACCCCTATGGTCTTGAACCTGTCACATATTGTAATCGTCTATGTTAATGAGATGATTTCAAATTTTGATTTTTCCTCCATGGGTAAATATTCCTTCTTTTGTATTTATGTGTCAAGAGGTCAGGATAAATACTCAGTTGTATCCTAATTCTCTTAAATGACATGTATTCAAATTCAGCCATATAGATTGGAGTTCTACTTTTGGTGAAGCCAAATTCCTTGGTAAAACTACTGCTTTGGATGCCAATGAATCCCCTCCCGCCTCTAGCTGGAGAGACGCTTAGATCTGAGACTCATTCTTGACTGAGCTTCCAGCCTGAGCAGACGGCTTGCTGCCTTAGCATAGGATTACTATCTATTTTGGGAGCTTAAAGGTAGTGGGAAAGTCAGTCCAAGTCGCGCCTAGGAATGTTTATGAATTCTGTAGTGCCATAATTAATAAGTGCCTCACCCCTGAAGTAAGGTTGATGTACTTCGGAGCTGCGGGATACCGCCTAGACCATTGCGAGCCAACATCGCAACACTTTAACTACTTTAGAATGTCTTTTTTGGTTCATTAGGGAAAACCCTAAAAAAGACACGTGACACCAAAGTTATGTGACAGTGGGTGATGTGGTTAGAATTTCACCGGAAGCCTTTACCTCCCATGATTTTACATTGTACCTATTTTAAGCCGGATTGGCCTGTCTATCTGTCTATCTATCTGCGTATCTATCTGCGTATCTATCTGCCTTTCTATCTATCTAATCTATCTATCTATCTATCTATCTATCTATCTATCTATCTATCTATCTATCTATCTATCTATCTATCTATCTATCTATCTATCTATCTATCTATCTATCTATCTATCTATCTATCTATCTATCTATCTATCTATCTATCTATCTATCTATCTATCTATCTATCTATCTATCTATCTATCTATCTATCTATCTATCTATCTATCTATCTATCTATCTATCTATCTATCTATCTATCTATCTATCTATCTATCTATCTATCTATCTATCTATCTATCTATCTATCTATCTATCTATCTATCTATCTATCTATCTATCTATCTATCTATCTATCTATCTATCTATCTATCTATCTATCTATCTATCTATCTATCTATCTATCTATCTATCTATCTATCTATCTATCTATCTATCTATCTATCTATCTATCTATCTATCTATCTATCTATCTATCTATCTATCTATCTATCAATCTATCTATCTATCTATCTATCTATCTATCTATCTATCTATCTATCTATCTATCTATCTATCTATCTATCTATCTATCTATCTATCTATATCTATCTATCTATCTATCTATCTATCTATCTATCTATCTATCTATCTATCTATCTATCTATCTATCTATCTATCTATCTATCTATCTATCTATCTATCTATCTATCTGTCTGTCTGTCTGTCTGTCTGTCTGTCTGTCTGTCTGTCTGTCTGTCTGTCTGTCTGTCTGTCTGTCTGCCTGCCTGCCTGTCTGTCTGTCTGTCAGTCTGTCTGTCTGTCTGTCTGTCTGTCTGTCTGTCTGTCTGTCTGTCTGTCTGTCTGTCTGTCTGTCTGTCTGTCTGTCTGTCTGTCTGTCTGTCTGTCTGTCTGTCTGTCTGTCTGCCTGCCTGCCTGCCTGCCTGCCTGCCTGCCTGTCTGTCTGTCTGTCTGTCTGTCTGTCTGTCTGTCTGTCTGTCTGTCTGTCTGTCTGTCTGTCTGTCTGTCTGTCTGTCTGTCTGTCTGTCTGTCTGTCTGTCTGTCTGTCTGTCGGTCGGTCGGCTGGTCGGTCGGTCGATCGGTCGGTCAATCGGTCGGTCTGTCTGCAGAGGACTAGCCACCTGTCGGTAACGTCTCTCAGTGCACGAACATTGTATCCAAAGGGACAATCCACGCCGATCTCCGTAAAAATTACCTATCACACATAATGCTATTCTTACTGTTCTTACTAGAGATCATCGCATACACTGAACCTTCAACTACGGAAACCTAATAGATTCACCTGAAGGTCATTGTGTGTCTGAATCTAGTTTTATCTAGTTTTTACACTGTTGTCTTTGGTAATGTCAAGTGTCAAGTAAAGTAAATAGTTCTATAGAAAAATATACTATTCAACCAAGCGTGAAGTGCAAGTACAAAGGAAATAGCGGTGCCCCTCAAAAGGTGATAATTATATCATTTGTAGGTGATATCTTAAACGTATTTACCAGCAGAATTTTTTTTTTTTTTTTTGAAGCTGTCTATGAAAAACTGAGGAGATCAGAGAAATATCTGGACAAATACCTTTATCGACTGCAATAAAACAAAGAAGGTGAAGATACACACTCTTAGACGAAATGAGCTAAGAATTACAAAACAAGCACTATCGTCATCCCCTTGTGAGATGCAAATTTTAGTTATTTTGAAGCCCCACACTGGCTTTTTGCCGGGGGCCATAAATATAGCCAGGCCTTAAATATGGCCTAACGGCTGAACGTGGTTTCCGGGACCTCTCCAAGGGTGATCCTCATCCGCATGGTGGCACTTTGTGTCACCGGGCGTTTATCGCTTGTGTGATGTCCTGGTGGGGTACAAAGTCAGAATGGCTAGCGAAAGGTCTAAGCAAAAGGGGACATCCAAATGAAACAATAAGAAGAACATTATTACCAGAGGCTAAAAATGCTGGGCTGAACTCCATGTCAGAAATCGAGAGATAGAGCGGAGTGGAGAAAACGAGTTCAGTTGAGCTGAGTCAAGAATTGACATCACAGCACTCGGGGCATTCCCATGTGTGCTCCGTCCTCATCTTCCACAGCAAGCGTAGTGTTCCAATACTTATGGTACAGGTCACAATCTGGTTATATGTCCGTCTTGTCAGACCCTCTGATTACACCCAGGTGCCCCATTCTTTCCAGGCCATAATAATCTTGTTTCTCTATTGATTCCGTTGCTTGTTCCCAAAGGGCCTTGTCCACATCTGCCTTGTCGTGTATCAGTTCGCCACCCAGTAGTGCAGAATCTGTTACAGTTACGACATGTGTATGCATCTTGTTGGAGAAAACGAATGCGAGCTCTATGTGACGTCTAACGGCACACAAAGGATGATGATGATGATGATCATAGCGAAAAATTAAATAAATTCTACAGTTTGTACTTAAGAGAAAGTTACCTACCACCTCCGACATTTATTACTTGTTTGTGGGGTTTTCTTTGAAGCAATTTTAGGTTCAGTAGTTTGTATTTGTTTTCTCAAGAGTACGACCCCATTAAAAAATTTTTTAAACAAAAAAGGTTCCTGTGGCGAATCAGGCATATGAGGTTGGACACATATTTTAATAGCCCTTCGATGGATGATGCGGTCAACATTACTCTAGCCGCCTTTATTTCCTAGGACTTCGCCTGGTGCCCATCTGGGGCTGGGTCGACCTGGGATGACGCTCAGAATGTTGTCTAAATCACGCCAGTCTCTCTGCTATCACATTGCTTGCTGGTAACATCAAACTTTGTTATGTCTAGATTGTGAAACTGTCCGCACAACTTCACAGGGCCACTGTCGCCGACTCTAGAGTATAAGAAAAAAAAAAACCGAAGTCATAGAAATTCATCAAAATCACAGACCATTACATTTAGATTGCATGCTGAAAACAAAACAGACTACATTAAAATGTACAAGAAAGTACAGATTTGGGATTGAGGACGTTAGCCATGTGGACAGGAACCATATAATACTGAACCTGTGCTACGGACATACTCTTTCCATTAGAGAGATCATAGGTTTAGAAGGTTAGGAAACATTGTAACCCCCTTGTGGTATGCAGTTTTTCGTTATTTTGAAGAATCACCCTGACTCTTGTCAGGGGCCGCAATATCTATAGTCTGACGGCCGAACTGGTTTCCGGGACCTTTCCACGGGTGATCCTCGTCCGCATGGTGGCACTTTGTGTCACTGGATGTTTACCACTCTGTGTGATGTCCTGGTGCGGTAAAATTTACTACTACTATTTAGTCGGTTGGCATTCCAATGGAAACCAGGCTGTATGGAACAGTGGAAGACGAATCGCATCATAGACTTTATAGAGGCCTGTGACCTCCTCCACTAAAACCTATTGGCAAAGAGCATGAAAAAAAGAAGATCGTTATAATCACCATAATAATAATAATCGATAACAATAATTAATAATAATAAATATAATTATATAATAATAATAATAATAGTAATAATAATAATAATAATAATAATAATAATAATAATAATAATAATAATAATAATAATTGCGTAGTCTGTTGAGATGCGTAAACGGAAATGTTTTGACGTCCAACACGCTCATCAGAATCTCGCTTCAAGTCAAATACCCCACCCTGGCTTTTGCCAGGGGCCCTGAATATAGCCGGGCCATGAATGTGGCAATAACGGCTAAAAGGAGTTTCTGGGACCTCTCCACGGGTGATACTCATCCGCATGGCGACACTTTGTGTCACCGGATGTTTATCGCTTGTGTGATGTCATAGTGGGGTACAACAAGCAAGAGAGAGACAGACAGACAGACAGACAGACAGACAGACAGACAGACAGACAGACAGACAGACAGACAGACAGACAGACAGACAGACAGACAGACAGAGAGAGAGAGACAGAGTTTCAAGTCAACGCTCTTGATTGTCCCCATCCGTCTGTCCAAGCCCTTCTAACATTTATCTCTTTGCCTTCCTCATTGCTCTTTTCCCATCAGTCTTGCCAGTTGTAACAAAGTTCTCCATCCTTCCTTCTCACAACGTGTACAAAACACACTTTCGACTGTCTACTTCCAATTCAGACGTGTCTGAAACACATTGTTTACGTCAGTGATTCCCAAACTGTGCCCCGCAGCGCCGCGGGGAGCAGCGACCTCTTCACAGGGGCGCCGCGAAATATTTGAAGACACACGAGTTGTGTGTGTGTTTTTTTCCCCTAAATCTTACATACAAACAGTCCTACTTTTACCTAGGTTAGGGCGCCGTGAAAAATATCGACTAAGAACAGTTTTGGAAACACTTGTCTGCGTTTAATGTGTCTACTACAGCCTAGTCAGTAACTAAAAGGATGTCACTTATTATTCATTGGGTTCCGTTTGCATCGCGCTCTGAAAGTCGTCAATGACTGACTGACTTTCTACCCCCCAGGACATCACACAAGCGACAAACACCCCATGACACAAAGTGCCACCATGTGGATGAGGATCGCCGTGGAGAGGTCCCATAAACCGCGCTCAGACAATTGGCCACATTTATGGCCTGCCCATATTGCGGTCCCCGGCAAAAGCCAGGGTGGGGCTTCAAATAACAAACAATTTCGTCCTGAAAAGGACGCAGCTGCATAACATAAGTCGTCTATTTTTTTTTTTTTTAACTGCCTCTTTCAATTCACAAATCATAATTTCTGAAATCCCTTAAGATCGTCCCTGGATATATGAGTTTAGGTTTTTTTTTTTTTTTTTACTAACTACCTTAACACATTTTTTTAAATATAAATTCCTAAAATATATAGATTAAACTAACGTTTTGTGTAATTGTTATAATTAATATTTTTTTAAAGCTATTCATTTTCACAATTTCACTTAAGAGTAGCACATGATCAGGGGACAGAAGCAGACATTAAACACTTTTTTTTTTTAAATCTTGGTTTGCTCCCTTCTCTAAATGAAAGTTTTAAATAGCTTACAGTACTTAATTATTGTCGGCTCTGTGGCTAAGTCGATGCGAACGCTTCGTAATGCCGGGATGCCAGGTGCGATTCCAGCTGCGGGTCATGCGCCTTGCGTTGGTTTCGACAGGGGTATCAAGAAAGCCGACCGTCCAGGATGCAATGGCAAACTACTGGACGTAAATGCCTAGAAAACCCACACAACAGCCAGGGGCTGTTGGGGTTGGTTCTGCAACGTCCTGTAAAGGATACGCAGCTAACCTAACTTAATTATTTATTACACGTGCCGATTAGTCTATAAAAATATAGGTCAGGCCCTATATTCCCAATACGCCTAAAGGCGTGGAAAAAAGACTTTTACTTATTTTTTAAATATAATCCCTTGTAGTATCTCTGTTATTTCAGGTCCCAAGCTGGCGTGACAAAGGAGGGCGGAGTTCTTCTTCTTCTTTCGTTCGCATGAAATAAATTGTCTATATCTGCAAAGCTGTCTCTAGTATGAATTTTACTGTCTTTTGTAATTCACTAAGCGGCCCGTAAAGTTTGACTTCCACAAGTGTCTCTTTTGGCCAAAGGTTTTGCCTGAAAGCGTTGAATCTGGGACATTCTTGAAGGATGTGATCTGTTGTTTCAGGTGCCAGTCCACAAGTACACATGGCTGATTGGCCAATCTTAAATTTGTTGTACATGTGGGAGCGAAGTCGATTGTGCCCTGTTCTAAGGCGAAGGATAATGACTTGCTCTGGTCTGTCCATAATATGGTAATCATCTTGTGCCAGTTTCGGTGGCATTCTGATTGATTTGATCATTCTCTTCTTCTGTTGATAAGAGACTGGTATGTCAGGTTGTTCTTCAGTTGCACCTTCCTTAGCTAGTTTATCAGCTTTTTCGTTTCCGGGAACTCCACAGTGGGAAGGTATCCACTGCATTACTAATTTAGGAGGGCGGAGTGTGGGACCATCACCCTGTAAAAATAACTTTGCTACACACACAGAAACTAGCAGGGAATAAAGCCAGTTGGACAACCACTCCAGTGGTGTTCTATTCGCGAGGTGCATGTGCGACAACAGCCGCTGCTAACAGACATCCGTCTCAATCTGGAACGCGATTTTTGCTTGTTTTAAAGCCCCACTCCGGCTGTTGTCGGCTCCCCCCCCCCCCCCCCATTTCAACTTAACGGTTGAAAAGGGTTTCTGTGACTTGTGCGCGGGTAATCCTCATCCGAATGGTGGCACTTTATGTCACTGTGTGTTTATTGCTCGCTGTGAGGTCCTTGTGGGGTTGAACCATTCAAAACAGCTGCTCTGAGGAAGTCAGTAGACAGACATGCACACTCCTTGGGTTAAAAAAAAAATAAGCACCAGAAGAGACTGAAGCCCTTTGTGACATGTGGGTGCACAAGAGATGGTTGTGATGAAGATGATGGTGTTGATGTCTTAGTCGTTAGTCGAGATTACAACATTACTACAGACTGGTTGCTCAATAACTGGTCCGTTCTTGTGCCAGTGGAGTTACTCAAGAAGTCCTAGGTGGCCCTAATATAGCCTAACGGTTGAACGGGGTTTCTGGTACTTGTTCCCCGGTGCCTCTCGTCCGAATGGAGGCACTTTGTGTCACTGGGTGTTAATCGCTCGTTGCGTGGTCCTGTTGGAGTTTAAAGCCTCTCACTCACCAGTGTAAATCACACAAAATATCCATCACCATCCCATTTGACAACTAGTGAAAAACTTGTCAGTTACAGCAAAATTTCAAAGGTTGCACAGGCAAAGTAAAATTACATAAGGCAGCGGTCAGGTGCCAACACTAATGGTCCCAAACCAGAATTGTAGCTCACTGTTGCGCAAAATTGAGTCACGAAAGCCGGCATTACACACACAAAAGGACACATGATATGGTGATTGTCTGTAGCCTAGTGCCTACAATGTTTGGTTGCGGGCACAGTGGTCATAGATTAAAATCCCAATATTTAGAAGTCATCCCCAAATAGGATGCAATCTTTCGTTTGAAGCCCCGCCCTGGCTTCTGCCGTAACCCTGAATGTAGCCGGGGTCTAGCTATGGTCTAGCCATTGATTTGGCCTAACGGCTGAAAGTGGCAGAAGAGCTACAGACAAGAAACAAGAGCTGCACTAGATGATTATGCACATACAATGGAGAGAATGATTGGGAGTGAAAGAGAGGACCACACAGGCAATTTCAGCATTCTATTAGTCTAAAATAAGGTAAGCCCTTGTCTTGTGGACTGTCTGTTTTTCAAGATAAGGGCGCTGGCTTATGTTTGTGTACTGTTATTAATTACACTACACATGAAAGTATTAGTTGTTTCGCCTTGACATCCCACTTCTTTTTCTAACTATTCACAACACACGTCGGTACAGGGGCGTCGCCTAAAGTGGGAGGGGGGGGGGGCGCACGAGGAAAACAGAGCAGAAGAGGTACAGACAAGAAAGGAGAGCTACATTAGATGGTTATCCACAGACAAGGGAGAGGATGAATGGGAATGAAAGAGAGGACAAACCACGTAATTTCAGTATCCTTTTAGTCTAAAATAAGGGAAGCTTCCTGGTCGCCCGCAATTTTAGAGGGGGTGCCTTTTTTTTCTTTTTTTTATATGTACTGTTATTAATACATGCGAGTAATGGTTGTTTGGCCTTGACTTTTCACTTTTTTAATAGTCGTTTCACCCTTTTATAACATAAGACGGTACGAGGGCTTGAGAGGTTGGGGCCACACTAATAACAGTATTTGATACAGGTGACCACAATATGGGGTGCTTAGGCCTGCCCTTTGTGAAAGTGGAAGTCGTTACTAACAGAAATCTTTGGGGGGGGGGGGGGAGTGAGCACTTTCACTTGACCCCAGTTAACCACCAGGTCACTTGACCGCCATCTTGGGGACAATCTTCACCTCCAACTCCAACTCCACCTCGAACTCCACTCGACCTCAAACTTCTCTCCACACTCCGCAAATGATACCCATAATTAGCTTCTAAAACTATGTATGTGATATATAATGGTGCAATAGGACAATGAATGAGTGAATGAATATAGTTATATGGTTAAAGGGAATTTTTGGAATTTGCATCATCTTTGAAGTGTCAATCATACAGACTGCAAATGTGGAGGGGGAACTGGAATATTTTTTTTTTTTTTTTAAATTTGCAGCACGACTGAAGATGGGAGAAAAGTCTGGGTCGTTATAAACCCAGACCCTGGCAGATCAGCTACTCTGCATTTTGAACATTTTTCTTGACATGACGTCCGCATTATTGTCCTCTCTTTCAAAAATTTTAATAGCAGTGGAAACTCGCTACCTTTTTTTTTTTTGTTGCAACCTCTCATTTTTAGTTATACTAAATGCATCAAATATCTCAAAATAGTTCAATGAATAAAGTTTTAGGCCTGCTGACCCGGTCTTGATGCCTTGTTTGATATTGAAAGTTCCCAAAACCTGGCCAAATGTGTAGGCGGAAGATGGCGGCTGCCAGCAACCACAAAGATGATGCTTTTGTTTGCAACACAAGAAATGATTTCGTGTGAATTTTATCATTTTCGATTGGTGAATATGTTATGTGATCAAAGTAAATGTTTAAAGAGAATACGAAATATCTGCAGTTGCGTTCACTCGGTGTAGTTTTTGGTGGATTATGTATTTATTATTATTAATTAGTAATTATTATATTTTGGTTTGTTTGTTAAATAAAGAAAGGAGTCCTTTTCCAGAAACTGATTGTTGTGTGCGCATCCATTTCACGAGTCTGACTCATATGCATGCAGACTGTTGGTTACTTGCCGCTTAGGCTGGTGTACTCCGACTTTGAAGAAAGCTTCCAGTTAGTCGACTCTTAAAACATGCTTTTGGGCAGGAAATAGGTGTATTTTTGTTTTCCCCACAACAATGGGGGTCCCAGAACCTGCACGAGGAGCTTGCTGTTTTCATTCATAGGATGCGCTGTCCACTTGTCCACACACACTGCAAAATGGAGACATAGACTTGACATGAGTTTCATTTGTTAGCAGTTATAACTGTTAGTTAAAGTATGCGTCCTTTACAGCATGCTGCAGAACTAACCCGAGCAATTATTTTTTTTTAGAGAAAGAGGAGCTATTGTGGGTTTTTTTAAGCAAATTTACATTCAGTAGTTTATAGTTTGCCATTGCTTCCAATACCATAGTCGAAACTAATGCATTTCAGTCTGTTACCAAATTGCCTGTAGCTGGGATCAGAACCGGCAATGCCAAGTGTGTTCGTAACGCCACAGGCTTCGACTCTAATTGTTAATAAGTATAATTATAATTCATTAACTTTATTACTATTTTTTTTCAGTTGAAGCTGCTTTCTGGTAGAATTGTTACTACATTCTGAGGAACAAGTAAATGTAGTTTTCATCATGAGTCCCTTGTTCTCATTGTGTCTTTTAATGAATGTACTGACATTCAGTGGAGGCTCGAGTGCAAGTCACTGTGAGGATGGAAATTACTACAGCATCATAGATAACCTCTGTAAGAAATGCTCCAGCTGTCCCACAAACCAAATCATTAAGCACCCTTGCACAAACTATGCCGATATAAAATGTGGACCATTTAAATTCATTGACTTCCCAGATCCCGGAAACGAGTTGCCGTACCGCAGTTCGGCAGATGAAATGTTTGATGAGAAGGATTACTATACTCTGAATACCAAGATTAAAGATGTGAGAACCTCTTCTAGAAGAAAGTCATCTGCACATGATATGGAAAGTCCTACAACTATGGAGAAGGAAGATCGGGAGTATTGGAAAACACTTGCTATTGCTTTGATTGGGCTTCTGAGTGTTCTTATTGTTGTGGCAACCATAGTTGTGCTGCTGGCTTGCCGTAAGCTGCAAAAGGCAGCGGTTATTAAGCAGCCAGACGAAGGAGATATGGGTATGTATTTTTAAACTATAGTTGCCAATTTCAAATGTACATTCCTTGAACATCTAAATAGAACAGACTGCCAGTAAGGATAACCCAGTCAGCAAAACCCTGCAGAAGTCGGATGTGTTGACCAAAAGGCACACAAATATCACAGCCATGCTGTAAACGGGCACAACACAGTTACATCTTTGGATGAACGCAGAGAAAGAAGAAGAGCAGACCATGTCAAAATTTGTCATTTATGCAGTGAATACTGTAGAGTCAACAAACACTTATACATATATTATGATCCCCGTGTGGGTTCCAGTGCCCCATTATAGGGAAAACAAGAACAACCTACTGCCTACCAAAAAGCATGTCAAAAGAGTTCACTAATTGGGAGCTTCCTTCAAAGTCGGAGTGCATCTGCCTGAGAGGCAAGAAACCAACAGTCTACATAGAAAGGTGTCAGAACTGTACAACTGATGTGCACACAACTCTCAGGTTCTGTAGCTGGACTAGAGTCCAGAAGTGGACTAACAACCAGAACTTTCTGTTTGAGTTTGCAGCGGTGTGCAAGAAAAAGAAGAAGATATATTATGTTTGAGCCAAACAGTTCTTCAAGCTGAACAGGCAGCAGAACATTTCTTGCAAGACTGTCATTTCCTGGAGTAGCTGTGAAGCAGCATCTGGCCACACCCACTAGACCTGAAAACCAAACTGATGGGAAACCTAAAAGACCTGAGTCTGAAATCCCTATTTATGTCCCACCGTGGATTAAGTGAGTGACTTGAGATCGCAGAAGAAAAAGAAAATATACATTCATCATCGAGTAGCAGGTCCTTTCCCCGTTCCCATGCTTCTTGTATTTTCATACAGGAGGTGTCTTTAAGTTTCCTCTGTCTACCTTTATGCTGGTCCCAGGTCGACCAAACATAAAATAACTAACAGGAAATGTCAAAGGAATCAAGAATTAACACTGCACTCAAGAAATTCCCACACATGTTCCTAAGTAGCCAGTGAAGAGTCAGTATGCCAACAACACCAGTTGCAATTGATTAAAAGTCTGCCTATGTTTTCCCCTTAATGTTAAATATCTTCCAGAACCTCTGCCCACCCTCCTTTGAATTAGGCTTTCAGCATATGGAATCTTTCTCTGTCCTGTTGCACTTTTTTTGTTCTTCTTCTTTTCATTTGTGCAAGTGATGTAAATGCATTGTGCCTATTTACAGCAGAGCTGCGATATTTGCGCCTTTCAGCCGACACATCTGACTTCCTCGAGCATTTGTTGACCAGGTTATCTTCCTGGATAGTTTCATGAAACATGGACATATTGAGCCCTTATTTTTGTGGAATTATCTTGTCCATTATCTACAGGTGTTGCCAATGGAGACCCCATCTAGGGCATTCGTGAATAAACAGTTTGGCCCTCAAGGGATGGCAGGGACAGATCATTGGCATTCTCTGCCATCCACGAAGGCTTCTATAAGTGCAGAGCCAACACATGACGCTCTGGTCCTGTGCTAACCCAAGGAATCTTCAGGTCCTGCACATTACTGCGTAATCTCACATCCGTATGTTGAGCTTTTCAATCGTCACAGACTGCGCCCTCCAGAGATCAGCAACGAGCAGCCCTCAGATCCAGGACTTCGATCTCCACATAAATATGTACATTTTGATTTGGCACATTGGACATCTTTAACGTTGTTTCAGCTGGAAACTTAGCGAGACAATACGGCAGAAGCATGTACCCGGCATTGCTCCCCCTTTTGGGTCCCGCACTCTCGCAAGTGGGGCAAATAGTAACTGGCATGCAAACTTTTCTGCCAGTTAATAGGGCTTTTTTCAATTGGACCACTGGGTCTTTGTTTCTGAGCCATAAGACGGACAGTTTTACAGTTATACCATATCAGTTACGCTGTCAATGTTAGATTGTTGTGGTGTATCACAAAGTGGTGTCGGCGACATTGAGGAACAGCAAGGAATGTACGTAGACGGAACTGGTCCACCAATTACTGCCGGCTTGAGATGTTGCTCGTCTAGGCTGCGAGCAAATCTCTTGTTACAGGGCTGAATCTCAGCAGTACAGTAGTTCTTCCCACTCTACACACATTTTAACTGAGGGTAGTCATTTGGTAGTGTGTTTGGCTAGCAGTGGTTACCCATGTTCCAAAAGGGCTTTGATAGATGTTGTCACCCATGCATTAGGGGTGGGCTGATGTGAGCCAGGCTGGGCACTACATCTCTACCAACTCTGAGAACCCCCACCAGCTCGGTTTAGGTCACAAAGGTAAGCCCTTATCTGTGGCGCACAACGTGGATGTGCGGCAGGATTCTTGTGTGAGGATCTGTAAAACCATCCAAGAGCCGACTGGCGCCCGTAGGGAGGTACAGATTAACTAGCTCCTTATACACATCACAACACTCTTAGCTTTCTCTCACACTGTGATCTTTATCACTGCGCCACCACTATCAATTTGATATCAAATAGCTCACCTCCCATAGAAGCGACAGCAGTGAGCCTGTTAGCTTGCTCATTACCCTGCACACCGAATATCCTGGGCAGAAAATCTATGTTGTGCTATTGATCTGAGTGATTGTTGACCAAAACCAGCACTCTTCATGGTTCAGGCAGGATCTGTCTGTCCTGCACAGCCAAAGAAGCAGTAAAGACCTATACTAGTATACCTCATTGTATGTTAAGAGCTCCTTTGGTTTTTTTTTTTTTTTTTAAACTTGCATTAGGGCCTGGGTCATGACTAGGATTGTTCATCGAGGTCTATACCAGTCTTCCACAGAGTATCTTGTAGGATTGCGCTCATGTAAGATTGTCTCTCACAAGGCAAATTCTGGTCATTCTCAAAAGATTTGCTTTAGAACAGGGCTGTTCAACCTGGCAGGCTGAATCCGGTCTAACGAGTTGCCTGCAGATCATTGCCAGTTGTATTAATAGTCTTTAGGATCCTCGCCGGTGCTACAGAGCCTGTGTACTATGCTGAGCTTCTTCGGACTCAGGCTTGAGTTAGAAGAAGAACAGAGCACTTATGGGTTAAACCCATGTGCCTTGATGTTGGTCCGTTGTTCAAAATTTCAACTTCAATAATGGTCTTTCTATACTTGGGCCTGTGGGCTATGATGATCTCCATGATCAACATTTGACCTCTGAGTAAACCTAATTAAATAGCCTTGCTAGAGAAGGTGTTTGAATACTTCGTTGTTGCAATGGGCGTTCTTGCCTCTCCACAATCTGCGATTAGTTCATGTGTTGACACCTCTCCATGCCATGGCAAAAGGCTGTCAAGAATCTTCACACGTTGTCTGCTTCTGTCTCTCTTACCACAAATCTTTCCAGTGGTCACATGTTCTGTTTTCCCTCTTTTCATAACATGATCAAATAATGATGGCTGTCTCTTTCTGATGTTTGTTGTAAGTTGTCTTCAAAACATCTGAGTTGCTTTTTTTTTTTTAAATAGCTATTTGTGACCTACTTAGGAAGGAATAAATCAAGAACTTGCACCACTGCACTTCAGTCATTCCCATTCTTCAGTAGGCAATGAAGGGTCTTTCCTTCTCATTTCTGTGAAAAGATTCTTGGCATTAAGTGGCACGACAGGGTCACAGACACTGAGGTGTTGGAAAGAGCAGGTACTTAGCCCAAAGCCTGGATGGTTTTGTAGATACACTGTGTTGCTCATGCTGCATGATCCTTCTCTTAGCCTGCCTTGTTTAATCCACAAAAAAGGTAACACTAATATATATATATATATATATATGTATATGGAACAAAGCATGCTGCAGAAACCTCTGCATCAGAAGAGCTGTGCGCTGTCTGTTTACTGCAGCTTCCCTTCTCGATCAAGGCTAAGGGCCTGGGTCTGCCCTGCCATAAGGTTGAGTTTTTAGATGTCATTTTCTCTACCTAAAATAAGACATTTCCAAATATGGTTGTTTAGTAAATCATTGAATGTCAATTTCAGATGATGCAGATTCAGGCTACGTTGTCATTAGAGCCATCAGAATTGTCCCGGATGCCAGGCCTGGGAATGCAGATCTCAGCTTATACACCAAAGATGAGTACAAGAGCCATCTGCCCCTGCTGGGACCATCCTCTGACATGGATCTGCAGCCTGTTGATGACACTGTTACTGCTTCTGCAGCTGCTACTTCTCCACATCCTCGTCGCCTGTGTTTCTTGCCCAACGTATACAAACCCCAGCGACGGCTGCTCAACTACGATGCAGATGATGTCTTTGAGTCGGATGACAGTGGTAGCTCATTCATCATCCCAGGCAAATCAAAACTTCAGATAAACGCTGACAAGGCATTAGATCTCAAAAGAAACAGTTCTAGCAGTAAGAAAAATGGAAACTCAAAATAAGATCAATCCTATGGATACTTTTTGCTGAAACAATCATTACCACTTAGTACAGTGGTTGGTTTTGTGTACAGAAGCTTCATGAGGTCAGTTATTTATAAAAAAAATGAGTTGTCACATTTCAAAAGAGGAAGATCTGCAGAGAGGAAACTTTAAGATATAAAGTATTAGAAATAAAGAACATTTACATTAACAAGATAATTCTTGATTTTCATTATATTAGGAAATTGATTTGTAGAATAGTAACTTAGTTGTACGTCTCCATTGTGGAGATTGAAAAATTTTGTTCGATTTAAATTATTTTTAACCCACAGCCAAGGAGAAGATAATGTGCATGGTGTCCCATAAGCTTCCAGTACACAGGAAAAATAAACATATCACCAATGCCATTACAAGCTTAAGCCCAGCTGTCCCTATACATGTTCTTCAACAGTGGAGGATACACATTGTAATGCATTTTTAAAACAGATTTCTCCAGTGTATGGAAACTTATGGGACCCCTCTAGAAAGAGAGGACATTGCATATGATGGTAAAAGATAAGCGGACTTGGTAGAATTTGTTTGAGGACCTATGCTTCATGGAAGAATAAAAGTAGGAGAAGTTAGTTATAAAACTTTTATAACCTCATTCACTTTGTTGCTGATTAATCATCATAGGATACATAAAAAGGAAGTCACCGTGGTGGAGTGGTTAGACACTCACCTGCAGATTGTGGGCTTGCTTCCTGGCGGAGCCTGACATTTTTTTTTTAATGACCTAGGCTCCTGGGTCGACCCAGCCTTGAGTGGGTACCGGGTGCAGTCCCGGTACCCACTCATGATGCTGACCACATCACCCATCTTGTGCCGATTGGTCTATAAAATATAGGTATTGCTCTCTACGCCCAAAGGTGTGGCAAAAGGGTCCTTTACTTTTTTTTTTTTTTTTTCAAATAGATAGAAAAGATGATCTTTCAGAAATTGTTGCTTTAGAAAGAATTGATCTTTCGGAGTCAGAGTGCATCAGCCCGAGCGGCTTGGTACAACCAGCTGCACACAATTAAGCCAGTAAAACAGATATACAGGCAAAAGTTAGGCCTTGGCACAAAGCCAAAGTCCTAATGGACTAACAACCAGGACTTTCAGCCAGAGCTTACAGCCAGTGAACAAAGAAGAAGATTTCATTCATTCATTGTCCTGTTGTGCCATGATGTGTCAATGGCCCTCGCAGTGTGTTTGTCCATTCTGTTGTGTCTAGTGCATCAGTTCAGAATTATGGAAGAAATCCAATCCAGCGCCTTCAGCTTCTGTTATCAACATCTGCCTCTCTTGGACGTCCTCGTTTCCTCATTCCTTCTGTTTCCCTTTTCAGTGCCCGTTTGGTATCTTTGTCGTCTCTTCTCATAACTGTTGATACTAGTGGTTGCCAAGACATTTCTCTTGTATCTCCACTGCTATTGAATTCATTGTGTTTTATGTTTAAAATTGTCCTCAGGCTTTTGTTTTCAAATACATTTAACTTTCTTTCTGTATCTTTAGTAGTTCTCCAACTTTACTGGCATATGGAGGATAAAACAATTCAAAAAGCAATAAAGACATGCATATGTCAGGTGTTTTATCTTCTTTTTCTTCTTCTTCGCATTTATCTGGCTGTAAACTCTGGCTCAAAGTTCTGGTTGTATAGTCTAGTTGCAAAACTTGAATGTTGCGTGCACATCTGTTTTACAGATCTTACTTACTTATATGCAGATTAGGACAAAAGCAATTCTACATGCAGAAAAAATGAAGAGAATGCTAAACCACCCATTACACGAAAAATTGGCAGCCAGGACAAAAAAACCGAATAAAGCGCACAAGCCTGAACCATCTAACTAAGGAATTTGGAAAGTCATTCTCTTCACTACTTAACCAACAATGTACACCTGAAGAGTTATCTTTCGATCTCTGGGACTCCGAATTATTGACACTCAATGTGTCAACATCCATCCCGAACCTGTGAAACAAAGATGCTGAGCCCGCTTTAGTGAAGAAAGCACTCACAATGGAACACCTCAACAACATGTTCCCACAGGACAGCTGGACGAGAATCTACACGGATGGATCAGCAAAAGAGGCAACTACGTATGGTGGGGCAGGTGTTTACATAAAACACCCAGATGCCACTACTGTGTCCCTAGCAGCCCCCACCGGACGAACTTGCTCTAACTACAAGGCAGAGCTCTCAGCCCTTTTGATGGCAGCGCAGTATATGAACAATCTGCAAATTACCGCAGGCAGGATAGTTTTTTTCACTGACTCACTGTCAGCTATACAGGCCCTTGAGTCCAAACCTACCGACAGCACACTACAAAGTCTAACACAGGAACTTGCTATGTTGTCAAATAAAGCAGAAATTCACTTGCAGTGGATTCCGTCTCACTGTGACTTCAAAGGCAATGAAAGCGCAGATGCTTTAGCCAAGGAAGGCAGTAATAAACCACAGACCTACCAGCCACTATCTTTTCCAGAAGTCAAAACTCTCATTAAGAGAAAATCAGAAACAGATTGGAAAACCAACACTGGTTATAACTACGGAAAAGATTTTCTGAAACACATGAACAGAACAGACCAAGTCACAGTTTTTCGCTTACGCACTGGACACTGCAGACTCAATAAACACTCACATAAATTAGGTATGAGCCAAACAGCTCTCTGCCAATGCCTTCGTGCTGAACAGACTCCAGAACATGTCCTGCGAGACTGTCCTCTCCTGGCAGAGCTGCGGAGCAACATATGACAACACCCAGTAGAACTGACAACTAAGCTTTGGGGAAACCTAGGAGACCTTGAAAAGACATCCCAGTTTATGACCCACAGTGGATTATGCGCATGACCAGAGATCGCTGAAGAAGAAGATATGCAGATTGTTGGTTCCATGCCTCTCCAGCAGATGCGCTCTGAATTTGAAAGAAGTCCCCAGTTAAACTCTTCAACATGCTTGTTGAGGAGGCAGCGGGTCTCTTCTTGTTGTCTCCACAATGGGGTCTCAGAACCTACACGGGGAAGGTGTTTTATGAGTCCTTTCATTCTAAAAATGACCTGCTCCCTAGCTTAGAGGTTGCTAAATGTTTTTACACTTTTATGATTCTAGTGTTAGATTTGCATGACATCCTGTCCTGAAAGCTGAGGTATTTTGACCATGGTAAGAGTTATAGTGACCTGAATAGTGATGGGTCGCAAAGTTTCCGTTTAAATGGGTTTGGGGCTAACCTTCACAAAGAGGGATACAAAACATTGGAGATGCATTGACTGTTAAAGCTGGAGAGTTGGCTAGAAAAGAGAGACCTTTTAGCCATGCTGTGAGGAGCTGAACGCAGTGTTCAGTAAAGGACCTGCTGTTTGGTGGTGATGATTGTTCGTGTCTTCTTTGTTTGTATCTTACAGATTTGTTACATGCAAATCATAGGCTTATGCATGCACCAGATTAATTGGTGGACAGAAAGAAATGACAGCCTTTTCTGCCATTTATTTAGCATTTTTTAGGCTGATGTAAAACAAAGGGTCTTGAGTCTGGGGATTGGGGGCTGCGCAACTATTTCAGTTGCCCCAGATGTTCAGGTTAGAATGTTTATTTTTGCCTCTAACAGAAAATTTGAAACCAGGTCTCCTGCATGAGACTCCCAGCGTTCTAGCCACTCAGCCAGCTCCTTTTACAGACAGTAAAGGGATTACATTTTAATGATTGTACATATGTATGCAGATTGTACAATTTTGTACATTTCTGCCCGAGTTGGAGATATTGTTGGCAAAATGTATTACATACAATAAATGTGCTGTCTTCACTGTTAAGTCTTCCATCAATATAGACTTCATGTCAGTTAGCTTTTGGTGTGTGTCGTTAACCCCACCGGGACCGTACAACAAGCAACCTACAACCAGTGACACAAGGTGCCACCAGTGGGATGATGATCACCCGGGCACAAGTCCCAGAAACCCCTTCAACCGTTAGATTATATTAGGGCCCCCGACTACACCTGGGCTGGGGCTTTAAAATAACGAATAATTGCGTCCCATATTGGGACAGGATTATAAAGCTGTTGCATTTTGTTTGTTTTACATGTGAGCTAGTACAAGTTTAGCTTGATATGTGTAAAGGAACAGAGTCAAGGACTATTCTCATGTCATTGTGTATATGATACTAGGTGCATATTTTCATTGACTGATTGGCTGTCGAAAAGTGATGGGGCCAACATATCAAGTCAGCTGCATTCACTTCCCAGGTCATTAATCCTTGTAGCATTTGAGACTGGGTCAGCCTGGGAGCCAAGGTTGTTTTTTTGTTTTTTTAATCGACCACAAGGCATTTTAAACACAACTGGCCAAGCATATAGCAGAAAAGAAACTAGCTGCTGGATATCATGTGAATGTAACTACATTTAGTTGCTTTTAAGCGTTTTAGTTCTACATTTTCTTCCTGTCTTACGCATGGTTGTGTAAAGAATTAAATCTTTGTGCATATTCTAAAGAATGCTTTTGCTTTGTAAATTTAAATGTGAACGCAAACAATACATTGCACAGTTTATTATAGTATTAAATTTTCTGATATTCTTATCCATGGTTGGGTGAAGTAATACAGTAGTACCTCAGAATTCAAACATAATCCATTCTGAGATGGCATTCAAGTTCCAAGGCAGTTTTCCCCATTAAATGTAATTTAAACTAAATTAATCTGTTCCAGGGTCCAGCAAAGTTTTTCTAAATACAGTAAACTGTAAATATTGTATCACATGATGATCATAATTGAATACAGACATAAATATATTTAAAAAAGATATAAAAGACATTGTGTTTAGTTATTTTACTGTAAATAAAAAGGTAAAATAAAGGACCCTTTTCCAGGCCTTTAGGCGTATAGGGCTAGACCTATATTTTATAGACCAATCGGCTCAAGATGGGGGATATTGTCAGCATCACGCCGGCCGCCTTTACTTGCTGGGACTGCTTTCAGTACCCACTGAAGGCTGGGTCGACTATGGAGCCACGGCGAATATTTTACTGTACCTGGATACAAATTGTGACAGAAGTAGAAGGAGGAAGGGGGATTTAGGGAGATTATTGTTTCAAAGGGGAGTCACCCTGCATGATAACATCAGGAATCCTTTCTGATGTTTTACATTGTAGCCATTGACCACTTGTTGTCAGCTCAGTCGGAACCTGCCAGGCATTAGGTTTCTACAGCGCGCGTGCTTTGAGGTAAAATTTACTCGAAAATTTCATTTGGGTTTTAAGTTGTTGGAGTCATGATACGTTCAAATTTCAAGGTACCTCTGTAAACCTTTATGTGTATTCTAAAGAATGTCTTCCCGTTGTAAATTTAAATAACGAGAACACACACAATTAATGAGTTTTTTTCCTGCCGTATGACAAGATATCACATGATGAGAGGATAAGAATAAACAAAAAAATTTATTTTCCTTGGGTTAAGAAGTGGGCACGTAGGTCTGTCTAACATTCTGCTTTTTTAATCTCCCTCCTTTCATGCATTTCATTTATAAATCTGAGAGAGAAAGGTGCCGGTACTCACCACAAAGTCCAAACAAGCTGCCCAGACTCACCACAAAAATAAAGTGTCTGTTACAGTAGCCCCGGGTGAAAAAAATGATCCTCAAAGAAGTGCTGATAGTTCATTCCACTGCGTACTGCCAGGAAGAAAGCCAAGAGTTATTCCAACCTGTAGAAGTTTTTGTAATTTCTGGTAGTTTAATGCTGGCTTTCTGTGGATTTTTGCATGTCTATAGTATGGATATTATGGGTAATTAAGAGAGAAGATGTTTTATATATACAACATTAGCTCCTGGAGAACTCTTAGAATTGATTGTAATTTCTGTTAGTTTTTTGCTGACTTTCCATAAGTTTTTTGCTTGTCTTAAATATGTATTGAATAATTTATTTTTTATTTTTATAAGAATCTTTAGATGAGGGGTAATTGGAAAAGGGGGGGGGGGGGAGTTTAGTGTATACATAAGCTCCTAGAGGACAGAGAGAAATTATTATAATTTCTGTTAGTTTTTATGCTGACAGTCCATTAGGTTTTGTTTTTCTTTAATATTCCTTTTCTTTTTAGCGTTCACCAGGTTTATACTCTAATGGAATGTTCTGGTTGTTCATCCACTTGGGAGTTTACAGCCGGTGAACACAAGGTAGACAAAGTGTGTGCAGGTTGTCCCTTAAGTTTGCATACATTGGAAAAATTGACATATCACTATGTGGAGGACACACATCTAAATGTGTTTTTAAAACAATGCTATTCATGTTGAGCCTACCTTTTATGTAAAAAAAAAAAAACTGGCTTTCAATTTTTAAAAGTTTTTTTTTTTCTTACGTACAGAAATATCTGAGATACCCTAGATCGAAAATTGCGTTGATTGTAAGAAGGAACAGGAGAATCAAAAATTTAAGTAACCTCTTTTAAAACTTGGTGTGAGTAAATGGATAAAACATGTTGTATTTAAGAAGTTATTAAATGGCATGAACTTCTACATATCTCACATTTAACTTCCAGTAGTCTTTATTGTCGGCGTCTGTGGCTTAGTCATTGCGAATGCGCTTTGTAATGCTGAGGTGCCTGGTTCGATCCCAGCTGCGGGCCTAGCATTGGTTTCGACAGTGGTATTGAGAAGCCGACCGTCCAGTAAGCAATGGCAAACTTATGGACGTAAACTTGCCTAGAAAAACTACAGCAGCCAAAAAAATGCTGGGGTTGGATCTCCAACATCCTGAAAAGGATACGCAACTAACTAGTCTTCATTTGCAACAGTAATCAGATAGAGAGCTTTCCACATTTTCATAAGTGGAGTCTGTTTTTGATTAATTTTGTGTATGGATTTTAACCCTGTGAGTGAGTAATTTAGACGTGCCTGGCTGCTGTCGTAGTGGGTACAGAAGATGTTGCCCATCAAGTGAAAAATATTTCAGTAAAAGATTCTGTCTCTTTTGTTTCATTACTTTTCCTGATATGGAAGTATCACTTGTTTGCTCCTGAGTAGTCCTAGTTATGTCTCCGCTGATGGGGAAAGTCCCAGAAAAATTATACTTCTAATCAAAGTCAAGATATTGCAAAACTATATTATCTTCAGATATTGCAAAACTGTATTATTTCCAGATGTCGCAGAACTTCATGTCTCTAGATTCTTTTATTTAGGAAAGAATAAATGGATTTATAAAGTAAATATTTCTGATGGCTGTTGAGTTGGATGAGACTTCTTCTTCTTCGCATTCACAGGCCTTAAACTCTAGCAGAAAGTTCTGGCTATTCGTCCACTTCTGGACTTTAGTTTTGTTCAAGAAGTTGAGTTTTGTGTGCTCGTCTATTGTACAGATCTGGCTTATTTGTATTCAGACTGTCCTTGTCTCTCAGTCAGATGTACTCTGACCTAAAAGGAAGCACCCCTAATTAGTAGACTATTATGATATGCTTATTGTGTGTGGGGGGGGGGCAGTGGGTTTATTTCTCCCTCGCTGTGTGGCCTCAGAACCCGCACGGCAAAAGTTGAAGGAGATAAAAACTTAGATAAATGAACTGGTCTCATAAAGCCGTAACTTAGTTTATAGGGAGATTTGTTTTTTTTTTTTTTTTTGCTAAGGAATTGCTTGTATATTTTACACACAGACTCCACATATTATTTGATGTTTTTTTTTTCATGGTTTGATTATTGCCTGGCTGTTTCACTGTATCACCTCAGGTGCATACTACAGTAATAATTGAATACCATGAAGGACAAAAAAATGAATCCTCCTAACTTGACTACACAATCAGCTAAACTCAAAAGTAACTGCCATAAATACGAGATCACTGGTTTCTATGTACTTTTAGCCGAATGTATTTGTCTCTGATTATTTCCATGTCATCTTCAATTATTTAACATATTTAAATTATTTCAGCATTTATTGACATTTGTGGTGAGACAAATGTAAGATTTCCTGCATTAATTTTTTAACAGGTGCTGAATTTATAATGCTCATTTTATTGTTTCTAATGTATAATATTTTTGTTGTTGCTGATGTATCCTTTGTTTTTCTATGCTGCTTCAAACTTCTTTAAAGTTTTGTTTAGATATTATGGGTTAAACACTTTTGCTACAGGAACACTTATAAAATAATCTTACTGTTAGTTGATGTATGTTACAAAACTTGGGTTTCATGTACACATCCATTTTGCAGATCTGGTTAATCTGTATGTCGACGGTTGGTTCCTCGCCTCTCAAGCAAATGCACTCCAGTGTTGAAGGAAATACCCCAGACTAGTTGACTTACAACAAGCTTGTTAGAGAGGCAATGAACCCCTATAACCCACACATGGAATCTTTCATTCTTGTCATCGCAAGTGTGGCTTACTTGGTAATTAAATCAAATCATAATCCAGGTGGCTAGCCCTTGCACTACAGCAACTCTCATATAGTGTGTGATTATTCTGTCTTTTGTGAATATAGACAATAATAGAACCAATACAGAACTTTATAGCTACACAACAAATAAATGGTTTGGCCATGTAACAAGATTGCCGTCATATAGGGAACTGAGAAAGCAGTGTTATATAGATAAAGCAGTAACAGATCCAGAGGTTGACCATGCAGAATATGGATCGCAAAAATATTGGCACTGCAGAGAGCAGTGTTGTACGGATACAATGGTAAAATCCAGAGGTCAACCTCGCAGAAAATAGACCACAGAAATATCAGAGACACTGAAAAGTACTTTATATGAAGCGAACAGAAGAGTCTGTTCCAGATATCTCTTCCTACCCTGATGCTGCAGGGCATTCCACTAGTGGAGAAAAGAAGAGGAGGAAGACAATATATATATATATATATATCTATATGAGGCATGTTGTTTAAGTAAGTCCCAGTATAAAATTTTAAGGAAAAAAATCGTAAATAAAAATGATTTATTGCAGCCAAAAGTTAATCACACATTTACATTATTTCTCAACAAAGTCACCATTGACTTCATCACATTTTTGGTATTGTGTCACCAGGTTCTTAATTCCAGTATCATAGAAATCTGCTTCCAGTGTCTTGAACCATTCATTTACACCTGTCAACAGTTCATCTTCAGTTTCAAACAGCTGGGATGCCAGCCACTTCTTTAGATGCATGAAAAGGTGGTAATCACTTGGCGCCAGATCGAGGCTGTAGGGCGGGTGGTCAACAAGTTTTGCAACAGGTAAACAGTACCTTCTGCGATGTGAGGTCGGGCATTATCATGCAAAAGCACATTTTCAGAGGACAGCAACCCACGTTTTTTGTTTTGGATAGCCCACAATTTGTGTGTGTGTGTCCAAGATTTGTGCTTCCCAGGTTGAAAGCCAGTGCTCTCCTCACTCCTCACTGCATTGGTCTCATCAGGTTTACACTCTTTACATTGTTTGCTTCAGTCGAAGATGTTTATTTATGTACACATATGGACATCTCATTTACAGACCGAAAAAAATAAATATCTGCATTCAGGTCACTGTTATCATGACAATGTCTGCTGCGATTAAGGTCATCCCAGCCTGTGGCTGCACTTTATTGATATTTATGTCGCTGTATATAAAACCAATCTTATTTTTTCATTTGGTTTTAGGATATTTGAGTAAATCGTTTGATTGCAAGCCAGAGTTTTTTGATATTCTGTACAATGGTTTGATTAGAAACCACAGTTGTAGAATTGTCTGTATGGTGGTTTCATTAAAAATGCTCTTATATAATCAAAATCTCTTTAGTAGTGTTGTATTGTCACTGTATATAAAAGCAGTGGTGATGTTTTATTGACTTATAGCAGTGATCCCCAAACTGTGCACCAGAGAGCCGGGACCTCTTCACAGGGGCGCCGCAAAATATTCTAAGATACACGTGTTTTATTATTTGTTTTGATCTCTTTCATACAAATAGTCAAACTTTTACTTATGTTAGGGCGTCGTGGACAAATTTTAATTGAAAAAAGGCTCCGCGACTAAGAAAAGTTTCGGAAACACTGATTTATAGGAATGCTTGAAATAGTATATTGGTTTGATGAGAAAGCATAGTTGTAGAATGGTCTTTATGAGTGGTTCCCAGTTAGCTAACACCTGCATACCCCTGTTGGGGGGGGGGGGGGGGGGGTCTGCAACAAAGTAATTACTTTTTAACAGTCACTCTGAACAATTTATTATAGTTCATAATATTAAGAAAGGGTTGCATTCTAAATTGGGGGTGGGGGGGAGTATGATATCCATACCAATTCTCACCATTATTAATTAGGACATCAAAAGATAACTATGACTGCACAGAAACAGATTATAAACAGCGTATTCATTTCAACATTGAACTACCAATGCTAGATGTGGACATTATCTAAGACACATGTACGCAAGATCGCCACCTGTGAGATGAGATGCCTGAGAAAAGCTGGCAGCCTAACCATGCGAGATCAAGTGAATAAAATAATGATGCTAATCAGACAAATTGTGGGAACGGCACCTAGTACTAGATTCATCGAGCAACAGCAGATCCAGTGGTTTGGCCATCTAGTAAGAATGCAGCAACATCAAATAATCAAATACTATCACAGGCACTACATATATTTATATACATACATACATACATACATACATACATACAAACGCATACACACACCCTACCCCACCAATGGAAATCCCTAGTCTGTACAGTTGTTATATAAGAAACTATGAAAAATATATTTTGATACTAGTGTTGAATAAGAAACCAAAGTTTTCTGGTGTTCTCTACAGTGGTTTGTTTATAAATCAATGTTTTAGGATGGACAATACAGAAACTGCTTATATAAATCCCTGCCAGTGTTGTAGTATTGTAGCTGTATATAAAAACAATGCTGTTACTTCATTTGATCATGGGATGTTTGATATAAGGGTTTGATTTCAAACCATCGTTTTATGATGTTTTTAGGATAATGATAATCTATGCAGCAGTTTTAATAGAAACTGCAACTGTGTCAGTTTCTTTGCTAGTTTGTGCTAGGGAACCAGTGTTGTAGAATCATCTATACAGTGCTTTAATGAGAAGCTGGGTTCAAGTAACGAAGCTGGGCCTAGAAAAAGAATGACTTTCCTTGCCATTCATGCCTGATCGTGTTGCAGGGCCTGTCCTGTGTTGCAGGGGTGTCACTCTTAGTGAGCGTCCAGCAACACGACATATTTTACAGTCGTGGGATGTAGGCTGCACTCTCTCATGGGACATCAGCTGAGGCTGTGGCATTGTGGGGTTTGGGTTATGGCCTTTTCTGCATGTTTTGGAACCGTTAAAAGCGCTCATATCGTGGAATATAGCAGACTCGATATCGCTGGCTGCTGACAACAAGTAATGATACCCCTGCAACATAGGACAGGCCCTGTAACATGACCAGTCATGAATGGCAAGGAAAGTCACTCTCTTTCTGGGCCTGACTTCATTACAAGCACCATAAACTGCCGTTATAAACATTTTTATTTTAATGTTGGATTCGAAACAAGAGTTTTATGATGTACTGAATCATGGTTTGTTGAAAAGAATCCAAAGTTGGAGAACAGTCTGTGTGGAGGTTTTGTTAGAAACTGGAATTATTTAGATTTTTATACTAGTGTTAGAACAGAAACCAGTTTTTATCATGTTCTTTACAGAAGTTTTATTAGGAACTGCAGTTGCATAAATTTATATGTGCTAGTGTTGAATTAGAAACTACAGTTGTAGAATTGTCTACAGTGTTTGTATTAGAAACTGTAGTTATAAAAGTATCACTGCTGGTGTTTGTTTAGAAACCAAAATTATAGAATGTTTTAAAAATTGTAGTTTGGAATAGTGTTTACAATAACTTCATTAGAGCCCTCATCGAAGGTTTATAGACCTAGGCCTTTTTTTTAAAGCGGTACGTAGAGGTACACCGGCACTTTTGTTGTTGTTTAAGTGCTGCTGTATAGACACTTTGTGGTAAGTACCCGCAGCTTTAAATAAAAAATAAAAAACTTTGAGTACTGGTACTTTTTCCTTTAAAAAAAAATGCTCTGTATAGACAGGCATACATTTATGTTGTGTTGTATGTTGTAAATGTACATAACTTCAAAACTCCTGTGTATATTGTAAGCTTTGTTATGATTTACTGTGTTATTTGTGAAACTTTGAGATTTTTAAAAACAGAATTCCTGGCTCCTTTTCCTTCCTTTCTGCAATTTTTGGTTTGGCTGCCTGTTCTGTATTGTTTAACCGAGGATTACTGTTGTTGTTAAGTATGAAAGAAAGTTACTTGTGTATCTACAAGTATGGACACCTATCCATTTATGTACAAGCCTCTCACATTTGTCAGCAGAGTGGAAAGCTGTTTATGAAGAATGACTGTATGAATATAAATACAACTAGTCAGCTCTGCAAAAGTAAAGAGGCACAGACAGCAATGAATGTGTCCCCTCTAATGTTGGAGGAAAAAGGAACAGACTCACTGCCTCTCTGACAAGCGTGTCCTAAAAGCATAACAAATTTGTTTTTGTTTTGTAAATATGTGGTCGAAGTGAGAGGTTGTGTATACATATTCACAATCTTCTGGGTTTTCTATGGAGGAAGGGAGATGGTCACTCACCTCATATGCCGTGGCCTAGAATGTGTGAAGGACTAACACTTCCCACCAGCGTTGTCTGCCATGGCACTATGTTTACCTCGATACTACTGAAAATTTGTTGCATTTTTTCTATATGCAGTTTGACTTCAGCATTTATTTATGTTAATTTATTACACATTCTTGTAGCGTTTATTTTGATTCAGACCTTCCAAGTTTGTGTGTGCTGCAAGATAGATTTGCCTTACATGTTACAGACTTGTGTATTACTGCTTGCAGTGTCCTGTGTATTACTCCTGCTGCTGCTTCTTGGAATTCACCGGCTGGAAAGTTCTGGTTGTTCATCCACTTCTGGACTTTGGTCATGTTCCAGACAGAGCCTCTGTGTTGCTTGCACTTCCATTTTACAGATCTGACTTATTTGTATGCAGACTGTTGGTTCCTTGCCTCTCAGGCAGATGCACTTGGACTTTGAACAAAGCCCCCAGTTAGTCGACTCCTAGGACATGCTTGTTGGGGAGGCAGTGGCTCTCTTCTTGATAGACATGTATATTGAAGTAACAAGTAAAGGATCATTTTTATGCCAGTAACATATCGGGCAAATGATACTTGACAAATTTGTATACACCGACTCTTGTTGGCTGTTTGTGTCAAAATCATAATGGCCACATTTACTTCCCAGAACATAACCTGGTACTCATTTTGAAAATAAATCAGCTGTGTTTCAGATTCAAACACAAGACCTTCAGGCCGAGCAACTAGACGGACATATGCATTACATGTATAGTGCTTGATTTATCCTACATATTGCTGCTTGAACTTATACATTGTATTACTGGCCTGTGCGGTTGTTTCAGAAAGTAGTGGCTTCTGATGTCTTTCTTTGCTTGACATTTGTGTACTTAACATTCAGGTGAGGAAAATATCAGCAGTGTTTGTAAATGCTAAATTGTGTTTCCGTTGTATTTGTTTGTGATGGTTTTTCTATAGTCATCAGAGAATAAAACTAAGTCCATTTTATGTCTCTTTCTTTGTGTGACTATTATTTTGTTGTGTGTTTGAGTTTATCTCTCTTTGTTAAATTTTATGTGTGTTAAGTTAGTTAGGTATCCTTTACAGAACGTTGCATGACCAACCCCAGCATTTGTTGGCTGTCTGTTTTACGGGTCAATTTTATGTTCACTAGTTTGCCACTGCTTCTGAATGGTCAGCGCTTGATACTACTGTTGAAATCTACACAAAGCGATCTGCTTCTTGCTAGATCAAACCAGACACCTTGGAATTACAAAGCACAACACTAAGCCACAGACGTGGAAAAGAAATTATGTCCTTTACTCTACTACCACTGATACTGCTACTGTTGTACCATTGGTATCAGTGTCAATCACTGGACTGAGTATACACACACACACACACACACGAGGATGAGTCACAAATGGTTGTTTACAACAACAAACAATTATAGAGGATAACAACTTGAAAGACATTTATTTTCATATATACTCTGTTATTTATTTTTCAACATGATTTTCACCAACATTGATGCACTTGTCCCATCATTTTGTCAGTCCTCTCAATCCTGCTGCATAGAACTGCGGTGCTCTGCTTTCTTAACCACATTTTCACTTCACATCACCTTCTGCGTCATTCGTGAAATGTCTCCCGCGAAGGTGGGTTTTCAGTGGACTAAAAACCAAGTGAGCACCCTATTGTAGCTGCTAAAAAATCAACCGTCACTTGCCTGTCACCTCTAATCATCTCCTCTACCCGCTGCACGTATGCGTCTGTTGCAATCTCAACAGGACGACTAGATCGGATTTTATCAACAATCATAGAGAGTCCTTGATTATTTTTTTTCACTCAGTTTTTTTTACCGCTTTACTGGATAAACATTTGTCAACATAAACGGGAAGCATTTCCTTATGTATGTCATTTGCAGGCAGCCGTTTTGCCACCCCCCCCCCCACACACACACACACACACACACACACAAACTATAACAGCACGTTGGTCTTTAAGGGTACATTCCAAAAGTAAAGTTGCCATTTAGTTTTTGTGTTGACTTCACATCGTGTGTGTGTGTGTATATATATATATACTATGGTTGAATTAAGAATTGACATTGGGGCGCTCCGTCTCCATCTTCAACTGCAAGCAAAGAGTTCCAGTTTCAATATAACCTGTAACTGATTATATATCCGTCTCGCCTTTTCCTTGAGTGCTGAGCGTCGGCCAGATCCCCTTGTAACTTCTCTCAGCGCCATTCTTCTCAGATCGTAATGATATATGTGTGCTCCTCACTGTTCATTTGCTCCCAGGGGACCATCACAACATCCAGCTTGTCATCACCAAGTTGTGCAGAACCAGCCAGCCTGTCTGCCTGCTCGTTTCTAAACACACCAGCATGGCATGGAACAAATATCCAAAGGATGCTAACTAACCTGGACCTTTGAAACGATGCTTGCCACTCTGCTGGGGCATGCCTCTCTCCACCTTTTTCAACATACCTTGTGAGTCAGTTTCATGTGGGTTCTGGGGCCCCATGATTGGGAAAACAAGAATGTCCGAGTCGACTGATTGGGGACTTCCTTCATAGAAAATGTTCCACCCTGGGTACCATTTGACCTTGCTATGCCACTGATGGGCTCCCTGGTAAGGAATAAGTGGTGATTAGATCACATAAGCTTGTCCAGTAGAGTTTGGTTCCATAACCACTGATATTCATTTCCTTGCTGGTGTTTGATCAGACTTGTAATGTTTTTTGAGTTGAGTCAAGAATTGACTAACAGCACTCGGGGCATTCCTAAGCATGCTCCGTCCTCATCTTCAGCAGCCAGCGCAGAGTTCCAATGCTGATGGTACCGGTCACAATCTGGTTAAAAGTCCGTCTTGCCTTTCCTCTGAGTGAAGTCAGCTGGCCAAACCCTCTGGTTATATCCAGGTGCCTCTGTACTGATTCCGTTGCTTGTTCACAAAGGGCTTTGTCCACATCTGCCTTGTAATGTATCAATTCACCACACAGTGGTGCGGATCCAGCTAATCTGTCTGCCTGTTTATTACCCACTACGCCGGCATGACCTGGAGAAAAGATCTAAAGTATGCTCACCACCCGTAACCTTTCCAATGATCCTAGCCCCTGCATAGCAATGCCCATCCTCCTTTTGACTTCTGTTGAACCCTCTTCATCTTTCTTTATTGTGGAGCCTAGAAATTTCCTTTGGGGGTTATTACTGAACTGACGTTACCTTCTTGCTTTCTGTTACGTAACTCAGTGGAAAGAGGCAAAACTAGAGCCATGCTGGATTTAAAGTGTCCATCCATATCTCTCAGCAGATGTTGCTATTAATATTTTTACAGTCGTCCCCATGTGGGAGGCAATCTTTTTGTTATTTGAAACCCCCAGCCAGGGTTGCCAGATAAAAAACTTCCATTTTATGCCAAACCATTACCCAAAATATGCCAGAAAATGCCAAATTAAGTGTAACATTGTACTCGCTTCACATCAAAAGCTCTAAATTGAATTCTTCACTGTCATCCTCACTGAACAAATGGAAGACACAGCGTAAACCTTTTCGGGTGTAAAATCTTTGAGCATTTTCTCAGATGGGATGAAGTCATTGCAATTCATCTATACTGATGGCAAATTTCTTGTTCCGAAAATCAACAGTAAGGTCATCCTTTAGTGCAGGCTATATTTTTGTATTTATTTGGCATGAACATTTAGTTGTATGCAACTGTATGTGCTCCAATGTACTCCCCTGACCACGCGCTCTCATGATTTCACTAAGATGATCAAATGTGCATATTGCACAATGGCAGGTCATGCTTACAGCAAGTTGCAACTCAGCTGCCTTTAACTTTATCATTACTTTGCCTAGGAGTCATTGTTGTGATAAGCTGTGACTGACTATTTGACAGTTTTTATCCTGGGTTTTTCGGATTTTTTATTATTTGATATGCTACTAATTCTTGGTGAAACAGTGCACTGACAGTTTACAATATGCTGCCTCTGATTGGTCTGAAGATCTTTTGAGCCATGTGTATGTTTTCTTTCAGTTACTATTATACTTGAGATGTAATAAGATGCTTTCCATTTTATTGGATGACGTGGCCATTGGTAAAAGTAATAAAATCTATCACAGACAGAACTAGGTCTATATCCTCTCTTTTTTTTCTGACCTTTAGTTTCTGAGCAGTCTGGTGCGAATCTCCGTTAGTCAGTACCAGGACATCACAACAAAGTCAAACTGAAATAAAGATTTTAACTGTAGGTCTACATTGCTTTTAGTAAATCTGCATGTTTCTAACAGAGGAACCATGAAGAAAATGTGAGCACATCTTGATAAGAAATGCCAGGAAAAATCCAAATATGCTAGTTCTATATCTTCTGCCAGTTCAATTTCAAATATGCCAAATTTGTGGAATCTGGCATAAAAAATGCCAATATGGCAACCATGGCCCCAGCCTCGTTTCTGCCAGGGCGCTGAAGCGGGGGTACAGATTTGGCCTAGCCGTTGATATGACCTAACAGCTGAAAGTGGTTTCTGGGACTTCTTCACTGGTGATCCTCATCCGCATGGTAGCACTTTGTGTCACTTGGTGTTTTTCCGCTTGTGTGATGATGTCCTGGTGGGGTACAACTACCTTAACCACCTACCTCAGCACATGTAGTTACAAATACGGTACCAAATTCAATACATCTTTATATAGACGAAACTCTCAAGAAAAATTAATAAACAATGAAATGTAAAAGTTCAACATAAACGACTTTATTATTGAAAAACTAGACATGGCATTCATTAAATTTACAATGCAAAAGTCACAAGCAGTCATGACATCAAACACACATATTTAACACTTTCAAAAATTCCATCCATTTGCTACTTTAGTTAGCTTCATACCTAAAGAACCTTTCACATCACATGTGAAAATTACTATTCTGAAATTGTCAACTGATTATTACAAAAAGTATAGATGGGAGGGGGCGGGGGTGTCTAATAAACTATCTACATCTGCAGTGTTGTCCCCGTATACAAACTTAAGTGATTCATAAAGTTCTGCTTTAGATTATAAAGTTTGTCCACTGATAAGTTTTTTTTTTGTTTTTTTTGTTCATCTATCCAAGGCCTTAATACTGTCAAGTCTTAAATTCTGTTAACATTTGACTTACTGCCCTATTCTGATGCACAGATTTCCTTCTGGTGTGCCCTCACAATGGTAGCTTCGATGTACAGTATGAAACACCTCATGCCATTAGCAAATCAGTTTTTCTTTAACACACATTCAGCATAAAATAAGCTGTGTCCTCTAAATCAAACAGCAAATCCATTGAAAACAAAATTCATATGCCTGATGGTATAACATGGTCAAATATGCCTTACTATCCCTCAACCAATTAAATGTATCAAAACAAACATTTCGTTCTGCAATTTTTCAACCCATTATCTTCAAAATGTACACATTCACCTTGTTTCCTTCACAACACATAATCATTCGCCTCACTTAATTCACCCTATTTTCTTTCTTCACAATATATAGTCACTCACCTCACTTTCTTCACAATACATAACCACTCACCTCACTTTCTTCACAATACATAATTTCACTTTATTTGTTTCACAATGCATAATGATTCACCTCACTTCCTTCACAATGTAAAAACCATTCCATATCACATTCATCATCAGACCTGAAGTCCCTTAGTTCTAGCTTTCTTTAAATAATTTCCTAAACTACAAACTAATTTTACAAAATTTCTACTACATTCTGCAAACTACACTACTGCAAGAACAGTACAAAACCAAGCAAACATTTGCCCACAGCATCTTAATAAACCACCGATTTTCTTTGTTTGCTGTTTTAACATCTTATCTACCACCTCCCAAACTGAGTATTGAAAAGTTAAATAAGGAAAAAACATCCAGTCAAACTTTCAAGAATTACAGCATGATATGAGTATTTTGATAGTCGCTCATGGCCACAACTACTCAACAAGCAAACAAATGAAATATATGGCAGCATTTAAGAAAACAATGATTTCACATTTGAAAAACATATCACAGCATTTGATAGAACAACTATTTAACATCTGCTACATTATTTGTTTTAAATCATCGATTTACACGAAGAGGCCATTTAGTGCAGTCTTGGCTGTTTGCTGGACATTTGCCAGAATCAGTATTTACAAGTTCTGAGGGTATCCCAGCGTAAGCTTTCTCAAGCTCCAGTTTCTTGGTTCAGATGCATATAATTTTCTCTTTTTCAGGTAACACTGTCTATCCATCACACTATACATTAATTCACACTGTGCCATTCTTTCATGTTAACCCATTTTATCCCAGTTGTAACTCATTATTTTGTTCCAGTTGCATTATTTCAGCTCCTTTACTCCCAAGATTTTTTTTACGCACTGAGATATAAATTAATGAAGTGACAACTGTCTGAGACAAACAAAAAAGGAGATAGCCCATGTTTTGTCTCTTGAAATCACCAAGAATGATAGGCTACTTAACTTAGGCCTCAGTTATTTCCCTTGAACTTGGATTTGGGATATGAAGATGATGGACCTGTTTCATCAATAAATGCACACGCCACACCCATACTCGGCGTACAAATCAGCAATGTTGCCCTCCCAACACACAGCTATGCTACCACAACATGCTGAATGACAGCACCCTCTCCACTGAGATAAATATACCGGGATGAGATCTGATACTGGTTGAGAGCATGTCCATGGGAATGAGATATTGTTCGTCTGGTGCTGGAAAGTTTCAATGATTGTCCACTATGTGCTCACTGGACTGTGACCCAAATTTGAACACCACTCTGCCAGTGATTCTGCTTTCTGCCAGATCCTCAAACACTTGGTTTGCATCTTCCACAGGGACAACTTTGTACTGTGGAACTTCCAACTGAAAACAGACAAGTAAAGTCAAAATAAGAAAATTTTGCTACCATCAACAAAAATGCTTTTATTAACATTTTTGTAAGTCTTCTTCTTCGCATTCACCAACTGTAAACTTTGGCCTAAAGTTCTAGTTGTTTGTCCAGTTCTGGACCATAGACTTGTTCCAAAAAATGAGTCTGGCATGCATATCATTTCACAGATCTGACTCATGTGTATGTAGACTTGTTTGCTTGCTTTTTAGGCAGATGTACTCCAACTTCCTAACTTCAAAGGAAGCACCTAATTAGGCAACTCTTAAGACAGGCTTGTCGGGTAGGTAGGCAGTACTTATCCAGTTTCGTCCTTTTCAGGACGAAATTTTTTGTCATTTGAAGCCCTACTCTGGCTTTTGCCAGGGGCCGCAATATAGGCAGGCCATAAATATGGCCAAATGTCTGAACTCGGTTTCTGGGACCTCTCCACGGCGATCCTCATCCGCATGGTGGCACTTTGTGTCATCGGGTGTTTATCGCTTGTGTGATGTCCTGGTGGGGTAGAAAGTCAGTCAGTCAGTCGGTAGGCAGTACCTCTATTCCTGTTATTCCCACAATAGGACCCTAGGATCCACATGGGGAGATTCTAAGTCTTCTATCAATGCAGCACAGCTTCTTAACAACCTCATGCTTAGGTTGCTTATGAAAACATTTATTACAGATTGGCTTTGGCAGCTGTTTATGGGATAAGCATCACTTTAGAGGTCCCGGGTAGTTAGCATCGTTTGGATTGGATATTTTCTCCAGGTATTGCCAGTGTGTTGGGAAATGAGTAGGTAGATAGACTGGCCAGTTTTGCAACACTTGGTGGTGAAGTGATGTATCACAAGCTGGATGTTGTGAAGGTTTTTTTGGGAGCTATTGACAGTGAGGAGTCACAGATAGATCATTACAGTCCGCAAGGGGTTCTGGCTGGCGGTCAACACTCAGGGGAAAGGCGAGACAGATATTTAATAAGACAGTTACGGGTGCCATTGGAAATGGAACTCTTCGCTTGCTGCTGAAGATGGGGATTGAGCACTTTTGGGGGTGTCCCGAGTGCTGTGATGTAAATTATTAACATTTATGGACAGAGGTCTTGCTCATTATGCACTGTCAGAAGGTTATGTCTGTGTTCCATATTTCTGCCAAAAGGTTATGGCGGCATTGTCATAAAAATTTTAGACTGCATACTGAATTAATTTAAATAAAATAATAATTCTGCTGTTTTTAGCTCCCACAGAAATATCGTTTGATAAGCATTGATGTGAAATTCTTTGAATCTTCCCCACTATTCCGGTTTTTATCTTTCACTGTGCAGTACTTATATCTGAAGTGAAATTGCATGTTTTACTATTGCTACAGCTCTGGCTTAACTTAGGTTTACGAATACTGAAGTCCTTATACTGAATATAACCCCTTGTGTGCAATAATTATTCTGCTTTCGTACTTGGCAAGTTGTGTTGTGGCTTGCAGCTAGGATGTTTTACCTGTGACTTTTAGCCAAACACAAGAGATTTACTAGTCAGATCTTACGCCTGCTTAATAAGGGACAGTATGTCAACACTCCACCCCTTTCCCCTAATGGGAACTTGGAACCCAAAAATATGGAAAAGACGGCCATTTACCATCAGGCGGTCACTATCATTATCAGCACGGAAATACACGATTAAAAATAGCAAGGACCGAAACATATTCAGTAATATCACCATTTCATTTTTGCTATTGTTTATAGTTCACCGAATGTACACTCTGTAGGAAAGTTCTGGTTGTTCACTTACTTTGGACTTAGTCTTGCTCCAGAAACTGAATTTTGCATGCACATCTGCTCAACAGATCTGGCTTATTAGTATGCAGATTGTTGGTACCTTGCCTCTCAGGTAAATGCATTCCAACTTGAAAGGAAGCTCCTAATTAGAAGACTCTTAAGACATGCTTGTTAGGGAGGCAGTGCGTCTACTCTTGTTTTCGCCACAATGGGACCCTTGAACCCACACAGGAAATGTAATGTTTCTAAATGAAAGAAGAACTTATGGCAACTTACTTTTTTATCTGCAACAGCATTAAGTAGCTCTATCAATTGATTAACGTTCCCCTTAGGAATGCCGACGATGCTCTGTTGTTTTGCTGCAAGTGCGTTCAGTGAGATATTGGTATCTGCTGTGGAGTTACCGCCCACTATAATTACTCCTTCCTGAAACAATAAGGTGAAAATAGGCCAATAAGCAACTAGAAGATTGACTTTCACTATTATTTTATAAGTATATAGAAGACTGTTTTTTAATGCTTTCTGGCAGGCATATTTGGCATAGATCTATATTTCACATACCAAATGACACTCTGAAGGTGATGTGGTCAGCATCTAACTACTAACACACTGTGGCTTTCCTATCACTGTACATTTATTATGAATTAATTGGTATATTTTGAAGTTAAATGAGTATCTCCCTCAGCTCTTGTCTCCCCATTTCTCTCTCTCAGTACTGTTTAGGTGGACATACTATTCGTATTCCATCATAGGAATGGTATGGTAAACAATTGTTCTATGTAAAAGACAACCCCCATTTTTTCATCCTACAATTATTAGGAAATCAATATTTTAATCACATTCTGTGTATAAAAGATGACCCTAATTTTACATGTAAAAAGCATTGGGGTGGGGGGGGATGGTAACTCAACTAACATAACATGCTGTAACCATAGCTATGCTTTATTTATGCCTGCCTGTCAACCTGGTGGCAATCAGGTTCAAATCTCTGTCAAAGTGGATTTTTATAGTTAAGTTAGACTTTCGAATCAACTCAAAATAGGTACCAAGAAATATTTTCGGAATAGTAGAAAAAGACAGCCATATATAGTAATTGGTAAAATTCAGTTGGTCCTCTTAGCTTTAACTCACCAGCGGGGAAGTAAAGGTATTCACAAGACACTAGCTGAATTATGCCGCTTGAATGGCCTTTAGAAATAAGTGACTGGAGCTAAACGTCAAAGCTAAAGAAATTATCATTTACCTTAAACATGTGTGTGTGAGATAATACGTTGAACACCCAAAACCAGTCAACATTTCCCATTAATCTTAAATATTCATCATCATCATCCTGTAATGCCAATACACAGAGCACAGTCTAACCCATTTTATTCTATCATGTGCAAACCATATGGATATCATGAGTGGAATTCAGTCCAGCTTCCCTCCCCTGCTCTCTCTTAACAACGCTCTTGGATGTCTTTTTTTTTTTCTAAATCTATTTATTTTGCATTTCTGTGTCTATTTAGCATTTTTCTGATTCTCTTGTTGATTATTATTCAATTATTTTATGCCGCTGGTTTATGCTAATCCAACACTATCAATAATGTATCAGCAACTATCAGTGGTGCATGTAGAAATATCAATGAGGACGCATTCACGGAGGTGATACTTACTCTGTTAAGAACTGTCAGTGATCTCTGCATGCTTCTGTGGGAGCCAACGTAGTCAATGATGACATCAACTCCGCCCCTGCAGGCATCAAGCGTCCTTTCATGGATGTACTGCTCATGATCCTCTTCATTCCAGTGAATTATGTCGTAGCAGCCGTGCTCCTGTGCCAGTAACAGCTTATCAATACTGTTGTCGGCAACAAAAATGCGGACACTGCTGCAGTCGTCCCCCAAGAGGTACTTGGCCAACCTGATGGTCCATAGTCCCAGCCCACCAGCTCCGACAATCAACACATTGACACATGCTGAAAAAGATAATAAAAAATAATTTTAAAATAAAATAAAGCTGCACAATAATGGAAGAGAAAAAAAAATTTTTTTTAATAAACTAAGAATAAAAAACCTTTAAATTATTTTTATATTTAAAAAAAGCTTTCAATTTCAGGTCGGGTAAATAAAACCTCAAAAAATAAAGGTATGAATTTAATATAAAAAAATTATTAAACTCCTAAATAAAATTGCTACATATCAAATATCAGGCACACACCAGTAAACTGATGTGTAATGCCCTCATTTCATTTACTATGTTTATAGCGCCTATTCCTTCTTCATGCTGATCTCATTACCATAGCCCTCTGTAAATATTATTTCTGCGTATTTACAATTTGTTATTCTTGTTCTGGGAAGGAATGATAAAAAGGAAGAAAAATGATGGCTTACACAAAATGTTATGACCTGGAGCTGGTGAAAGCCAAACATTCACCACCCAACCACTATGGGACGTGCATTTTGCTTACAACACCCATTTATATTTTAATATAATGGAATGCTCAAAGCCTTCATAGTCAACATGTTCTATACTTACATTTAACTTTCTGAAGTCTTTCTACATGGTTCCTGGCACAGCTTGCTGCAGCAAAGGCTGTCAGTGCCCCTCCTGGCAACATGGCTGCAACCTCAAGTGGTACATTTTGTGGAACCTGAATGACGTTTGATGGATCTTCAATTGGAATGTACTCTTTGTAACCAGAACTGATAATAGCCTCATCGGGAACGATGATAACTCTGTCACCTGGCATGTAGTTTGAGTTGGGAATATTGTTTCCAACTTCATGAATGATTCCTGCCACTTCGGTGCCAGGAAATTTAGGTTTCAGCTTGCGTTTGACTTGGTTTTCATTAAAACATGCACCAACATAGCAAACCTGTGGAATTACAAGACAATATGTAAAGAAGAACACTTTAAAACAAAAATGTTACAAGTATTACGATAGATCTATCTTCTTTTGTCTCATAGATACAAGTACTTTGGAAATATCTAGCTATTTGATCTGATTATATTCAAGAACTGACATCACAGAACTCGGGGCATTCCCATAAGCGCTCCGTCCCTATCTTCAGCAGCCAGCGAAGAGTTCCGATACTAATGGTGCCAGTAGCATTCTGATTAAACGTCCGTCTTGCCTTTCCTCTAAGCCTCGAGCATCTGCCAGAACCTCTCCTCTCGTCACTCCCCTCTGCATCAATCTCACCATAGCTCTTACCAACACCAGGCCTTAGCCTAGTGTTATGGTTTTCTGTCGTGTGCTTCTCAGGTTGCTTGGGTGATGGATTTAATCATCTTTATGTAGGTCTCCGCTGCAATATTTATCATTATTTTTTCTTGTTCTTTTCCTTGCCTTCTCCCCCAGATGTTCTGCCGTTAAAAAAAAATCTTGTCATCCTTGGGGGTCTTTTAAAAAAAGATGGATAAAGCACTACCAAGCCTAGGCCTAATTCTAAGTCAGTATGTGGTGTGCCGAATCATAACAGGGTTACATCCTTCGGTGTTTGCCCCAAAATGGGCAGCTGTCACACTGTTAAGTTTATGTTTATTCAACAGAACAATATCATAGCACACTGGTGTTTAACCCATAAGTGCTTCATTCTACTAACTCAAGCCCGAGTTTCAGCGCACTGTACGAACTCCGTTGCATCGGAAAGGATCTGGAAATGCACTGTATTAAGTGCGTACAGCTAGTCGATAATATGTGCCTATCAACAAATACTTTCAGCAAACCCCTAATTAAGTCGCCTTTTCTGACATACTTGTGAAAGGGCAGTGGGGTATTATTTTTTTCTCTCAAAACAAGGTCAAGGAACCTACCAGGGATGTTACATCCTATACATTTTCCCACAAATATGACATTTCAAAAACTATCATGCTGGTTTGTGTTCTTTCATAGGTGGAAAAGATATCTGCAATAGTCTCTAGGGAAATGTTATAACCAGGTTTACCCAGGGTTAACAATGAACAAATGGTGATGTAAGACTAATTACCTTGACTGTTAGTCCAGACTGCGGCGTATCGGGTATGGGCATAGAGGAAATGGCTTCATCAATGACTGATGAATTAACACGTGAGGAGGAGGAGGACTGGAAATCTGAGGACTGGAAATCTGAGGACTGAATGATTGGGTCGCCGCCCAGTCTTCTGAGGGCTTCCAGCTCATTTTCGTTGAGTTCTGCTCTAATCATTTTTGCGACTTGATCTGTAAGAAAATAAATAAGAGGTTAAGTTATGCTGTCTGGATGGTGGATGCTATAAAATAAATTTATTTATTAATGGATTTTGAAACTAGAATATTTAACTAGTTTTAAATCAGAATTGTTGTATGGGGATCAGGAAAATGGTGAATGGTCAAAAGAACTGTTAATAACAAAAAATGTTAACTAGTTTCATGCTTGTGCAGAAAAAAAAAATATACAAAAGAATCACTAATGAAGAGCTTACTGACAGACATCAAAATTCCAAAGAAAAAAGTGCTGATGCTGGATACATAATACACAGAGAGACCGTTATCTGTATAACTAGAAACTACTTTTACTGGAACCCACAGAGCAAAATATAGGGAACCCAGCAGGAACTGACTACTGACAGGACTATTAATAATAACACCTTAAAAACTTACAAAATATCTAATGTGCAACAAGCAATATATTTAATGTACAGCTGTACTGGGGTGAGAAAGCACTAGGCTTTATATAGTTTAATGAACTTATTTGTGACACTACACAATATAGGGGTGGGAAAGTACCAGACTATAAATATACTTTAACGACCTTATTTGTGACCGTTATTTTACAGTCCAACCACTTAATTATCCCGGTTAATTTATGCAAGGGCACCTCGGCGCCGCTAACCAATGAGAACCTAGAGAAGCAGCCTTGAACCCTAGCACAGCTGCGTGCCGTGATCCCTTGACCTTGGTCGGTCACGTTGCGTACAAACAGCTGAGTTAATGAGGTCATAGAACTTTCTACCGGCTCCAAGATTGTACTTTTCGTACCGTCTTTGCACTATGGTTAATTTTAATTCAAGTCGCTTGCAATATCCACTTTTTTTTTCTAGACCACTAAAATTAGAATGTCGAGATCTTATGCTGTTAAAAATAGTGCTGAGGGACTGAAGAAAATACTCTATAGGCTTGCTTGCGTAGTAAGTAAAAATTCAGGCTTGGTACTTTTACTAAATTGCTTGGTACCCAAAAGGTTTGATAGAGAACGGACAACAGCTAACTTGTTTACTTTATAAATGTAGCAATTATGCCATTTAGGGAAATGAGTTTTACGATAAGAATATTCAAGTCAAGATTGCTTAGCAGTTTGATTGGTGTGTCAGTGAGGTCATTACCTACAGACCTAACTTAAACATTCAACATAATTAAAATCAAAACATTTAAGGCATCCAACTATATTTTAATACTATTTTCTTTACAAACAACGTTCCTTAACAATATTAATGCACCCAAGAGTTATGCATCTGAGGGAGCCGATACAACCATTATGTAAAACACTACGTCATCCAGCTAACCTCATCAATCGTATACATATTTTTAATTACACAATACTACTAAATACTTATTTTAAACAATTAAATAACTGCACATTTAATTATTATAATGATTCTATAATTGGAAATATAAAGTATGCCCGGTCAGCTAAAAACAGATCAGATCCAAAACTAACCGACTGCAAGCCAGCTATTGTTATTGTATACTCTCAAATCTACAGAAACTGTTAATCTTATCCCTGTCCTCAGATGAACTTACATAACAAAACACAGGTTGAACAACTGTGAAGATACTGAAGTAACTCGTAATTCCGTGGTCGTCGTTGTCTGCTCGGTTAGCGCTCGGTTATGGCTGAGGACACCACAGCTGGCCACGGCTATATAGGGACCAAGGAACACTCGCTGTTCACGTGCTGCCCTAGTTCCTCGGCAAAAACAAGTTCACCAAAGGTCCTTGGCGAAGATCGAAAGGATAGTATAACCGTTTTACTAGTGTCACCTTGAAAGCTGTGTAGACAGTAATTAAATGATAACTATCTTGCTGCTATTAACTATTTAGGTTAATGAGTAATGCAATTATTAATAAAAATTATGTGAAAGATCATTTGAGTTTTTAAGTATTTTTATATCTCAAAGACGTAAATTTACCAAACATAATTAACAAGATTACAAGAAAACATACGAACAGTGCAGTGCAAGGCGATCCATGCCGCGATCAGCTGATTGTTGTGAGTCATGGCGCATTTCTTTGTTACCGCTTTGTGAGGTGTCGGTAGTTGTATAGTGTGCACGCGTTATCTTGTTGGGAGAAGGGCTTAAGCTAGCCCGGCTTTACGCCGCGTCATTACATGAACCCAGGCAAGTAACACCTTTGCAAAGAGAATTCGGTCGCGCAGGTTACTCTTGATTTGGGACATGACCATGAAGCATGTTGGTCGAACTTCGTAAACATGTTATGTCTCACGTAAATTATTCTGTAAGAAGACGGATAGTTTTTAGTTTGGAGTTAACTTTTCGAAGACTTAATCGAACAAGACCGGTTAATTTTATAACTTATTTTGCAGTTAAACAATAGAAGCTATTTGTCCCGATCGAGATAACAACCAAGTAGGTAAAATAAAGAGTAGGGAAGATGACTCAAACACGAAATGTCTAGTGAACGAGCAATTTTTTTTAAGGTAATTTTTCGAAGACTTTCGCCCTAATCGGTTTGTTTTATTTATAAATTATATTGCCGTCAAAACAACAAGTTGCTACCCCCCTTTCTTTTTCAACCGAGAAACCGTAAACACAAACCCCTGGGTAAAACAGAGAAGCAGACTAAAAAAAAAAAAAAAACAGTGATATTTCTTCTCCTTTTTCTGCTGCTGCTTTTTTTTTTTTCCCTTTTCCACTCCCCCCCCCCCCCTCGAAGCTTTAAACCAGCTCAACAAGTTCTGTTATTCTCCGTCTCTGTGCCACGGACTACACAAATTGATGACAGAAGAATTTCAGTATATGGCCCGAGCTTCTATAGCACCGGTGAGGATTATAATGCATGTCTACGCTAGAATCACTCGCAAAACATATTTATCTTTATGAAGTTTATAAATTAAGAGAGGGGTGATAACGTGAACTAATTATGAACCAATATATATTCCTGAGAAGAAATGAACATAAAATCACCAAAACAGGCACTTTAATGGGAAATTAAGGGGTCTTAGGGGTAAAGACAAAGAAACAGTAAAACGAACGTTGATCAGAGAGGCCAACGGTGCTGGTCTGGATTCCATCGAATGATATGGAAAGGATTGCACAGAAAATGAACGCTGTTTAGGGCGGACCAGGGGATCGGGTCTTGAGCCCGAGCATTTACAGGAAGGTGTCTAGTTGAGTCGCCACAAACTGTACAGTCTAAGACAGATAACATGTACACCTCGCCAAGGTTGTGAACCCAGGTCTCCAGCAGGAGAACCCAGCGTTGTAACCACTCGACTAGCCGCTCTTTGACAAACTAATTAACCCTAATTAACTCTTCCTCCACGCATGCATATCTTGCCAAGGCTGAAGAAAATACTGTTAAGTACTTTTGAAGAAAAAATAACACATCAATGACCGCACTCTAGAAATGACTCACCCAACAACGTCTTATTATGATGTTGTCTTAAGTGCAGGCTTAGCACACAGAGAAATAGGTCACACAAACAACGGGTTATCAGGCAACAGGCCGGTAAGACCTTACGTTGGTACAACAACAAAAACCGCAGGATGTGAGCTCAATGATAAGAGTACCGTAGTTAGTGTGATGACTTGTGCAAGGGCGGTGTTAACGAATTATGTTGACGAAAATGTAACCGCCATTGTCAATGAACAGAATGAAGCCCATGTGTAATGTTTAAACTGTCACTACTGTCTGTATGTACCTCTTTTTTTAAGGGTGGTTTTGATAGGGGGTCTTGAGCCTAAGGTTTTGGGGCCGCTTAGCCAGTGTTGTCACCACGGACTGTACAGGTTAGGGTGTTTTAATCTCTACCAACAAACAAACAAAAACCCATCACCTTACTGGGGGGGGGGGGGGGGGTCGAACCCGGGTCTCCCACATGAGAGCCAGACGTTGGTATCCGCACGGTCAGCCGCTCCTCATCTGTGATGTGTAGACAGCAAAATGAAATCATGGTGATGATGATGATGATGATGATAATTGGAAATGGATATGATTATGCTAAATGAAGTTAAAACGAATAAACATATTAACTAAAAACACTAATGAGGTGAAAAATAGAGTTCGTATGAAACACTGATTTACTGATTTTAGAATCGTCATCATAACATACCGGGCATACCTATAGGCCCATAGGTGCTTCGTCTTCCGCAAATGCCCTAAGGCAGGCATTTTAAACTGGCGGCCCGCCGACCGGATGTGACCCTTTGAAAGCACACTGGCGGCACGCGACCGCATGTGACCCTTTGAAAGCACACTGGCGGCCCGCCGACCGCATTTGACCCTTTGAAAGCACACTCGCGGTCCACACAAAGGAGCTATGCTGCAAGAAACTGTATTAAATGACCTAAATTAGTTGCTGCTTTTGGCCCTCATGGCGACACAGATATGCCCCAATTGGCCCTCATACCTGTCTTTAGGTGTAGATGCTAACTAATCTCGTAGCACACTTGATTATAAACTCATTGTTCTCTTCCTCGCAGGGTCCCTCCTTGCCTGTTCAACACTTGATTGCTCGTTCACACATTCTTACACATGTTATTCAAGCTAACCTTGTAACTTCTATCAGCAATCGTTCATAAATAGTCTTCAAAATGTCTCCATTGTTGAGTACGAATGTTCCTGTAACTATTGGATTAGTTCTGTACTGCTCACTTAATTCTGATTCCTTTAAAAAAAAAAATTAAAAAAGGTCGACCACTTTCAGACTGCTGCTAGCTTGCCGAGGCTGCTAACAGTTTCAGCCTATATTTGTGGTCTGGGTTATTTGCGTCACTGTCGTGACTAAAGTTTCAGTGTTTGCGCCGTGTCTGGGCTTGATGCTTCCTTCCTTCGAGTCAGACCGCTTGTTCTCTGTCCAATTGTTAGCTGTGTTCTTCTTGCCTTTTCTTTCCGGGTATTTCCTCCTTGGTTTCATCTCTCTATGATTTGGCAAGGCGTATTTCGTAGTCTGTCTTAATTAGAGCTGTACCGAATATTCGCTTCGTATTCGCTTCGGGGCCGAATAGTAGACCTAATATCTAAATATTATTCGGCCGAATAGTTGCGGTCGGGCCGAATACGAATAGTGGTTACCTTACACCAGTCTTTGGACTTGTGGAAAATAAACATGTCAAGTTTTCCCACCTTGGTTCATATTGTCAAGCGTTATCTTTGTGCACCACCTACGAGCGTACCAAGTGAACGTTGTTTAGTACAGCTGGAAATACCTTCAGTGAGACTAGAAGCTGTCTTAATGCTGTCAACATGGAACGATTTTTTTTTTCTGAAAGCTAATGTCGCTTTCATGGATTACCTAAGCTGTCAGTGACAATTTACAAGTTTAGTTACTTGTTTTAAAACTAAGAATACTTTCATTCCTAGGTATTAGTTACCACAGACTGACTGAAGGATGCAAAACATTAAATGTTTTTAAATGTTTACTATTCTGTACTACATTTTGTGAAGTGAAATTTCAGCCTACATTTGACATTTTGGATGCGTTTTTTTTTCTTCTTAGATCTAATTTATACACGTAAGTGGACGAATGGGCCTCAGTTTGATTTGTGGGAAGACAGAAGTAATGGTGGTATCAAAGAAAATAATTATTTCTAAATGTATAATAAAAGTCAATGGTTTTATTTTGGGACAAGTACAGGCTCTTCTGTCCCATTCACGGAATCAGATGCAAGATAAATTAAATATACTTAATGCGAGATCAAAGCAGCTTGGTCTGAAAATCCATAAAGGAAAGACAAAGATAATGAGAATAAATCAGGCAAATAGTAATGTGGTTTCTCTTAATGGCACCCCACTCCATGACGTGGAGTCGTACACCTATTTAGGCAGTATTGTAGATAAAGATGGAGGAACTGATAGAGATATTAAAATAAGAATACAAAAGACAAGAGGAGCTTTCATACCACTAAGGAATTTGTGGAGGTCAAAGGTAATTAAAAGAAATACTAAACTAAAAATGTTTAATTCTAATGTCAAATCAGTACTATTGTATGGGGCGGAAACATGGAGAACAACCAAGGCAATTACTAATAAATTACAGACATTCATTAACTGGTGCCTGCTCAGAATAGAGGGAATAAAATGGTATGATAGAATAACTAATGTAGAACTTTGGGAGAGAACTAAACAGGCTCCAGTGGATCAGGAAGTGAGGAAAAGACGCTGGCGTTGGATAGGGCACACACTGAGAAAACAGGAGAACAGCATAACTAGAATGTCTTTGCATTGGAACCCACAGGGGCATAGGAATAAAGGAAGGCCAAAAAACACATGGAGAAGAGAGCTGGAGAACGAGGTTAGAAAGATTGGGAGGACATGGGAGAGAGCTCCATGCAATGGCGAAGGATAGAACGACTTGGCGTGAGTTGGTTGAGGGCCTATGCTCCATTGGGAGATAGAAAGGCAGAAGAAGAGAAGAAGACAGACATTTAAGTATCCGTGAACATGGATAACATCAGATGGAAGATGCATTACTGAAATAAGAAACAGAACAGACAAAAACTGCATTTTATAAAATGAAGAACATCTTATGCAATATATCTTTGTCATTGAAGGTTAGATAAAGAATTCTTGCTTGATACATACATCCAGTTTTAACATATCGATGTGAGTCTTGGACAATCGGTAGGCAGGCCAAACAATTTCTTGAGGCCTCAGAGATATGGTTTTACAGAACAATGCTTAAAATACCTCGGACCGCCAAGAAAAAGAAAAAAAGGCAACCAAGAGGTTTTGATAGAGGTGGGAGCCCGAAGACAACTACTCACAGACATCAGAAGAAGACAGTCATCATTTTTCGGCCATGAGGGAAAATGGAACATGTGGTGACCACTGGAAAGATCTGTGGAAGGAGGGATAGAGGAAGACAACGAAAGAAGATTTTTGACAGTCTTGTTGCATGGCATGTAGGTGTGTTAGCACACGAACTAATACATGCTGCAGGAAATCGCAGATTCGGGCGAGGTATAATCGCCCATGCCAGTCGGCAAAGCACCTGATGATGATGATTCACTATTCGTATTCGGCCGAATAGTTGGTCCATCTATTCGTATTCGGCCGAATAGTGAAAATCACTATTCGGTACAGCCCTAGTCTTAATGTATGAACTCGATACTTAAGAGCTTTACAGAACCAATCACTGTGCACGAAAGTGAATTAATTAAGCACAGCCAGTACATTAGTCAGAAAACATATCCTTACGTCCTTCTTAGGACGTTATTTTTTGTTATTTGAAGCCCCACTCTGGCTTTTGCCAGGGGCCGTAATATAGGCAGGTCATCATTATGGCCAAATGTCTGAACGCGGTTTCTGGGACCTCTCCACGGTGATCCTCATCCGCATGGTGGCACTTTGTGACATCGGGTGTTTATCGCTTGTGTGATGTCCTGGTGGGGTAAAAAGCCAATCCAATCCAATGGAAGTGATGTGGTTGTTTCGTACTTCACGAGAAGAACGCAGCTGAAGTTATTATCATCATTATCATCATCAACTTTAGGAAGCAGGTCCTTCGCGGAACGTCGCTCTCATCATGGTCTGTCTGAAAGAAACTCGGTCTCTCGCCAGTTCTCAAACCTCGTGTACTTTCATATTCGAGGAGTCATATCCTGTCGGCCCCTGTCCCTCCTTTCTGCATAAACCAGCAGTCTGCATAAAAATAAGTTAGATCTGTAAAACGAATGTGCACACAAACTCAGGTTCAAATATCAAAGTTCAGAAATGGATGAACAACCGGAAAGTTTCGCAGAAGTTTAAAGCCGGTGCAGGCTAACACCGGCGGTGCAGGCTAACATGAAGAAAATTTGTCTCAGAGTGACTGTCTTATCTGTCTCCTGATCAGTGTCTGCTACAAATATTGCATCCGTGGGTGGCTGCGAGGTCTCGAGGCATGGTGTCCGCTTGAGTGCTAGAGGTTCTGGGTTCAATCCCCGGTAAGGGCTGGGATTTTTTCACGTGGACTTAGACTTCTAGTAATTCCCCCTGGACGCCTGTGTGCATTGCTGAGCACGTAAAAAAATCCCTTGGCAGTTGGAAATCGAAAAAAGTAGCCTAACAGCGCTGCCCGGGCAAAATTTGGAGTTAAAAATCTACAAAAAAGTATTTCAGGATCCTCACCAGTGCTACAGAGCCTATGCACTGTGCTTTCTTCGGACTTAGACTTTAGTAAGAAGAAGAACGGAGCACTTATGGGTTACTTCCCATGTGCAATGATGTTGTTCCGTTGTTCAAACCTTCATTAATTCATCCGTTACTAAATTTAACAACGCAGACGTCTGCAGGAACAAAATGGGGAGAGTGAAACCGAAAAAAAAAAAAAACCATGGGCTATATGTCGCCTCTTCACCGAGTTTTTGTTTTAGACGGTGTCAAGTGATAAAGTTCAGGCTCTAACCTGCTTTGTGGTCTGTAATAAATGGCCTATTTAATCTTTACAGTGCTGGTGGAATTCACAGAGGCGTATACCGGTTTTAACATAAAGGTAGTAAAAAAAGGGGGGGGGGGCGGGGTGGGAGCGTTTAACCGGTTTTTATCTTTCTTTTTAGCTTTCACCACCTGTTAACTCTTTCAGAAAGTTCTGGTTGTTTCTCCACTTCTGGACTTTGGTCTTGTTCCAGCTCTTGAGTTTTGGGTGCACATCTGTTTTACAGATCTAGCTTATTTGTATGCAGACAGCTGGCTCCTTGCCTCTCAGGCAGATGCACTCCGACTTTAGAAGAAACACCCATATTAGTCGCCTCTCACGACATGCTTGTTACAGGGCAGTGGGTCCATTCTTTGTTCTCCCAAAAATGTTGTTCCGAAGCCCACAGGGGAAATCAGGGACGAATGGTTGCATTAGTTTTTGTGTAGAGATGATGCTGGATGCGCTGAAACGATGGCATGAAGCGATATCATCAAGAGAGCTGTTCCAGGCAACCAGGGATCGTGAGCGCCTACGCCAGTTGGCAGGGCACATGGTGATGATGATGATGATGAGTGTAGAAATTACATTCTGTAAAAGTAAAGGACCCTTTTTCACGTCTTCTGGTGTATTTGGACACATAGGGTTAGACCTATGTTTTAAAGTTAATCGGCACTTGGTGGGTGATATGGTCAGCATCACACTTGCTGCCTTTACTTCCCAGGACTTTACCTGGTACCCATTCAAGACTGGGTCGAAATGGAAGCCAAGGCCTTTTTTTCATTTTTGAATGAAAGTCTGGCTCTGTCAGGACCCGAACCCACGACCTTCTGATCCGCAGGCGAGCGTCTAGCCGCTACACCACGACGGCTCACCCATAATAGTTGTAGTGTAACCACTGTCTGTCAAGCTGACATATATTTCGTGCTTCTCCAACTCGAACGAACGAAGCTCTGAAGTGGATGTTAGAAAATAATCAGAGGAATCATAGAGACTAATTCTCAGTCGGTACTGCGGAGGGTTCAGAATGGACAAATGTGGCGTGAGTGGATACCAAGAATCAGTATATCAACATTACTTCAGGGTCCTCGCCGGTGCTACAGAGTTCGTGCAGTGCGCTGAGTTTCTTCGGACTCATATCTTAGTTAGAAATAGAACGAGGCATTTAAGGCTTACTACCCTCGTGCCATCATGTTGATCCGTTAATTAAACCTAAACCTAAACTTAATATCAACATTACAGGGACTCATGTGGATATACTATCCGGGAGATACAGGAGTGCGAGGAAATGAAAGAGTAGATTACATGGCTACAAAAGCCATTGCTACAAGAACACTCGCACTGGATATATGAGACTGAAGACTATTTATGAACCAATGCTATCAGACGATTTGAGTTTAGATGAAATAACATTTGCAGGAATGTATGAACGAGGAATTAGGTGTTGACTGGGCAAGGAGGGCGGAAGAGAGAAAGAGAACGACGAGTTTATCATCAGTTTGCTACGGGAACAGTTAGCATCTACAAAGACGGATCACCTACTGGTAAGCCCGGTTCTATGATATGGTTTCTTAAATAGGTATATAGGTAAACCAACTTTAGAAAAAAGGAACAATGTCTGAAAAATCAATCAGTGTGTTGTCAGCCGATCGGTACTTTATGAGTCAGGTAAGCCAGGAGTGTTTTGTGGAAGTCATTGCTCACCCACAGCTTAGTTAGGTAAAATTATCAGTGAGCTGTAAGTTCTTCGCTTCGAAGTTGTGAACGCTTTTATTTGCGTTCGTTCTAAATGTCGTGGGTGAATTTTACGAACTGCGTCATTCAGTTCACAAGTACAGTTTTTACGGAGATTCCCAGACGATGGTCGCTGGGGCTACGAAGATCAAGCTTTGTGTGATGCTCTTGACAGAGATAGGAGAGAGAGAGAGAGAGAGAGAGAGAGAGAGAGAGAGAGAGAGAGAGAGAGAGAGAGAGAGAGAGAGACCCATGTGCGATAAAATACATCGAGGCATCGTGTCCGCCTCGAGTGCTAGAGGTTCTAGGTTCAATCCCCGGTAAGAGCTGGGTTATTTTCACGTGGGCATGGACTTTTAGTAATTCACCCTGGTCTCTGGGTAGTAAGATCGGACGCCCGTGTACATTTTTGCGCACGTAAAAGATCAATTAGCAGTTCAAAATCGAAAAGAGTAGCCTTACGGCGCTGCCCGGACAATCTACCCAATGTATTTCAGGATCCTCGCCGGTGCTACAGAGCATGTGCACTGTGCTGAGCTTCTTCTGACTCAGACTTGAGTCAGAAGAAGAACGGAACACTTATGGTTTACTAACCGTGTGCCATGATGTTGATTCGTTGTTCAAACCTCAAACCTCTTCACTTTAAATCAAACGATTGAGCTTAAAAAAAAAAAAAAAAAACGGGCAGCCATTCTGAAAGCGATATACTCTAGCCCAATGTTCTTCAGCCGATAGGTCACGACCCACTGATTGGCCATGGAAACGTCCTAGGTCCCCAATTCCCTACAGTTGCCTGCCTAATCATGTAACCAGGTAGTCTAGGTAGTTTTTCAGGAACTTAAATTGTATACGACCACATCTCGTCGGCTTCGAGATTTGGTAGGGGAGTCCCTAGAACGTCCTATGGTATAGGAAGGTTAGGGTTGGACTTAGTAGTAGTCGCTATTCATTAAACATTAGTGTAACGAGACGCTGGTGTCACGTGTCTTTGTTAAAGTCTCCTCTAATAATACAAGACACTCAGAAGTGATTTATTGTTGAGATGGCTGCTCGTATTGGTCTAGGCGGTCTCCGCAGCTCCAACAACCATCCAGCACCAATTCAGGAATAAAGGCAACTGAAGTCCTTGGCTCCATAGAATTTCTAAAGATATTCCTGGGCACGATTTATCCAGACTTCATCACCAGTTAATAGCACCCAGACTGGATGTGATCACCATTCCAGTCCAAAAAACAGTATCACCATGAATCTGATCTAATAATAATACACATAGAACTAAACTAACAAGGACTGTAAAATACCAGACACCAACAAAAGTAAGTTATAAAGAATGATGTAATAGTTACAAGTCAGCGCCTGCGGCTTAGGCGTTGCGAACGCGCTTCGTAATGCCGGGGTGCCGGGTTCGATCCCAGCAGCGGGCCTTGTGCCTTGCGTTGGTTTCGACAGTGGTATCGAGCAGCCGACCAGCCAGGAAGAAATGGCAAACTACTGGACGTAAACTTGCCTAGAAAAACCACAACAGCCAGAAAGTTCTGGTGTTGGTTCTGCAACGTCCTGTAAGGATACGCAACTAACTAATAGTTACAAACAGTTGTAAAGAATCTCAATGGAATAATACAGAGCAGTATCCAGCAATGATCCACATTAGTAAAGAATGACTCCCTACCTGACTATAGTCACTGTTGTGATCATCACTGCACCGACAGGGTAACAGGGTAATGGTAACTATGGGCACTAAGTGTCCGGGTGGCTGTACCCTCAGTTTCACACAGTGTACTTATCAATAGGTGTAGACATTACTTGATCAGCTCCTATCTGCAGTCCATATGCAGAAATTCAGCATTAACAGACCTGTATCTGATTTCTGGCCATCATTACAATGTTCCACAAGGTTACTAAGCACGGTGGTCACTAGGTATATACATATGCATAACTACGCGTATATACTGCTCCTAATACAAATAGTCAGTGTCCGAAATCAGTATAGTGATGGTCTTGTCCCGGCTCTTTAATTATATAAGATACAATTCTTCACAAAGAAAAACTGTTCATGCCTTGGCCAGTGGCGATCTGCCGTGGATAGACACACTTGATGATGATGCTGAGTTCTCATCAGCTGTCCTCTCGCATGTATAACACCACATGTCACTTGCCAGGAGGTTGCTCGGTTTACTGGAACAAGGTAAAAACATGTACCTGGACAATGGAAATTGGTAGCTAGTAGCTGGTAACGTATAGCTGATTGCTGATGGTTAGTGGGTGGGTGATGGCTATACCCAGTTCGATCTTTTGGACTATGATCATGACACAGATTTCAGAGAGGTCAGTATACACCCCATGCTCTTATGAAATTCCCGAGTGAAACAGTGACTTTCAAACCAGATATTAATGCAATTTGATAGAAAAGGCGTTCGAATGTCTGCTAGCCTTGGGAGCCAAGTCTCGAATGATGCTACCGATTCAATAATCTCCCGAACCAAAAGCGGGACTGATTCTTTCCTCGCAACAAGCGAAAGTTCGGCCCTGGAAAAAGGCTTCCCTACTACTTAAAATCACTTACCAGTGTGTGATTTCATAATATAACTCACTCCATTAAAATTAGGATTGACCAAGGTTCATTTACCTACATCCTGACCCATACTTACTAAAGAAGGACTAAATACTTATGAAAGAATAGTCCATATTTGAAAACAGATCATTTGCATAGAGGTGTACAGAATATGGACGTACCTAAGGCAGGGGGGTATTCTGATTGGTTATGTGACAACTAGCACACATCCTACCCCCCCCCCTACCCCCCCCCATAATATGGTACTGTCAGGGAAATCCCTAGGAATTATCTACGAAATCTCGAAGCCGATGAGATGTGGTCGCATATAATTAAATAACTGTTTTTCGCTTTCAGGACTGCTACATGTATGAATAACACCTCAGTTAAGAGAATCAAACAGGTATAAATCCCAGAAACCCCGGTAACACCACATAAAAGTTATATTTGGGCGCCTGACTGTTAGGTCACGAAAACGGTAACAGTTCTGTCTTTCTTTATCCATAAGGTAGTCCGAAAAAAGACTCCTGTTTTGATGGGCCGTGGGTGTAAAATGTTTGAGAAACACTGCCTGGCTTTCGCGACGAGAGCCTAATATTCGTGACAAGCATAGCTAGATGAAAGCAGGGCTGCCGAAGTTAGTATTTTCGTACAAATGTGGTTCTGTGTAACCCTTGCCATACTGAAATTTCATGCAAAAATGTTTACACTTCAAAAATTCAGTCAGCAATTTTGTAAAAGAAACACAATAACATAAGTAAAATTTATGTGAATGATTCATTGACCTATGACAGTAACAGCGAGACTTATTGTAATGCCTATTTTGAGATTGTTTAGTTGTAAAAAGCTGTGGAGATTTCTCAAATTGAGCTGCAAGAATTTGGAGTAACAGTTTAATTTTTACTTGTCTAATACAGCAAATGTTTCATCACTTTCTGTCGCGTAAATTTTTTTTTCCAAGCTACAGTTGATGTTGAATCCAATAAGTGTTATTGGAGGAAGACGGTCGTGATTTATGACATTGATCGTGACATTTCACTGCCTTGTTAAAGAAGAATATTACGACCTCCTAATTCCCCGTGTGGTTTCCGGGACCCTAATGTGGCGAAAATAAGTATAAACCCACTGCCTACCAAAAAGCATGTCGTAAGAGTCGACTAATTGAGAGCTTCCTTTAAATTCGGATAGCATCTGCCTGAGAGGCAAGGAACCAACAGTCTGCCTACAAATTAGTCAGATCTGTAAAACGGATGCACACTCAACACTCATATTCTGGAACACGACTGCAGTCCAGAAGTGGATGAACAACCAGAACTTTCCGCCAGGGTTTACAGCTGGTGATCGCGAAGAAGAAGATGACCTCCAAGTAAATATTTAAATAATATCGAGAATAAATAGTGCAAAGCGGGGTGGGGAGGGGGGGGGGGCTATGTTTACAATTTCAGAAGAAAATCGCTTTCCATTAGTATAAAAATGTATGCTAAATCTTTTAGCATAACTTCCTTCATTTCTCTGCATTTGCAGAGAGAGTTTTCTCTCTGCTTAATAATATTAAGACAAAAATCGCTCTTCATTTAAGATTTCAACAATCAGTCCATTTATGAGATCAAAACTATTGCCCCAAGACAGTAACTGTACCAACTGGAATCCGCCGCATTAGTTTCGTAACAAACTGCCAATTGAGCGAAATAAAATGGTACAGTAATGATGTGACGACAAAGTTTGTAAATTTCTGTAATATAATGTTACCTAGTTTTATATATATATATATATATATATATATATATATATATATATATATATATATATATATATATATATATATATATATATATATATATATATATATATATATACGCGTGTGCGTGCGTGAGTGTTTGAAAGTCATTTTAAGGTGGTTGTGATTTTTTAAATAAAACATTTTTGGGTGTGTTTTGGTACCTTAAAAAAATGTGACACTACTCCCTAAAAACATTCGACAGCCCCAGGTAAAACTCCTTTCACTCCAGCGGCGTATATGATGTGACAGAATGTAAAATCACATCACATCATTTACCGGCGTATCCTGTGTGCTGCTATGATATTCTAAAAGCTGTCAGTCTGGTAGGCCACTTTGATTCATTTACATCTTTGTGCGGCTGTCATAGGCTACTCTTTTGCCCAGTTTACCTTGCTCTGACATATTCTTTTAATCAGGACTCGGGGTAGTAGTATATTTATCTCTAGATAGATCTAATAAGATAGAATGGACTTACGCACCGAGTTCCAAAAAAGATGTAAGGAAATGCGGGATAGCTAAGGGCAGAGTAGGAGCACAGTTAGAAACATTTGTTAAAGGCCATATGGATACTTTCGCTTACATGGTTGCCCGTAATGCTGCAGAGAAGAAGCGCCAGTTGGAGATAGAAGAATGGGACTCGATGCCTGGCCGTCATGCAGCAGAGAGGGAAGAAGAAGAAAGAATGCGGCAACTTGAAGAAGAAGAAGCTAGACAGTTGCAACTCCAAGAGGATGCAGCTGTTGAAAGAATGAGGCTTTTTCAAGAAAAGCTGTATAACTATCGGCCACATATGCAGACGAAGAGAGAACTGCAGTTAGACACAGGGAACGATGAGAACACTATCAGGGCAGGTGAGGGAACTGACACCTCCCATACTGACACTCTGGTAGAAAGGTCTGGGATTCACTCTCTCAATGGAGAGGTGTGTACTATTTCGCCAAACGGTACTTCATCAAGGGATGAAGTAATAGACCATCCAAGACCTTGCCTCACCCCTCTTATTCCTAATAGGAAAAGAGTTGACATCAAGAAGAACTCTTCTGTAGGGATGACCGGATCTACATTGCTGGTCCCTTTACTTCCATTCTTAAGCCTAAAAGGAAAAGATGGAATAAGAAGCAGAAATCTTCAAAAGGGACCGGATCTACATTGCTGGAACCCCTTTCTCCCATTATATTACATGAGATAAATGAGAGCACACCCCGCAGTAATAACAAGCGTGATAACTGTTCTAACCGCCGACATAATGGTTCGACTGGCACATCAGCCATTAATGAGCTCGAGGGCAAAGACTTACCCAACTCCCATAATCCTTTTGGTCCCTTCAAACAAGAAGAGGAAGTAAAGCAGACTAATTTAGGGAATAACACTGAATCTGTTTCCCCTATATTTCTTGATGCGAGTGCATACAAAATAGAAATAGTTAGTTCTGACTTTTCTGACTGCGATAGCAGCAACAAATCCCCTTATTTGTCTCCACTGGACTTGGCATGTGAATGCCGGACCAGGGCGGACATAACAGATGAGGAGGATAGTTCTCTTAAGTTCTTGACGATCTGAAAGACAATGAATAAACAGGACATGGCTGCAAGTCCTGTGCACTCTGATAATGGACAGACTGAAATGTTTGCCATTGATGGAGAAGAAAGTACTTCTTGTGAGCGGGGAGACAAATTGTCTCTATCCTGTACAGCTGGGGCGACAGGGATACTTCTGATGAAGGACCCTGAAGCGGAACAAGCCATGAGTAGTAGGGAACCCAAACATTCTGGTCTTGTATTACTCTTCGCTTCGAAGGAAGTGACAGGAGTATCTCAGCTGATAGTGGAAACTTCATTGCGAAGAAATGCCACTTTACAGTCTACAGGAAACCTTGAGTTTCCTAATGATTTTACTGTACAATCTGACTTGATTTCGTGCTCTGATTCTGGACTGATCTTTACTAAAGAGAATTCCACCCTGACAATTTGTGAAGGGGAAGACAGGATGCACCGAGGAGGAAACAAGTGGACACTACTCCAAGAAACTGTCAGTGGTCAGTTGCATTCACTGCATGCTATCACCATGAATGAATGTATCCCTCGTTTTAAGAGGAGATTTGTGACAGATTTTTCAATGATCTGTGGATGGAGGAAAAGAGAGTCCAACCTAAATACAACTCATCCTTTTCGGAGAGCACTTCAGGCCCTTTCTATGCAAATAGGGTTGGCGAAGTGAGGAAATGGACAGCGACTGTCAGTCAACGGCGTCGAGGAATCCCCTTGATGAAGCGGAGATCATTTCTTATTTTGTGGGAGAAGAAACCTCCAGAAAAATGGATATTACTAAGCGGCTGCTCGGAATACCCGCATGATTCTAGGACTAAGGACTTAGCCTGGAAAGAGGTACATCAGGTGACTGTACATCGATGCAGGACATCATGATTCCACAAGGAATACTGGCAAAAGAAATACTGGGACAATAATGGAACTGACAGGGTGTACTAACATTCTTGGAAATCACTGAGTGTCGAAACATTGGTCTTAGCTGGCTTCGACCAACTTCAACGGAGGGCCTGTCACGAAACGACCTCAGTGGTTCCAGAAGTTAGTTCTTGTAATAAGTTCTTCTGGTTATTGCGAGACAAAGAATTATATTTACTATGCCCTTAACCCAAATATTATTAAAACCGCAGGGATTTAATTGTTACCAGTCCGTAGTCCAGACAAAGCAACTGAGCCTTGTGTATTATTACTTAACTTTACCTGCGCTATGAATTCGTTTCATGTGCCAGTGTCAAAATGTTATCTCCTGACCACAGTATGTTAGGGCCAGCAAAGGGGGAACTAATTATCACACCTTAGATTATCACCCCTGAGCTGAACCTTAGTGTCAAAAATGTTACCTAACACAGACTGAGTGGGGCCTTTTGAACAGACTAGATCAGGGGAATTTAGTGGACTAGTAGACCTGACGGCGTCCAGTGGCTGGAGTTTCACACATGTCAGTGAAATAAACAGGAGAACAGTTGTTTGCCAATTAAGAATGTCGAAACATTGGTCAAGGCCGTTCACCTTGACAGGCCACTTGTTAGCTAATTTGATATGCAAGGTACTTCTTCGTCGTGGCTTAGATCTTCTCCAGTAGAACCTAGAAAGGGGAGGAGTTTAATTTGGACATTAGATAGATACTTATACTAGTAGCTTCAGAAATTTACCTCATAGTGCCGCCAGCAAAGCCACAAACATAGATCGACATTAGAGGTAATTCTGATTGTTTGATTCTGGTTTGGCGATTGCTGGAAAGTTTCCAGGTATGAGTAAATATTATTTTTAATCTTATATTCATAGGTTAGGAGCTAGCTTAGTCTATACTTCCTGTCCTAATTTTTCTACACATTATGCTTGAAATAGTTCTTTGTGAGTATTTAGTATCTCAGTTAGGGAACTGCTTAACTATTCATATTTCTTGTTTGTTTGTGTCTTATGTTTTTCAGTGTATGTTTTCATGTCTATAAAATAAGATGTGAACAATGACATTTGCTATAATGAAATGTAATTATATTGTTTCTATTATCAACCCAAAATATGTGCTTGAACTGCGGGAAAATCATTCCCACATGCGAAGAGTTTTAATAGCTCACCATGTGCTCACTGGAAAGACAATATTCCAGACAACATGCACATATAAAATGGTTGGAGTTTTCAGCACATAACCTGCTCCACGTGTTCATGTAAAAACAATGTTTGGAAGTCTGAGTGAAGACGGACAGCAGACCTAGGAAGTCAACTATCATGACAATACATGAGAGGGAAGGCAGGATATGTGACGTCCATGTAATGCATAAGACCTTCAGACTAGACTAGAGAGAATGTGGAAGATTGAGAAGAGATGTTATGACTATACATATAAATAAATATATATATATATATATATATATATATATATATATATATATATATATATATATATATATATATATATATATAAATATATATATATATATATATATATATATATATATATATATATATATATATATTGTACTTATATATGCATTTTTAGTGTTTTTTCGTTAACCCATCACCATCATCACACCACTCTAACCACAGGAGCTGTTTTCTTGCTAAAGCATCTCATCACTATCATAACATTAACCAGTCACTGTTTGTGTAAACACAACAAACTGGGAATTGCATTGATTGTTAGTAAATAAAGCTGTATGTCAAGTTTTATACTACATTGTTTGTTAAATTCCAAGGGTATTCAGTCTTACCTGTTTAACTAAACTGAAGGATATAATTACATTTGGTGGGGGCTGTAATAATAATGATAATAACTCTGTAATTATTAAATATCGGGAGAAGGTTGGACGGGAGGAGTCATTTGCCCTGTCTAATAATTCATTCAGTATAATGATATAGACATCTAAAACTCCTTTTCTTCTCCTGTGGGTACCAAATGCAGCTAATGTTAAAGTAATTATTGAGCCACTATGGCTGTTTTCTTGGATATCCAGGACTTTGTCTGAGAGCAACATAGCTCGGATGTTAGTCTAGTTAATCTGGCAGAGGGGATGTGTTGAGAGGAAAATTCCTACTCAGCATTTAAATCATTTAATCCACGGCCGTTACGTCACATGTTGCTAAATTCACATAAGTAGATGAATTATCGACGAATATCTATATTCTCCTTACTTGTCCGAAGGAGAATTGTTGTAGTAAGTAAAGGTTTGGGAGCCGCCAGAATGTAGCAGCTATATGCTTGCCTGCAGATCGAAAGATCGTGGTTTCGGTTCCTAACTCGGACTTTTTTCTTTAAAAAAAATTACCTTTGCTCCCAGGTCGACTCGGAATGGGATATAACGGGGTTTAAATGGGTACTAGGTACAGTCCTGGGAAGTAAAGGCGGCCGGTGTTATTTTGACCATATCACCCACCGAGTGCTGATTTGTCTATAAATATAGGTCCAGGCCTATATGCCTTAAGGCGTGGAAAAGGGTCCTTTACTTTCCTTACTTTACGCAAGTATAGGTTTATGAGCAAAAGTAAGTTGACACATCATTTATTGTTAATGGAACCTTCTACCTTTAAAAAAAACGTTGGGAAACTTTCACTGTGATAGCCCCGCCCCCCCCCCCCCACTTCTTTTCCCCCTCCCTTTTTCTTTTGTCTAACACCAATGCACTTCGCTCAAGTAAATGTTGCCCAATGAGATTTATTTTCATCAGCGTTTCTCACCTTTCTGAAATGAGACACAGCATCCGATTTCCCATACAATTCCATAAGCAAAGAACTATAAACACCCTTCCATTGTTCATGAGGATGTCCTCCACTACTACGTGTTTCTCCTCCTTCTGGGGGTGTTTCGGTTCTTTTGAGGTTGAGCACATTTCTGAAATTTTTTTTTTTAGCTTATGGCAGACGGTTATGTGATTAAACATGATAGCGTGGGCAGCTGCTGATCTGTTTGTAACTGCTTCTTTCGTTGTTGACGAGCTGCATGTCTAATGTTGGACTGTTTGTGACAGCACTTTTGATGGCTGCCTTATGGTTTTAATGCATGTGTACGATAGTGGATACGCCGAGACAGCAGTCTGTGTCCATTTTTCCAAGTGATGGACATTCTGTGTTTTTTGGTTGGCATAGGAGCAGAGCAGCCCTGGAGTGACCTGATTGCTATGAAGCTGAAACTAGGATTATGAGATTACAACCTTCCAAACCAATGCTTTTGTCCAAAGACTTTGACTCATAGCCCGGTCACAAATATCTCCTGGCTGAGTTTACGGTCCACAGAGTTGCTTGCACTGAAGCTTTGTCAAAGATCATAAACAATGAAAATTATTTAGTATTCTTTTCGGAATTCCCTGTATTAGAAGTCACCTCAACAACAGCTTTCAAAGAGTGCTCTGAACTAGAATTCCTTAGGTGGACCTGCTAGTCCACGAGTTGAATTAGAGCAGTCTACATGACCACATTTTGAGAAATACGTTATTCTTATCAGAATGGCCTTTTCGGGAACTGAGATTTCGTTAGGGAAACCGAGAAGTTTGTCCAGAAACATACAGTTGAACTCCACAAACATACAGTTGAACTCCACAAACATACAGTTGAACTCCACAAACATACAGTTGAACTCCACAAACACAAAACATTCGTTGAAAATTAGTCCAAAGGCATATTGTGGGGCAAATATATCAGACCAAGACCTGGCATTCTTACGTTCTCGGATACTTTTTATATATATATATATATATGTGTGTATATAAATATATATATATATATATATATATATATATATATATATATATATATGTGTGTGTGTGTGTGTGTATATATATATATATAGAGAGAGAGGGGGGGGTTTGAGAGAGAGAGAGAGAAAGAGAGAGAGGTAGAGAGAGAGAGAGAGAGAGAGAGAGAGAGAGAGAGAGAGAGAGAGAGAGAGCAGGGATAAATCCTGTGCGAAAGACACAGGGTGACCCAAAAATAACAACCTTCAAGTAAGAGTACACAGTTAACCTAACCAACCCTTTCCTTTCATTCTGTAAATGGCCTCACATTTGAAGGATTCATCCTGTCCTAGCCCAGTAGCTGAAGCTATTCCCCCATTGATCTTCACAACGTGAACCCAGCGTGATCGACTCGTGTGTTTTGTACAGTCGTCTGCCACGCAAATTTGGCAACTCTGCCAAGGGTATGTCTTGGCGTCAGCCCTCTGTTTTAGACTATACCTTCGTTCTCATCAGTCTTTCCTGTGTTTTTGTTTTATGGGAAGGGAATAGGTGGAGGTGGAAGCTTAGTTTTGTTTTTTTTCACATTATAATTGCGCATGATTATATAAGTTGTAAATACATTTGTAATATGATAAACACATTACCAAATATTGACTGTCATTCGTAGAAGTGAGTAGGCAAAGGAAGACTCGGTTAAGTAAAAAAAAAAAGACAATTTTTTCACGCCTTTTAGACACAGTGGGCATATTGGGCTAGACCTATATTTTATAGAACAATTGGCACTTAGTGGGTGATGTGGCCAGCGTCACACTAGCAGCCATTTCTTCACAGGTCTGCATCTGGTTCCCACTCAAGGCTGGGAACACTCTAGCAGATTTTTCATTCACCAATGTTGATGTCCTACGTTATGTTATCAGTGCCAAACGTGGACAATGAACAAATCACATATGCAAAAAATAACTACGTGTGAAATGCGATGTCTCCGAAGAGTCACCAACAATACACGAAGAGACAGAGTCACAAACGTCAGCATTAGAGACACAGTTGAAAGAAGAGCATGCATGGAACATATTGAAAGACAGAGAATGAAGTGCTTTGGCCATTTAGTAAGAATGCAACCGGATCAGATTGACTATAAGGCCTTTTACAGTAGAACATCGGGAAGAAAGGCCAGAGGAAGACCCAGGAAAACATGGATAGATGGAGTAGCTGAATAAGGCCAGAAGATCTAGAAAACTGTCACTCAAATCACGCGAGAGGCACAAAACAAATATTTTAAACCACGACACTGGGCTGCAAAACGGTAAAAGCGCAGAAGACAATATATAGATAGAATGTTGATGTCAGGGCTACTCAACCGGCGGCCCGCGATCTAAATCTGGCACACAGAAGCCTAGCATGTGGCCGGCGGACCACCTGCCAATTGAATTGGAAAGGGGGGGGGGGGGGTCTCCGTGGCAAAGTGGTCAAGCCGTTTGCCTCGCGCTCTGAAGGTTATGGGTTCTTTTCACGGCTGCGTCGCTCAGTTCACAAGAGCAATTTTTACGGAGATCAATTCGGACCGTCACCGGATCTACGGGGTTCGTTCTCTGTGCGGTGCTCTCGGTAGGCGGCTAGTCGTTCTGCGGAGAGAGAACGAGCCATATGAGATAAAACCCGGTGCCACGAAGTCGACCCTCTCGACTTTAACCTTTTATTGTATTATTGATCTTTCTGTGCTGAGACTCGAGCGCCTCGGCAATAACCGCTACGTAGGCGACGATTAACCCTAACGCTAGCCACAACACTCCCCAGAGTGCCAGCTATGTAACTACCCCTACGAAACTGTTGACCACCATCTCTTTCAGTGCCCAAAAAAGTCAGCGAGGCTACAAGAATGCTACTCCCTCCGAGACCAGACAAATATAACACCTTGTACGGAGGAAAAGAACAGTTTGTGAAAACATGCAAATTCCACTACAAGGCATTGGGCCAGAGGGCGAAAGTTCATGGGCCTCTGGATCGATAACAACAACAACAACAACAACAACAACAACCCTTACCCTAACCCACATCACAAACCCAGTGAAAAGTCCTTTACTTTTATTTAACTACAATTTTTATTTCTTCTGTTTCCATGTGGGTACTGTGGCTCCATTGTGGGGAAAACAAGAATGGTCCTGGTCCCTCCCCTACAAGCATATCTTAGGAGTCGACTAACTGGGGACTTCCTTCGAAGTCGGAGTGCATCTGCCTGATCGGCGAGGAACAACTAGCTGCACACACATAAGCAAGTAAAACGGATGTACACGCAAAACTTAGACCCAGGGCACAAAGACCAAATGGACGAACAACCAGGACTTTCCACGGCAGCTTACAGCCGGTGAACAAAGAAGAAGTAAATTTCATTCCTGTGAGTAGTTGTAGGGGCCCCAGTACACTGCTATGTCCAGGGGCCCATTTTGCTGCTTAGACAACCCTGTCCGTGTCTACCACTTTTTGTGGCCGTGTAGGACGGGAAAGTGAGTTTGTGTATGGGGAGAAAAGGGAGGTGAGTGGGGGCAGGTACGTTTTGAGCGTAAGAATTTCCCACATGGCTAATGTAGTCCAGTGTTGCCACTTTTCTTTGACAAAAAACTTCCAAAAACGGAGTCAAAAAATATCTGAAAACATCTAAATTTGCTTGGAAAACATCTAGAAAAAAACATCCAAAGGGAAAGAGTCACACATTACATAGCAATTGATATGACTTACCCTAAAAAATCATGTCCTCATCTTTACTAAAGACTGCCTTACAAGATGCACAGGGCAAAACTTAGCTTGTATGATGAAGTTGAAGCTTCAGATCCAAAATGACTGGTATGCTTTAGCTGTTCCAATTTCTGTTAATACCCAACCAGGGAGCTGATAACTTGAACAGCCTCTTCCTTCTCTTATCAGGCAAAATTTTATTGTCAAGATAGCATTTAAGAGATCAAACTTCATCCTGTTTCTTAGGTTAGATTTGATAAATTCCCTCCAAATGAAAAACATATAGAAAAACATCTACCATCTAAACGTCTAAAACGCCATCTAAATGCAAGGAAAAACATATAAATTTGGATGCAAAACATCCAAAGTGGCAACACTGGTGTAGTCGTCTTTATCGTCATCCGTTTTAATATTTAAAAAATCGTTACGTTTAACCAGCATCCCCGAAGGGGGAGCTTTTGGCTATAATTGTGACTCAGGTTATTTGCACCACTTTAGAATGGCTTAACATTGCTCGCCACCAAATAGCCTTGAAAAGGACTCTTGTAGTGTTGACGCGATCAAAGCAGACAGGCCTAAATACTGTCCCGATCGACGACGAAATCGTCTACCGGCGAGCCAGTGGGCGACCCGGTCGCTCTGATGTGCGCAGTTGTCACCGACTGTGCAGGCTAGGGTGTTTACTTTTGCTCCCGACTTAACAAAACAAAAACAACATATTTTTTTTCTTTTAATCTATCACCTTACCAGGCATCGAATTTGGGTCACTTGTAGGAGGGCCCAGCACTGTAATTGTTAAGTCAAACCCTCTCCAGTAAAGCTTTTAAAATTACTGTCATTTCCCAGGTCTTATAGTAAGCGAAGTGGTCAGGCTGTTTGTGAGATAGGGTTGCTAGATTTTGGAGGGGGAAAAACGGAGTGACGACTCGTTGTTTGTTTATAAGGACAAATTTCACTACTAATGATCTGGAAAATATACATAATCAAGATTTAAACTTACTCTTTAGGAGGAAAAAATCATCACCATCAAGTGTTTGCCAACTGACGTGTAAGAACATGCCTCTGACAGTCTGCGATCTTCCAAACCTGAAACGTAGTCTGCGATCTTCCCAACCTAAAACATAGTCTGCAATCTGCCAAACCTAAAACCTTGTCTGCGATCTGCCTAACCCAAAACCTAGCCTGCGATCTGCCTAACCCAAAACCTAGTCTGCGATCTTTATAACCCAAAAAGTAGTCTGCGATCTTCCTAACCCAAAACCTAGTTTGCGATCTTCCTAACCCAAAACCTAGTTTGCGATCTTCCTAACCCAAAACCTAGTTTGCGATCTTCCTAACCCAAAACCTAGTTTGCGATCTTCCTAACCCAAAACCTAGTTTGCGATCTTTATAACCCAAAAAGTAGTCTGCAATCTGCCAAACCTAAAACCTAGTCTGCGATCTTTCCAACCTAAAACCTTGTCTGCGATCTTCCTAACCCAAAACCTAGCCTGCGATCTTCCTAACCCAAAACCTAGCCTGCGATCTTCCTAACCCAAAACCTAGCCTGCGATCTTCCTAACCCAAAACCTAGCCTGCGATCTTCCTAACCCAAAACCTAGCCTGCGATCTCCCTAACCCAAAACCTAGTCTGCGATCTTCCTTACCCAAAACCTAGTCTGTGATCTCCCTAACCCCAAAACTAGTCTGCGATCTGCAACTGAGTGTATCAGTGTTGACATTGCTGCATGCTATGACAAAAGGCTGTCAAGAAACTTTTTGTATTGCCAACCGCTGTCTCTCATTTTCCAGTCGACGCCACATGTTCCAGTTTCCCTCTTCTCATAATATAGCTATAAAAAAAACTGACTAATGTCTCTTTCTGATATTTGTGGTAAATTGTCCTCGAACCCTCGCCTCTTTCTAAACATCTGAGTTGCTCTTTCTGGTTGTCCAGAGAATTGCAAGGATTCTTATATAATACATTTCCAAGGTCTGGAGAAATTGCTTGCTCGCTTGTTGCACCCCACCAGAATATCACACAGGCGATAAACACCCGGTCACACAAAGTGCCACCATGCGGAAAAGGATCACCCGTGGAGAGGTCCCAGAAACCCCTTTCAGCCGTTATGGCAACATTAGTAGCCCAGCTATATTCGGGGTCCCCAGCAAAAGCCAGAGTGGGGCTTCATATAACGAAACATTTCATCCCACATTGGGACGACTGACCTATCATTTTTTTTAATTGGTGAAATTGTCTGGCTTGTTTATTATTAGTAGGAGCCGGAAGGTTGGTGTGGGGGTGGGGGTGGGGGGGGGGGGGGGGGGAAGTAACAACAACGGAGGTCCGGGGGAAAACGGAGTATCTGGCAACCCTATTGCGAGGGTCTCGTTTGAGCAAGGGATGTCGTACTTTGTGTAGAACCCCCGGCAAGCAAAAAATGTACACATTCACACACATAACTAGACAGAAAGATGGCCATATAGATAGCTACATCGACACATTTTTCGACACATAGACAGACAAACAGATAAAGTAGATATACAGACAAACAGGTAGGCAGACAGACAGACAGACAGACAGACAGACAGACAGACAGACAGACAGACAGACAGACAGACAGACAGACAGACAGACAGACAGACAGACAGACAGACAGACAGACAGACAGACAGACAGACAGACAGACAGACAGACAGATAGATAGATAGATAGATAGATAGATAGATAGATAGATAGATAGATAGATAGATAGATAGATAGATAGATAGATAGAAGCTTTGTTCATCAATCAGAGAATGTAAACACGCATCTGCTTCTTCCTTCGATAACAAAGGGCACGGCTGCTATTCCCCTTTCAAAATACAGTTTTTAAAAAACAACAAAAGAAATTGGGAGCGTGCGTAGGGGTGGTGGGATGGGATTTGATGGGAAGAGTTAGATGCAACAGCTTCTACCGCCCTGCTGCGCAGACATCATGAAAAGCCACAACTGCACCGCGTGAACAGAGAGTGGTAAGGATGTGAAAGGTGAAATTACGTGTTTGATCCAGGGGTTTTTCGGCATGATTTGGCGGTTAAACCAACCCCATGACTTATGAGAAGACGCGTGCTTAGAAATGCTTATTTGAAAACTTTAGAGCTGACACTGGTGAACTTTCCTTCCGTGTGAATTCCAGGCTCCTTCGGGGATGAAAAACAGACCCACTGCTATATAGAAAGCGTGTCGTAAAAGCAGACTGAGAGGGGGTATTTCTTTCCAAATCCGAGTGCATCTCATGAGATGCAGGGAACCAACAGCCTGCATACAAATAAGTCAGATGTGTAAATCGAATGTGCACGCAAAACTCAACTTCTCGAATAAGACAAAGCTTAGAAGTGAAACGAATAACTAGAACTTTCCTCCTCAGTTTACAGCCAGTGTACACTACGACTAAGAAGAAGAAAAAGAAGAAGAAGAAGAAAAAGAAGAAGAAGAAGAAGAAGACTGGTATACATTAGTTACTTACTCGGGGTCCTAAAGTCGGGGCAGCCTTATCTATACTTTAGCAAGTAAAAGACCCTTCTCACGCCATCGGCGCGTCAGGTATATGATACTAGACTCATTTGCTTGAATGCATTACTATTAAAGTGGCAATATGTACAGTGGTAGTGACCATTTGGGAAAGCCAGATTTCTTTAGTGTGTTCTGAACACAAATTAAATATAAACAAAAGAACATTGTGCTATGGAGGGGAATCAGAGTGTAGATTCATTAACACATCTTGGGACTGAAAGAGATAGAGCGATTGATACACGGTGGGCGATGTCAGTATCACTCTGACAATTTATGTTTACACCCACCCTCTGTGTGTGGATTCCAACCCAAGACCCAAGAAGACTAGACTCGAGAGTTCACATGAAAATGTTTTTATAAATAACATCTCCAACAATGCTGGGTTTATGAGCTCCAGACTGGATGTGGAAAGGTGGGGGGGGGGGGGGGTGTAGCTGAGTGGCAAGGTGTCCGTCTCGAGTGCTAGAGGTTCCGGGTTCAATCACCGGTAAGGGCTGGGATTTTTTCACGTGGACTTGGACGTCTAGTAATTCTCCCTGGTTTCTGGGTAGTGAGATCGGACGCCTGTGTGCATTGTTTGGCACGTGAAAAAAACCCACAAAAAACTTGGCAGTAGGAAATCGAAAACAGTAGCCTAACGACGCTGCCCGGGCAACATTTTGAGTTAAAAATCTACCCAAAGTATTTCAGGATCCTCGACGGTGCTACAGAGTCGGTGCACTGTGCTGAGATTTTTCGGAGTAAACTTGAGTTAGAAAAAGAACGGAGCACTCCTGGGTTACTACCCGTGTGCCATGATGTTGATCCGTTGTTCAAACCTCGAACCTGTTGAAATCAGGTATGTTGGGCCGAAAACAAAACCGCAGATATCACAACCTAGCTGTAAACCAGAACACAGCGTATCTACCGTTCTTTTAAGGGCGAACGCAGAAGAAACATAATAATAATAATAATAATAATAATAATAATAATAAGACGAAGAATAAGGACGAGTTTAGACGAGGCTATTTAAGATTTATTTTATAGCTTCTTCTTCTCTTCCACCTTGTGCCTCATCGAAGTGTCGGGGGGGGGGGGGGGGGGGGGTATAATGTTCGTTTTCATAGGACTGTTTCATATTCTCTTGTTAAATTTTTTTTTTAAAGGAGAGGGTTGGAGGTCTTTTTGGCGAAGTGGTCAAGCCGTTCCCCCTTACCCCCCCCCCCCCCCCGCCCTGTGGGCTCGTTTCACCCTTAAGTTTTCGGTTAACGGGTGCAATTTTCACTGAGATCTATCGGGATATTCGCCGGAGCTACATAGCTGTTCGGGCTTTCTGCGACGTCCTCGATGGGCGGTTAGCCGTCTGCGTAGAGAGACCGAGCCATGTGAGATAGATCCCGGGGCGTTGAAGTCGAGCCTCTCAACGTTGACTGCATTTTTGTGTGTGCATTGTCAATTAATTAGATTCGGACTTCACTATGAAGTTCGGCTGTACTAACACTTTATCGTACATTGTTATTTTGTGGGATGCAATTTTTCGTGGTTTTTTTTTTTTTGATGCCCCATTATGGCTCTTGTCAGGGGCTGCAATATAACCTGACCGTAAATATGGTCTAATGGCTGAACGCGGTTTCCGGGACATCTCCACAGGTGATCCTCATCCACATGGTGGCACTTTGTGTCATCGGGTGCTTTTTTCTTGTGTGATGTCCTAGTGAGGTAAAATGTACTACAACTACTACACTATCTCGTCTTGTACACTCTTTCAGGTTGCTATTCTCCTTTATCCTCCCACTTGTTTCTTTGTCTACCTGTCACTGCCGCTGCTGCCGCTACTACCTTCTCTTTTTAACACAACCTCCCTTTTTTTTCAACAGGTTTCTAAAAGTTTTGTGTGTGTGTGTGTGTGTGTGTGTGTGTGTGGAAGAAATATATTATTTCTTAGTATTTATTCTTCATTCTTTCAACAATTCGCTTTTCATTAAAATTCAAAATGCCAACGAATTTCATTCGAATTTGGATTAATATTTAACTGTTTACATTGCTTTCGCGTGCTTTCAAGTGTTAATCTTCAATGGATACATTGCTTTCAAGTGTTAATAACTAATGTATACATTGCTTTCAAGTGCCTATAGCCAACCAGTAAGCTATATTTTTACCCTTAACTAATCAATCAATCAATAACAGCACACCTTAACCCCGGAGGAACATTCGTGAAGCCAAGCCCGCCCTAGGTTTCCCATGACTGCATCACGTGCTGCAAGCATGAAAACACAGGTGTGAAGCGTGGCTGCGCCCCTGGTGCACCTTTTACCTGACGTAGGCGTATTGGTGCGGATGACGAAACTATGAGGCAACTGTTCTGAAATCATTTCCTAAAAGTATGACTGGGACTAAATTGGGAAAGTACTTCTTATTTGTGGTATTTGAAAAAAAGGGCATGATTTGCAGTTTTACATCCGGCTTTGAAATCTTGGTCTCAGACAGCACATATAATATTAAAAGTAATAATAATAAAAACGAGAAGAAAAACAAGTCATTGACACATGAAGGCAAACCTTTTGGCCGGAAAGAACAACAGTCAAACGTAAACCCTATGGACCAGTGAACGAACTAAAAACGGTAGTGGCATTTATAAAATTGCTTATATAGATAGCTAATTTCAGACGAGCGAAAGAGGAGGAGGAGAAGAAGAAGAAGAGGAAGAAGAAGAAGAGGAAGAAGAAGAAGTCATTAGTTGACTCCAGTATCAGCGCAGACGCGTCACCTCATAACTGTTTCTGCCCCAGTGGAAATCACACCAAATGTCTTTTGCTGCCCCATTTCAAAACTAGTGAAAACTTGTCAGTGCCAGCAAAATGAATAATCTGGCACCTGCAAAGTAAAAATGCCTAAAGCAGCTGTCATATGTGCCGTCACAAAGAGTCCCACGCCAGAATTGCAGCTCACGGTCTGTCCCGAAAGCTGGCACTGCATCCGCAAAAGTTCGTACCCTTCTAAACGTAATCGACTACCCACCATTTTAGTGCAGTCAACACGCCGCTGGCACAACAGAAAAAACATTTTACATGAAACCCGCAGTGTCGCACCAAGCATTCTTCTTAGTAGCTGGGCGTTGGAACCTTAAGAAGAGGATAAAGAAGAAAGAGGATAAAGACGACGAAAGATGAAGAGGACGACAAAGAAAAATAACATTTTGTGTCAGCAGAGAACGAGCATAGACACACACACAAGACACAAGTACAAAAAAGTATGAATGATGCACTTAACTTCGTTTCTCCCGTTAATCTTATCCTTTAGGATGAGTCACAGCGGTGACAAACAACGACAACTGATAAACATGAGCTTTAGAATATCACTACAACTCCATGTTTTCCATTCTTCTAGACCAGAGCTTTCAAAGTTTTCACGTTGGTGGCTCACTTTTTTAAAAGAAAAAAAAAATTCACAACACAGTAATTCAAGTTTTTACCACATTAAAGCTTAAACTAACGCCTTATAAGAGATAAGGACTCGAACAATAATTTAATTCGCACGAAACACCTTCACACTGCAGCCGAAACATTAATGTGCCGCGACATACGGTTTTGAAAGCTCTGTTCAAGACTTTTCGTACGCCGGGCTTTCTGGTTCTTTTCGGCATGATGGCGCCAAACTCTGACTGACCTTGTTGCAGGTTAGTCATTGTTCTAGATCGAAAACATGCAGGATTACTGTCCAGGATGATTCACTGTTAGACCTGATGTGTAGATCTCTAGATTCGTCTTTTGGCATAGGTCATACGTCTTCTTACAGTGCCATTTGCTATAACTTGAACACACTAGCGCGGATATCATTGTATCTGCCTACTGTAAACCTGTCTGCGGAACCTGGGAGCTCAGGTCCCTTGAGCCCTAGAAGATTATTAAAGACTGAGCGGCCATCCCCCTCCCCCCTCTCTCTCTCTCTCCTCCCACCCCAACCCAGATTGGTGGCCGCGAGCCTGATTGTACATTGGATATTTGATAATCAGCAGGCTGCACTGTATATGGCAGGTACATTTTTCAGGACAGAGAAGTAAGAAAAATAGTATGATTTACAAACTGTAATGTACCGACTGACACTCATAGATGCAAAGGAAGGGTACCATTATATTATATATATTATTATATTATAATAAATTATTTTTGGAGCCAACGTTAGCGCGGTGGATAGGAGACTCGCTTTCAAATCCAGTCGCGACTCACTGCAGCCCACGGCCGGTGCTCGAATATTATCAACAACAAAAAAGACCCAGCCTAAATTAGGCATCGGGTAGAATCCTAGAAAGTAAAGGCGACCGGCATGATGCTGGCCACCTCATCCACCGAATGCCAATTGCTTCACAAAGTATAGGTCTAGCCCTATATTCCCAATACGTCTAAGGAGCATGGAAAAGGGTACTTTACTTTGTATTTGCTTTGAAGGTTTTCTCGCCGTAGTGTTTGGTTTGATATCTGTTCGTGGTAGTTATTTTGTTTATTATCTCTACATCGTTCCACTACACCAGTGGTTGCTTATCAGTATAAATTAATTTGCTCATTCTGCTGTTTCAGTTGCCTTAGGGTACCCCAGCGACTAAGTTTTTCGTTTTTAAATAATTGCGCAATGTATCTTTCTGTCGATAAAACTTGTTGACATTCTCTTACATCAGACGCTACGCTTCAGTGACGATGACTCATGCTTCTAAACTTAGTATTGTAAACAGGCTTTAACCTGGAGTGACCTCAATAGGATTCCTCCCATCGACCTTAGTGGGGCGCCATCAGGACGGTTTACAGGTCTTTAGGTTTAGCTTCATTTACTTTGTTGCTGCAAGATTGAATTCTGCTGCTGCTGCTACTACTACTTTTGCAGCAGCTGCTGCTACTACGATTACTAACTGCAAACGCTGCTGCAGCTGTGACTAGAAATAACCTACAATTGCCATGACTACTTCGAATACAGTCTTCAGCTGCTGCTGCTGCTACTACTACGACTACTTCTGCTGCGCCGCTGCTGCTACTGCTACTGCTGCTGCTGCTACTACTACTACTACTACGAATACTGCTGCTTCTAGAACTATTACTTTTACTGCTACCACCACCACCACTCCTTTAATGTAACTAGTCTGAATACCACCACTAATAATACCCTTATATTTACCATGACTACTGCTACTGTGCTGCCACTACTGCTATAGTAGCAACTGTTACTGCTACGACTACTTCTACTGCCACTACTGCTATAACGTCATTAATACCACTTTTACCACCACCACTACCACTGTTACTGTCACTGCCGCTTCGTTAATAATAATAATGGTACAACTAACGATTCCTGGCCCGGGCACACCGTGATTAACCGTTTATTCATGCTTGTTGACTTTTATTGCAGGGGTGTCAGGTTGTATTGTCTTCGACACTCTCACCGTCGATGGCGCGTGCTCTATATCACACGATGTGACCGTTTTTAACGACTCCAGAAGATCTAGAAGTGGACCTAACACCACCCCCCCCCTCCCCCTACCGACAGCCTCAGTCTACGTCCCACGAGAGATTGTAGTTTACGTCCCGTGCTTTCAGAACTGTTAACATTTTTTGATGGGCCCTCCTTGTCGGTCATCAACGCTGACAACTTAAGTAAATTTATCTTGTACTTGAAGTCTCAAAAGGCTAAAATATATCGCTGGGGCTCAGAACAACGAGTAAAACACACCGTGAACATGGCCGCTTAGAGGACGCCAAATAAATACGTAACAGAACGCAACGCGACTCCCCTCTAACTTAGACTAGCGCATGTGAAAGGTTAGCAAGCGTGAATGAACGCCCATTCACGGTGTGTATGGGGCCAGGAATCGTTACTTAAACCATAATAATAAATCATAATAATAATCATAATAACAAATAATAATAATAAATGAAACTTCTAGTTCTTTTTCTACTACTACTACTACTACTACTACTACTACTACTACTACTACTACTACTACTACTACTACTACTACTACTACTACTACTACTACTACTACTACTACTACTACTACTACTACTGCTGCTGCTGCTGCTGCTGCTGCTGCTGCTGCTGCTGCTGCTGCTGCTACTGCTGCTGCTGCTGCTACTACTACTACTACTACTACTACTACTACTACTACTGCTACTGCTGCTAGAGCAAACAATAATATAATTTTTTTAAAGGCAGTTCGGAAGACTTGACCCCACAATCTTTGTTCCTCGTTCTAATTATGGGTTGTGGGGGGGGGGGGGGATTTAACATTATATAAACTGTTATCAGTCACATAGCTCTTGAAAAGCTAGTGAAGGAACCCCTTTTTGGAGTAACACAGCCTTTTGTTTTAGGAACATAGAAAAACAAAACGCACGATACAATGTGAGAGAAAGTAAGTAAGCAGGTAGGTAGTAGGGTTGTACCGAATAGTGATTCTCACTATTTGGCCGAATACGAATAGCGGTACCAACCATTTGGCTGAATACGAATACGACTAGTGTATCATCATCATCAGGTGCCTTGCCGTCTGGCGTGGGCGATTATGTCTGGCCACAATCTGCGATCTCTTGTAGCATGTATTAGTTTGTGCGCTGAAACACTTCCATGCCATGAAACAAGACTGTCAAGAATCTTCTCTCTTTGTCATTCTCTATCCCTCCTTCCACAGATCGTTCTAGTGGTCACCACGTGTTCCATTTTCCCTCTTCTCATAACATGGCCGACAAATGATTACTGTCTCCTTCTGATGTCTGTGATTTGTTGTCGTCGGGTTCCCGCCTCTTTCAAAACCTCCTGGTTGCTGTTTTTTTTTTTTTTTTTGGGGGGGGGGGGGGGGGGGGGGGGGGTGGGGGGGGGGGTGTAAGGTTTTTTAAGCATTGTTCTGTAAAACCACATCTCTGAGGCCTCAAGAAATTGTTTTGCCTGCCTACCGATTGTCCAGGACTCACAACGCATTGCCTTTAAATATAAGTGCTTAACTGACGAGGCTAACAGTTACTATTGCACAGATACGTTTTCTACTTTAAAATTTCAGCCGAAATGTAATCACAACCTTATCTGCTGCACCTTCACGAATACAGATGGAGGATCGGTCGCACTTCGAGATAAATACAAGGACAATTTTTAGCACTCTGCGGTTGGCATTTTATGTAGTATGATACACTTTGAATGTGAAACAAGGAAAAATAACAATCTTTTCGACAGTGACGAAGAAAGCAAATTTAAATTATAACTCTTAAGTATCTTTATGCCTTCTTTAATAATGTCACAAGTTATAGCCGACTTTTCTTGATTTCCGCCGCGGCACCCCTGGCATACGCAACCAGTTTGAGAACCTCTGCTGTAATGCCTCGGTCGAGTCAGCAGGCAAAGACCTCGCCATTACTGTACAACGCAACTTGGTCGCAGTTTCACCCGCTACGACAGACTCAGGCAACAGCAACTATTGTGTTAATGAGAGTTATTTCAGTCCATCGCAGTGTATGCAGAAACGGGTGTAAGGTAACCACTATTCGTATTTGGCCCGATCGCAAGTATTCGGCCGAATACCGAATAGTTATTAGGTCCACTATTCGGCCCCGAAGCGAATACGAAGCGAATATTCGGTACAACCCTAGTAGGTAGTTGCCCATTCTGGGACTGCAATCTGCAGGATTAACTTCTAGCGATGAGAATCAAACTGGATCTCAAGTGGATTCCGGTTCAGTGCCGTATACCAGGAAATGAGTTAGCCGACAGACTTGCAAAAAATGGAACAAAGGAGAAACAACACACCCATCCATTGTCGTTACCAGAAAACAGAACACTTATCGAGGGAAAAAACAAGGAATTGAGGAGAGAACAAACTAACTAAAAATCCAGAAGATCCCATCACAGACTCAACAGAAAGCAACATACAATTTTTCGTCCACGAACAGAAGACTGAAGGCTCAACTACCACATGCATTAAAAAAAAAATGTTTATAGTCCCTACAGTGTGTCTGTCAAACAGGACCACAAACACCTGAGCACATTCTGCAGACCTGCCAACTCTACATACAAATTCGAAAAGACACCTGGCCTCAAGAGCAAAGTGTGCATGGCAAGCTATGGGAGAACCACGAAGGACCTGCTACTGACATGCGAGTTCATAGAGGTAACCCACCTATTGGTCTGATAGGAGAACACAAAACCGAACTCAAAGAAGGTAGGTAGGTAGTTATACCCCACCAGGACATCACACAAGCGATAAACACCCGGTGACACAAAGTGCCACCATGCGGATGAGGATCACCCGTGAAGAGGTCTCAGCCGTTAGGCCATATTTATGTCCCGGCTATATTCAGGGCCCCCGGCAGAATCCAGGGTGGGGCTTCCAAAAAAAAAAAAAAAAAATTGCATCCCACATGGGGACGACTTTTTTTTTATGCTTTCAGGAAAAAGAAGACTGGTTGATTTTCTACCCCACCAAGACAGCACACAAGCGATAAACACCCGGTGACACAATGTGCCACCATGTGGATGAGGTCTCAGAAACCGCGTTCAGCATTAAGGCCATATTTATGACCAGGCTATATTGCGGTCCCTGGCAAGAGCCAGAGTAGGGCTTCGAATAAACGAAAAATTCATCCTAAAAAGGACCCCCCCCCCCCCCCCCCCCAAAAAAAAAAAAAAAAAAAAAAATCAGAAAAAGAAGAAGAAGAAAATTGGTACATATTCCAAACACCTCGTATGAGTTATGCTGTGTGCATATCTGAACTTTATATTTATGGAGAGAGAATGTGAGAGATAGACTGAGATAGACTGGCAGACAGGCAGAATAAGAGACAAAACAGATGACACACAGACAGGTTGACGGGTGGGTGCACGGAAGGACAGATGGACAGACATACAGACGCACGGACGGAAATAAAAAAAAAAAACCATGACGGTTACATATTAACCTGACTTACGGTCCGGGCAGGGACCTAATCACATAGTAGCTTATGAATTAAGGTGGCCGTTCGTGCCCGACATTACCTGAATCCGATCTTATGTCCCGGATCATGTTTTAGAGCTAACTGTACTATCTAACTTTGCCCCCACCCCCACCCTATCACCCCTTTTCGACAACCCACGACACAATGGACCGTGAGTAAAGGACCCATTTCTACGCCTTCAGACGTGTTGGGTTTATAGGACTAGACCTATATTTTATAGACTAATTGGCACTTGGTGAGTGATGTGGTCAGCATCTGGGTTGAGTACACGGTGCGACACTGTAAGCTGTGGATTTCATTTGGAATGTTTTTTGACTGTGACCAACGTTATATTGTGAATTGTAGATTCAGAAAATATCCCGTGGACTGTCGCCGCAATATTAGTGGTGCCCCTATGTGATTAAAATGGATCGCGTGTGCAACTGCTGATTTGTTGGATACCTCTGCTACCGTCGATGATGAACTGCATTTCTAATGTTGGACTGTTTGTGTTAGCGCTTTTTATGGCAACCGTATGCTTTTAATGCGTGTGTATGCTAGTACATATGCTGAGACAGCAGTCTCTCAATCTGTCCACAAGGGACTGTGATGAACATCCTGTGTGTTTTTCGTTGGCACAGGAGCAGAGCAACTATGGGGTGACCCGTTTGCTATGAAGCTGAAACTAACATTACCATTACTTTCCAGGACTTTACCTGGTACCCCTCTAAGACTGGGTCAGCGTGGAAGCCAAGGTCATTTTTGAAAGATCTCCGGCTCCATCAGCACCTGATCTCATGAACGTCCGATCCGCAGCAGGCCTCTAGCCGCCACACGGCGGCTCCCAGCATTGGACTGTAGTGTCAATAAGAAGAAACTCCACAGGGAAGCATGTACAGCAGGAGTCTACCAATCGTCAATAGAAGTAACCTCTCGTCGACAAATGTTTCGGCCCATGAGGTCCTAGACATTTTCAGAGAGTAGGCCCACCTGAGTTCATGAGGCTCAGGGTTGGTTTTTTCCTGCTGCACGTATTACCGGATGTTCTCAGACAAGGACAAGACGAATTGGTGACCTTGCAAAAGGTACTGTGAGATGTTTTAAGGGATAAGACATTCTTTTCCACTAGACACTAGTGTCATTATATAATAAGGAACGCTGACTTCGAAATTCTGCACTGCAGAAGCTTTCATGTACTTTCTTTTTATCCGGCCACAAATGACATCACGGGACAGTTCAATATTTTAGAGCTTGGAAAGAGCGGGTTTTCTGTGTTTTCTGTGCTATAGCTCGGTTTTTTTTCTTTCTCCAAGGCTAATGTTTTCGCTCGTTCACCTAACCCTAACCTTAACCCTAACCTTAACCCTAACCTTAACCCTAACAAAAACTATACGCTTAATCCACCACCCCCTGAAATATTTGACTGTCCCGTGACCTGTAGATTTCCCGTGTTTGTGGTCAGCTAATAAGAAAGTACCATTTTCAGTTTAGCAACAGGTTTCTGCAATAAAAAAATACATGTTTCCAGAAACACAACGTGTTCAAGAAATGTTCATTTTAAAGTGCGCAGATCACGCTGCTGTCGAGTGATCTGTTAAGTGAAATCGGGAAGTAACTGGTGAAAGGCATTTTCTTATTTGCTGAAGGCGATGTTAGTGCAATCAGTCTAATGCTGTATTCATATGTTTCTGTCAAGGGCACGAGCGGGTGGCACTGTTGTTAAAAGTTTGAATTGCAGTTCCTTTTATATGTATATGATTTGTCAAAAGCTGTGTATGCATGTCGGCGTGCCTGCGTGTCTGTCTACCTGTCTAGCTTCATACCCATCCAACAAGACATCTAACTATCGACTCATCTATCTATCTATCTATCTATCTATCTATCTATCTATCTATCTATCTATCTATCTATCTATCTATCTATCTATCTATCTATCTATCTATCTATCTATCTATCTATCTATCTATCTATCTATCTATCTATCTATCTATCTATCTATCTATCTGTCTGTCTGTCTGTCTGTCTGTCTGTCTGTCTGTCTGTCTGTCTGTCTGTCTGTCTGTCTGTCTGTCTGTCTGTCTGTATGTCTGTCTGTCTGTCTGTCTGTCTGTCTGTCTGTCTGTCTATCTATCTATCTATCTATCTATCTATCTATCTATCTATCTATCTATCTATCTATCTATCTATCTATCTATCTATCTATCTATCTATCTGTCTGTCTGTCTGTCTGTCTGTCTGTCTGTCTGTCTGTCTGTCTGTCTGTCTGTCTGTCTGTCTGTCTGTCTGTCTTTTCGTCCGTCCGTCCGTCCGTCTGTCTGTCTGTCTGTCTGTCTGTCTGTCTGCCTGCCTATCCACCTACCTATCTGTCTATCTATATGTCTGTCTGTCTATTTCTCTATCTGTACACGAACTCGTCCACCTGTCTGTCTCTCCTTCTGTCTATCACCTGTCTTGTCTGTTATTCTGTTTGTTTCTTACATTCTCTCTCCATAAACATAAATAAAGTTCAGATTAACACGCAGCAACTGATAGATTAGGGGAGGGGAGGATACTTCAACACATGGTTTATGACTCACTGTATTTACGTTGAACGGCTGGTTAAGTCAGGCTATTGAGCTGTGGGTGTGCATACACACACATTCACACATAGAAACACACAGTTACATACACACACACACACACACACACACACATTGTGAGCCTCATTGTGGAGGACAAACCACAATATACTTACTGCCAGCATTACAAGCATGTCGCATGCCACACCTCCCTCCCACCCACCCAGTCTCCACCCGGGGGGTGGGGGGGCCACGGGGGGGGGGGCACTGTAAGTGTGCTAAGAGTTCCCCTTAACACAGGGGTTCTCAGCCTATGGGTCGCGTCTTTTTTTTTGGTTTAATCGACCCTTTTACAGGGGTCGTCAGAGACCATCGCAAAACAAATATTCTTTAAAGTTACGAAGTGGCAACGAAAGTAACTGTATGGTTGGGGGTCGCCACAGCATGAGGAACTTATAAAAGGGTCGCGGCATTAGGAAGGTTGAGAACCACTGCCTTAACATATATAGAAGTTCTCATTTGCAATACTGTCTAAACATTTCCATGCCATTTCAGATATATTATTGTATTTATTTGTTATATGTTAAAAGAACAACGGTGGTTTCTGTGTACTGTTTGTATAAAACAATAGCAGGATAAACAGCCAATCGAGTGACACATAGTTATTATGAGAGCTGGACAATATAACTGACAACGCTTATCGGCAAGCAACATGATAATGCTGATTATCATCACCATCATCCTGTTTATTTTTATAATATTAAGACGTTGCTACGCATAATGATTACGAAGACAGTGGAAGCCATAACAATGTTGATGATCACTCGGGTGCCATTTTCACAATAAAGAGAATAAAATGAGACAAGTAGAAGAATAAGAAAAACAAGGAGGAGGAGAAAAAAGAAGAAGAGAGAAGGTATGACAAGGGAAGAAATGTGAGATTAGATGATAAAGAAGAAGAAGAAGAAGAAGAAGAAGAAGAAGAAGAAGAAGAAGAAGAAGAAGAAGAAGAAGAAGAAGAAGAAGAAGAAGAAGAAGAAGAAGAAGAAGAAGAAGAAGAAGAAGAAGAAGAAGAAGAAGAAGAAGACTAGAAGAAGAAGAAGAAGAAAGAAGAAAAGAGAAAAGAAGAAGAAGAAGAAGAAGAAGAAGAAGAAGAAGAAGAAGAAGAAGAAGAAGAAGAAGAAGAAGAAGAAGAAGAAGAAGAAGAAGAAGAAGAAGAAGAAGAAGAAGAAGAAGAAGAAGAAGAAGACGAAGAAGGAGAAGGAGGAGGAGGAAGAAGTAAAATAAGAGTAAAAACAAGAAGACGAGGAAGTATAAGAAGTAAAAGAAGAAGAAGAGGAAGAAGAGGAAGAAGAAAAAGTAAAAGATGGAGGAGAAAAAGAAGAAGAAGCAGAAGAAGACTCTAAAAAGATGATGCAAGAAAGGACGGAAGAAGAAAGGTGAAGACTCCGAAGAAAGAGAAGAAGCCGACCGACTCAAGAAGAAGAAGAAAGAAAGAAAGAAGAAGAAGAAGAAGAAGAAGAAGAAGAGAAGAAGAAGAAGAAGAATAAGAAGAAAAGAAGAAGAAAAGAAGAAGAAGCCCCCTCCCCCCCTCCGAAGAAGAATTAGAGGAAAAAGAAATAAAAGAAGCAAAAGAAAAAAAAAAAGAAACAGAAGAATATAAAGAAGAAGATGAAGTAAACGAAGAGGAGGAAGAAAAAAAGTAAAAGAAGGAGAAGAAAAAGAAGAAGAAGAAACCATAAGGAAAAAGTCAAACTGAAGAAGTTACATGAAGGTTAAAACTATAACATGGCGAACCACACTGAACAATGCGGAAGACACACCTACACATCATACATGGAACACGTGCGCAGCACGTTCCCGGCAAATTACCTTTGGAATTAAGTGTGACGTCATATCAAAAGCTCCAATAGATATATATATACAACTTCTATTAATAGCTGCAATCAGGGCGACTAATGCAATAATCTGCATATCGCAACCAGGTTGTGTGCTGCGGTAGTCGTACCGAGTAGCACCATGACACAGCAGCTTTACTTGCTGACTGCTGATGTAATCAGGGTGCGTTTCTTGTTCTTGTTCTTCTTGTTCTTCTTGTTCTTGTTCTTCTTATTTTTCTTTTTCTATTCCTCCTTTACTTCCTTTTTTTTTTACAGTTCGGGTATCGAAGGAGAAACAAAGTTTCACTTTCTTGCTCGTCCGGTCACCCGGAGATACAGATTTCCACTTTCTTGCTCGTCCGGTCACCCGGAGATACAAAGTTCCACTTTCTTGTTCGTCTGGCCACCCAGAGATACGAAGTTGCACTTTCTTGTTCGTCTGGCCACCCGGAGATACAAAGTTCCACTTTCTTGCTCGTCTGACCACCCGGAGATACAAAGTTCCACATTCTTGCTCGTCAGGCCACCCGGAGATACAAAGTTCCGCTCTCTTGCTCGTCAGGCCACCCGGAGATACAAAGTTCCACTTTCTTGCTCGTCTGGCCAAACAGAGATATAAAGTTCCACATTCTTGCTCGTCTGGCCAACCAAAGATACAAAGTTTTACATTCTTGCTCGTCTGGCCAACCAGAGATACAAAGTTCCACATTCTTGCTCGTCTGGCTACCCGGAAATACAAAGTTCCACTTTCTTGCTCGCCTGGCCACCCGCCACCGCGACCATAGACACATCGTGCTGTTGTAAAGTTTGTATTATGTTATCATTCTGTTTGTTCTTGGTCTACCTCGTAAGAGCGCCCTTCTCTTTATATGTATGTCTTGTATGGCATGGCGTCACAAAGCCTTCTCTCTAAGTGGGCATACCATTGGATTTGCTGTCTGTGTATATAATGTACAAATTGTTATGTGCCAACTTGTATAACCTAAATTCTGATGTTATCTCTTCTAGTCACTCTTGCAGCTTTTTTCGGACATCTTAATTTTTTGGTTATGCAATGTGGCTCTGTCTAGGGTTTGAATGCACTCGTCGCATTGCTACACTGACTTTCTTGAGAGTTACACAAAATTACCAGGAATACACCAGACGACCAACACGTAGTTATTGATCTTTATTTGCTGTTGCAACAACCGCACTGTCCATGCGCTCACTTGTGTTCTCGTGGTTGCAACGCATGGCTGATTTATGACAATATTTCCAACTGTCTCACCCTGTGATTCTCTCTGCTATTGCCTTTCGGATCATACATCTGGATCAGGCTAACATCTTGTTTCTTGGACCTGTATACAATCGAAACTTGTAGTCAGTAGACATTCATTCCTGCTCTCGCACAATTACACGTGGTCAGATGATCTGCATTCTTCTCAGCTGTTCTCTCGCATTCGACCGCACACATTCAGGTCCAAACTTCAACTGACTTCCTATCCGCTCAAGTGTCACGCTTTCCCCGTATCTCTATTCACTCACCACAGGATACTCGAGACATGCTTTCCACACTTCCGTCTTGTTTTACTGGTCCTCTGACCTTATCCCCCCAATCGGGACCTCTCTGGGATTTCCCCGGGAATTCACACCATTACAGTTAATATTTTTCTTTTCTGACTTTCGGTAAGTAAAGGTAAAGTCTGGAGATGTGAACCAGCGTCATTCCACATGGTTATAAACCATAAGTGCTCTGCCACCAGTACGGACAGCTGATAAGAAACTGTCCGCCTCTGTCGCCGTCCGCACGCAACTCTAGCTACAGCGATATTCCTCCATTTACCCCAGAGTGTTAAGTCTGGTACCCATTTCCTAGTGGCAGGGTGAACCCCGGGAACCGCCCGGTTTCGAACACCGGCCGTGGGCTGCAGCGAGTCGCAGCTGGATTTGAAAGCGAGCCTCGTATCGACTGCGCTAACGCGGCTCTTGGCACACATAGCACTGGCAGCATAGGATGGGCGTGAATATGCGTTGTATAATATGTTTCTTTATGTTGATCGGGATTGCCTTGTGCCTTATCTCAGGGATAGTACATATTTAGTTTTCACGTTTGTTTGATCTAACAAAAATTGTTGTAATAAGACTATGAATGCAATTCTTATTTATATCACAAAATGATTAATCTGTACTTTTTTCAAGATAAAAAGGTGCCGGTACTCACTACTAAATTTTCTTGCATTGGTTTCGACAATGGCATCAAGAGACGGCTGTGCTGTGGCAAAGCAGGCACATCAGCGACCGGATCGCCGGTAAACGACTTCGTCGCCGGTCGGGACAGTTAATTTGGGTAGTCTCCTTTGATGGCATCAACACTAAAGAAGTACTCTTTAGGGTGCACATAACTTAGTCACAATTACAAAGCCCCCCCCCCCCCCCCCCCCCCCCCCCTTTTTTTTTGGGAGGATGCTGGTTAAACAGGACTACTCCTCCCCCACCCTCCCCCAGCAAAACACCAGTCTACGCTGTGGCACCGGCAAATTACTGAACATGAAATTGCTTAGTAAAACCTCAAACATAAAATGTTGTTTTTGGTTGCGCAACGTCATGTAAAGGATACGCACCTAACTTTCTTCTTCTTCTGCCTTTCTATCCCACTATGGAGGATAGGCGCTCAACCAGCTCACACCAAGTCGTTCTATCCTTCGCCATTGCATGGAGCTCTCCCCATGTCCTCCCTATCTTTCTAACTTCATTCTCCAGCTATCTTCTCCATGTGTTTTTTGGCCTTTTCTTATTCCTATACCCCTGTGGATTACAATTCAAAGACATTCTAGTTATGCTGTTCTCCTGTTTTCTCAGTGTGTGTCCTATCCAACGCCAGCGTCTTTTCCTCACCTCTTGGTCCACTGGAGCCTGTTTAGTTCTCTCCCAAAGTTCTACATTAGTTATTCTATCATACCATTTAATTCCCTCTATTCTACACAGGCACCAGTTAATGAATGTCTGTAATTTATTATTAATTGCCTTATCTAACTTTACTCACCCAAAAATGTCAGGCGAAAAAATGAGCTGGAACTTACAACAGAGTGTGTATTATAGTAGCACCGAAAAAAAAAAACATGATGAATGCAAAATGTGCCGATAGTCAGTACGGTAGCGTACCGCAAGAATAAACCCATTAATAATGATGATGATAATAATAGAAATGACGAGAGCTGAGCGTTTGAAAAGAAACTTAACACAAATGTTGACAACAATGGTCATGAAATACCATGCTATAACTGTGGAAGACTTTTCTTTACACGGCCTGGTCTTGCTAATCACACTCGCCATCGCCATGGGCTGTGAGCCTCGTGCCTCCTCATAGCGCAATATAAAACTATAGTCAGGAAAGACGGAAAGGTTGCAAAAGGCAATATAATGACAATTTTAACAATACCAACGATGAGACGATAATAATAAAAATTTTAATAATCACCGAATCAAACCGTTATTCAACCTAATTACTACTAATGTCTAACGTTCAGTAAATCTTTAAAATGGAGAAAGACTAAAATAAAGTAAAGAACCTTTTTCCACGTTCAGGCGTGTTGGACATATAAGGCTGGACCTATATTATATAGACCAATCGGCAGTCGATGGGTGATGCGGTCACATCACGCCGCCTGCCTTTACTTGAAAGGAGTTTAACTTTAAATCATTCAAAGCTGGGTCTACCTGGGAGATGTCGGCTCTGTGGCTAAGTCGATGCGAATACTTCGTAATGCCGGGATGCCGGATTCGATCCCAGCTGCAGGCCATGCGCCTTGCGTTGGTTTAGACAGTGGTATCAAGAAAGTCGACTGTCCAGGAAGCAATCAGCAAACTACTGGACGTAAATTTGCCTAGAAAAACCACACAACAGCCAGGGGCTGTTGAGGTTGGTTCTGCAACGCCTTGTAAAGGATACGCAACTAACCTACCTGGGAGCCAAGGTAATGTTTGGAGAAAGGAAAAAAAACAACCCCCCCCCCCCCACACGCGCGCGCGCACACACACACACACACACACACACACACACACACACACACACGACCTTCAAATCAGCAGGCGTGACTCTAGCCGCTACACAACGGTGAAATCCCAACTTCTTGTCTAGACCGTCCTAGAAGTCGCAAATAAAAAATATGAGAAACTACTTGAATACTTGGTTATGCAAATGACACTGACATCGTTGGAGAAAACGAACTAGAGACTGTAAAAAAACTAACTCTCTTAAATGAAGCAGCTAACAAAATGGGACTAGTTATCAATCAATATAAGACAGAATACATGGTAATAACAAGACAGAGAAAGATGACAAACTCCGGCCACACGCAAGTCAAAAATATCAAAATCAAACGAAAGGAAACATAAATAGTTGGGCTCTCCTTGCAATAACGATCGCTAGTTGGACGGCGACGGCCGCTTAGTCGGAGTTCGGTCCCCTGGCTGCAGTGCAATTACGGAGTGGAAAAGAGGGAACGACACAAATGACATAATTAGGGCTAGAGTAGGGGTAGGGGTAGGGTTAGGGTTAGGCTAATGTGAGTCGCAGCGCGTAGTTTAAACGCCATGTTGAACTCACTGTGTTTTGTGATTCGTGCCTTGTCCACTCCGTAATTGCACTGCAGCCAGGGGACTAAACTCCGACTAAGCAGCCGTCCTCGTCCAAGTAGCGACCGTTATTGCAAGGAGAACCAATAGTTGTGTACAAACTTCAACTGCTTCAGTATATGCTGAAAGAAGAAATACAATCTATGAATGTAGTCTGGAAATAAAGTTCACTAAGCCCTTCAACATCTGCTAAAGTCAATGTCTCTATCTGGCAACACCAAGTTCAAAATGTATAATACGATGATAGGACCAATCGTTTCGAATGGCTCTGAAACTTGGAGCACAACTAAAAGAGATAAAGCCTTATTACAAATTTTCGAATGTTCTGCAACCTCCTACAAGGATACTTAATGCACTTTTTATACTGGAAGTATCCTCAGCGTGAAATGCAGCATCAAAGAAAATGGAACAAATTTCAAGCAAGCTGATATATCTTAGTGGTCTCTAACCTTTTTTTTTTTTTAGGTCACCCCCCCCCCCCTCAACCCCTTTGAGTATATGGCAAGAGTCACCCCTCCCTCGCCCCCTTTGAGCATTTGGCAAAACACCCACGAGCACAGCCCCCCCCCCACCACCCCTCCACCCACCCCCATTTGAGAACAAGACTCCCCCCCCCCCACCCCCAAAATAAGAAAATGTGCTTAAAAAGAGGTCAATAAATTCCACAAGGGAAACTTGAGCACCCTGATAACATCAGACAGAAGATGTATTACAGAAGTTAAATGAAGAATAGCTCAAGCAAATGCAGCATTTTACAAAATGAAAAAAATATTCCATGCAATCTTTCTTCTCAATTGAGATAAGGAAGAGAATTATGAAAAGCTGTTTAGATCCTATCCTGATATTCGGTATTAAATCATGGACATTTAGTGGTAAGTAGGTAGGTGCTTTGCTGGAAAAAGACATCGTTGCGTTTAACAAACATCTCATATTGCTGCCCCTGGTCGTTAGGTCTGCCGTCTTATAATATCAAAGACACCAACCATGCTATGCTGTCTGTATCTTTCAATCGATCCGGTTCATCTCTTCTCTTAGGTATCACATCTTCACCTTGGATGTTACCTCTTTCACGCCACAGACCTGTATACAGGACTTGTCCATCTGTGGCTCAATGGACAAGTCTGGAATTTCCGAATGCCACCTTCCACATATGTGAAGCATTATACTACACGAGCTGCAACGTCTGTTACGCCATCAACTGCAAGAGATGTGGCATGAAATACCACAAATCTGCGCATTGGCGAAACGGGTCTACGACTGGCTGACAGAACATCTTTTGAATGTGTAAAACCGTGCCCTGAAACCGGTACCGTTCTACTTCAACTCCCAGGATCACCATTGTGTCCACGACATGAAAGTGACAGCCATTACATAAAGCCTCTTCAATGACAGAATCCGCAAGTCCCTTGTAAATCATTTATTTTTACTTTGGGAACCCAAACACCAAGGGGAATGAACTATCGACCCAGTTTGATCAGTTGCGGCCCTTGACATTCCCGGCTATATATTCGTAGACACAATGTTGTCTCTTCCTTCCACCAGTGTTGCCAATTTGGATGTTTTACATCCAAATTTAGATATTTTCCCTTGCATTTAGATGTCGTTTTTGACGTTTATTTTCTAGATGTTTCCCACGCAAATGTAGATGTTTTAAGATATTTTCTGACTCCGTTTTGGATGTTTTTTGTCAAAGAAAAGGGGCAATACTGCCTTCCACTAGCAAGACACAAACGTGGCTGCCTAGGAATACATCAATTAATTGAGCGATTTTGTATATCGTGTGGTCCTGTTTGATTTATGTTTGTGCCGATAAAGGCCCTATAGCCGCAACGTTTACGTTTTGTTTGTGTTTGTTACATTGTGAAGCTAGATGATCTACTTTTCATTCGGCTTTATATGCTCCCTGAAGGGGAGCTTTAGGTTATAATTGTGACTAAGTTATGTGCACCATATAAAATGGCTTAACATTAAACGTTATCAAAGTCCTGAAAAGGACTCACTAAGTGTTGCTGGAGACAGACCCAAATACTGACCGGTGACAAAGTCGTCTACCATCGAGCCGATGGGGACAGTTGGTAGACTAGCATAAAGTTATTCGGAAGCTGTAGAGATGTGGTTTTATAAACGAATGATGAGAATACACAGGACAGATAAAAAGAGTAATTAGGATGCATTGAAAGAAACTGACTCACAGAGATAACTGATTGCCTAATCAGAAAGAAGCAGTCTACATTCTTTGGCCATGTAATGAGGTGTTTGAAAAAATGGTGTACATCGTGACCGTAGGAAAGTTGGAGGAGAAAAGGGGCAGGGAGAGAGAGAGAGAGAGGGAGAGAGAGAGAGAGAGAGAGAGAGAGAGAGAGAGAGAGAGAGAGAGAGAGAGAGAGAGAGAGAGAGAGAGAGAGAGAGAGAAGATTCTGGGTAGTTTGACATTATGGCATGGAAGATCATCTGTGTCAGAGTTTTTTGAAAGTACATGAAAGAATGGGCCTCAGTTTGAATAATTGGAAGAGAGAAGTAATGGTAGTATCAAAGAAACGAATTATTCCTAAATGTGTAATAAAAGTCGATGGTGTTATTTTAGCACAAGTACAGAAATTTAAGTATCCTGGCACATGGATAACATCAGATGGAAGATGCATAACTGAGATAAGAAACAGGCAAAAAACTGCATTTTATAAAATGAAAAACATCTTGTGCAATATATCCTTGTCATTGAGAGTTAGAAAAAGAATTCTTGCTCGCTACATACATCCAGTTTTAACATAAGGCTGTGAATCCTGGACAGTCGGTAGGCAGACCAAACAATTTTTCGAGGCCTCAGAGATGTGATTTTACAGAACAATGCTTAGAATACCCTGGACAGCCAAAAGGAACAACCAAGAGGTTTTGAAAGAGACGGGAGCCCGAAGACAACATATCACAGACATCAGAAGGAGACAGTCATTATTTTTCGGCCATGTTAAGAGAAGAGGGAAAATAGAACATGTTGTGACCACTGGAAAGATCTGTGGAAGGAGGGAAATAGGAAGACAACGAGAAAAAATTCTTTACAGTCTTGTTGCATGGCATGGAGGTGTGTCGGCGCACGAACTGATACATGCTGCAGGAGATCGTGGATTATAGAGAGGCATGATCGCGCACGCCAGTCAGCAAAGCACCTGATGATGATGACATGAGACAGAAGGATGTTGATAAGACATGACTACCAACGCCTGAAGGCATGGACCCTAAGGAGATCCTCACCGTGATTTCTATAAATGGGGCTCTAGATGGAGTGCTTTTAAGGCACTTCCCTCCTCCTTTATTATTATCTGCTTTTAATTCACCAAAGGAGCACAGGTGAGTCGCCGTGGTGTTGGCGGCTAGACGCCCGCCTGCGGATCGGAAGGTCGTTAGTTCGAGTCCTGATGGAGCCGGATTTAAAAAAAAAAATGACCTCGACTCCCAGGTCGACCCAGCCTTGTGTGGGTACCAGGTGCAGTCTTGAGATATAAAAGCGGCCGGTGTGATGCTGACCACATTACGCACCAAGTGCTGATCGGTCTATAAAATATAGGTCTAGCCCCATATTCCCAATACACCTAAAGGCGCGGAAAAGGGAACTTTACTTACTGACTTTACTAAAGGAGCATCGGTCCCTCAACCAATTCACCCCCCCCCCCCCTCTTTTTTTCTCAAACTCAATCCACGCTATACTTTTCGCCTAATCCTCTCCATGGTGGCTCATCCGGTCAACAAATGTTAGTAGAAGTCAAATGTGTTGACCGAAAGGTACAAATATCGCAGCCATGCTGCGATTATTGTGTTTTGTCAAGATAGCCATATTACAAGTCAATGTCCGAGAAAGCCAGTATAAAAACTAAAATGTGTACTCTTATTTTGTGGCCAAGGGAACCCAACCCCTGACAACACCAGTTGGCAACTACACCCCTGTGTTCTAGTAACTGTACATACACACTTATGTGACCATTATAATCTTTCTACCATCGCAATTGTAAAGATAACCAAGAATAGGCCTGCGCTCTACTCAAACATACCGACGTAAACACCACATTCACAACACAACACAGACGGTTGCTGTGAATTCAGGAAGGACTTCCAACACACGAAGACCTTGACTTGCATCTGACCCCCGTTTTCCTCCCCTTCACCCCCTCCCCGTCTGCCATTTTTGTGTGTGATGCGACACACTGTTTATATAACAAATCTAGGATAAGACAGTTAGTGTACCGACTATAAAGTAACAGCAGAGTATCTTTTTTCCACGTCCACGAGCCATTTAGGTATATCTAGTAAAGGTCCCTTTTCCACGCCTTTTCCCACGCATGTAGACGTATTGGGAATATAGGGCTAGACATATTTTTATAGACCAATCGGCACTTGGTGGGTGATGTGGTCAGCATCATGCTGGGTTAAGTATGTAAGATGAATGTAAATCAAATAATATGAGAAACGCATCGAAAAGACAGAAGTAATGTCAATAGGAAGAAAGAAGCAGAATTTAAATATAGCTCAAGAGCATACACATATTAAACAGGCATCTGAGTTTGAATATATTGGAACAACATTTAATGAAGATTAAAACTGGACTAAAAAACTGACATCCGATGCAGGAAAGCAGGCTAAGTATTGAGACAGCTAGCTAGCACACCTCTTACAGTAAAATCAATCCCAATCAGCAGAGAAACATCTCATACAATGCAGATTAATTTCCGCCCTATGCTGTCAGTGCCAGTTGTGGTCACTCACAGCAAAATATAAAATAACATTAGTAACTACTGAGATGAGGTGATGATATCATTTGATTTTATTTTATTTAAGAACTGACATTACAGCACTCGGGGCATTCCCATAAGTGCTCCGTCCCCATCTTCAGCAGCCAGCGAAGAGTTCCGATACCAATGGTGCCAGTAGCATTCTGGTTTAATGTCCGTCTTGCCTTTCCTCTGAGCCTCGAGCATTTGCAAGATCCTCTCGTCACTTCCCCCTCCCTGCATCAATCTCACCTGACCGTGGAGATCCATCATCTCCTCCGAACTGTACACGCTCTCCCACAAGGCACTAACCACGTCTGCCTTATCATGTATCAGTATTCCACCAAGTTGTGCAGGGCCAGCGAGTCTGTCCGTCTGTTCATTTCCCAACACGCTGGCGTGCTTCGGTGAAAAATCCAGACAATACACCTCACCCGTGTCCTCCGCAGCGAAGCATACTACTGTACACGAAGCATTCCTGTCCTGATCTTCCTCAGCATGCTTTCTGAATCAGTTACAATCACGATGTGTATGTGTCGTGTTTGCTAACCATCGGAGAGCTGCAATGACCGCCTCCACCTCCATTGTAGGTGCCTGATAAAGAGGGATTATTCTACTGATTTGATAGTGTCTCTGACATAAACGCCCATGTTTGCAAGTTCTGATGATTATTGCCATCATTCACTTAGGAAAGGGGGTGGGAGGGGGGGGGGAGGGTTGTAATGGGGTTACTGATCTTGTTGTGTCGGGGACAAAATGCATATGTTTGCAACGTTCCATTGATTACTGTCATTGTTGATGTAATTTCCTGCTTAAAACATACATGTTCAATATCCTGTTTCCTTGGGACTGGCCATTCTTTGCTCATATGTCAATGGGTTATGTTTGTTTTGGGTGTATGTAAATGAATGATGCTGCAGGTAACTAGTGATTACGTTATGTAAGGAGAATGATTTTGGTTCAGGTGGCTATGGCCAGTAACTTGACGGGGGTGGTCCGGGGGGGGGGGGGGGGAGGGGATGGTAGACCAGAGTTGAAGAAGGATTGGTAGACAAAATTGTTATGTATTGTGTAGTTGCTAGGACGTCAACAAAATTATTGGGGGGATTTGTAGCTAGACGGCAACTTTCCTGTTTTTGATGTTCAGCGGGAAACTACTACATTTGGTCCTAATCACAATTTTCTCTTTCCTCTCTCCCTACTTCTAGTTTTTCTTGTTCACATTTCCCGCTAGAACATTAAAAACTTCCAATATGAACTTTTTCAATACCAGTCACCTCCTCTTAAGTTTCTTGGTCATTCAAAAGATTATATGATCTTGCTGTCTTCTGTCACAGACAGAAATTAAATTGACTCGTTGTGTTTGAACTAATCCAGGTCGAAGTCTTAATATCTTAAGCTCAGCACTGTGGGAAATAAGGGATTTGAGTTATCAAGAGTCTGCGGCTGAAAGAGTTAAAACATTTGTTTCCTGGGTAAAGCCAACACAAGCCAGCATTTTCCTGACAATGGAGCATCATGCATTTTATAATATACTCATATCTTTTTAGACCAATCGGCATCCGATAGTTAGCATGCTCAACACCATATCGGTCGCCTTCACTTCCCAAAGCCTTACTTGATACTCATTTTAAGCTACTTGACAACCAATGTCCTTTTTGTAAAATCTGCCCAGTTTTGTTTCGAACTTGTACCATCAGTACGTTAGAAGAGCATCTTTTCTTCCTGTGTGCATCTACAGAGAAACTGCCAATTACTGTCTCTGTAATACCACTTTTGCGGTGTAGGCGGGGGTGTGGGGTGTGGGGTGGGGGGGGGGGGTCTTTAAGACTGAGGATTTACGGCCTCCTGGCTAGTGTTGTCGCCACGACTGTGCAGGTGAGGATTTTATTTTGCCGCAGACAGACAAAATCTCCAGCCTTACCAAGGATTCGAACTCGGGTCTCCTGCGTGAGAGCCCAGCGTATTAACCGTTTGGCCAGTCGCTCCTTGTATATATCTATATCTATATAACGTAACAAATCAGTGGCGAAGTTGTTAAACCGCTTGACCCCGCATTCTGTAAGTGGCGGATTCGGTTTCACTCTCTGGCTTTCCGTCAGCGAGTGCAGTCGTTTCAAAAGTTCTCAGGGGTCGTTGCTGGAGCTGCTTTAGAGTGTCAGTCTCGGCGAGATGTCAGCCTTAGTACTTGCCGGGAACACTCAGAGGGCAGTATGGAAGCTGGATATGACCGATCTATATAAGGACTTCACAATAGAAAGAGACTGACACTCAGCAAGGACATTTATGAGGAGGAGACCTCAGGGATAGAAGACAGGACGCAACCCTCCGGAAAAATTCCACCATAAAGGATGTGAGGAGAACAACCCCAATCATAAATAACGGTCATTACCCAAGTCACAGGAATCACAAACAGGATGATTGACACGTAAAACGGAACCCACCCCAGGACCCCAGGACCAACAGAGAAGACCCAGAGATGTTCAGAAATAAGAACATCAGACTCAGTTGGGAATGATAAGCGTCACACCTGTTGGCACAACAAACCATTTAATTCATTGAACTTGGTGCCAAAAAAAAAAGCCGACCACAGTTATCACCGAAGCTGTTCTCAGCATGGTTGATCGAACAAACGAAGGAGCGACGGGCTATCAGCCGTCCTTGAAGAATGACCGAGCCAAATACAAAAAAAAAAAAAAACAACAACCCGGTGCACTGAAGTCAACCTTTACGCTTAAAATTCAACTTTTTAATGACAGACGCTGAATTGGGCAGGAAGAGTTAAGGCTCTCAACTTTGTACACTTTCCTAGCGCGTTTCTCATTTTTATGTACTCTCTTCCCTTTCCCCGCCCGCTTTTCCTGTGTTTTCCGCTAAGAAGTCGGTCAGCTGTATGGCGGCTATATCATACACGCTACGTGTGGGGAACATTGAAATGCACAAAATCGTTAAGTTATAGGACAAATGGCACCACATTGAAACGCAAGCACGTAAATATCAACACTAAAAGAGCACTGTACGGCACATTATTCTTACCAGTGCTTTGCTATCAGTGTTAAACATGGGCACTGTCTTCAGAAGAAAGAAAAAAAAAATAGTCAGGACAGAAATGAAATGTTTATGTATTATTCTAGGTGTAAGGAAGAAAGATCGCCTTAGGAACGATTAAATCAGGAGGAGAGTCAGTACAAAACCATTATTGAACTTTACCGGCATTGAATGGTTTGGCCCTGTAACAAGACTGACAGCAGACAGGGCACCGCGGAGAGAAAAATTAAACATATAACAGCGGTATCACATCCAGAGGTCGACCACGCAAATATGGACAGGAGGCACCGACAAGTTTCATATACGAAGTGAACATAAGGCTCTGTTCCAGGGATCTCTTCTTGCACTGAGGCCGCGAGGCTTTCCAGGAGTAGAGAGAAGAGGCTGGGTCAGTAGTGGGTCCATGAAAAACACATTTAGCTCTCCAAGTTGGAAGATGAGAAGGAGAAAAAAAGGATTGGTCTATGAAATATAGGTCTAGCACTGTATGCCCAATATGCCTAATAGCGGCAAAAAGAGTTATTTAGAATAGTTTTTATGTTTTATCCATAAAGTGTGTCTGTGTTGAGGGAGGGGTGGGGTGTTTTTCAACATCTCAGCTTGATAGCTTGTCGGGAAACAATTAAAAAATCAAAGGCAAAATGATGCCAGGACAAACACCGTGAGTGAACTTATTAAAAGCTGCTTAAAAAATAGGCTCCCTGTTGTCCGCAAGAAAGACGTAGACGACCCACTTTTTTGAGGTAAGTAGCACGTAAATGTGTGACGTATTCGTTACATAGCTGGCAGGTGCAGTTATGTCAAACTAAGTTTACCCTAACGCTGTGTAAGCAACAAACAAGGATACGGTGTTCTAGAAAATGTGGTTATTTAATAGACCACAATATAAAATATCTTTACATCGTTAGCATTAACGTAAAAAATCACATTTATTCAGCATACAGTATAAGATGTTACGATAATTAATCCAGTGGCAGCCAGCGTGCACTGGGTCGCAAATTATTCCTCCCCATGTAGCTTAAAGGCAGAAGTAGTTTATGTGATGATGATGAAAAGGTAAAGTGGGGAGATGGGAACCAGCGTCATTGCACACGGTTATAAACCATAAGTGATCTGCCACCAGTACGGACAGCTGATAAGAATTGTCCGCCTGTGTCGCCGTCCGCACGTAACTATGTGGCTACAGCGACGTTCCTCCATTTTACCCCAGAGTGTCAACCCTGGTACCCATTTCTTGGAGGCTGGGTGAACCGCGGGTGATGATGATGATAATTATTTTATCCCCGAAAAGCCAAGGACCACGAGCCTAGAATGTTTAGTGTAGCCGGCACATCTTCTTTTGTTCACTTCTGCATTTGAGATTAGCGAGAGAATCTGGTGTATGGTACTATGCCTCTAGTTTAACAGATAAATGGTGCTCAATGATCAACATCACGTCGGTCGCCTTTACTTCCCAAAACATTTTCTGGCACCAATGTTAGGTTGGGAGCCTGCAGGCAAAAGTCTAGCCACATCAAAGCTTTCGTTGGAAGCTGTAAGTTATATTAACTTACGTAGTCTTAGAATACGATAGACCAAGAAGAAGAAGAAACCATTGAAGTCCTGCATTACCTGAGCATCGAGGAGAATTGGCTCATAAACAGCATGCTGTCCGGAAATGTGAGGTATTTTGATCATGTTTAACGTTATGTTGGCCTAGAGAAAGCTGTGATGAAGGGTACAGTTTTCGAAAAACGAAGCAGGGGCGAAGGTGGATACAAGTCATTGAAGATGCATTGGCGACGAAAGTACACAGTGCTGGAGAACTAGCTAGAGAAAGAGACTCCCAGGACTCTCGTGACGAGAACGGCGTTCTTTAAAGGACCTGGTGATTGAGGAGGATGATGATGATGGTGAGGAGGAGTTTGTTTCTTTTACTGTCAAAATGTACTGTTTGGTATACATTATTTATCAAGGCATATTCGTTTAGTTAACAAGCCTTCCCGAATGTTGTTTATAACCTTGACTAAAAAAAACAGGGAGCAGTTTAACAACCCAAAAGCGACAGATTTGGAGACGAACAATTTTTCGGCCTATAAGAAGAGCGTATAAGAGATCGATGGCAGCAGCCTCGACAAGAGAGAGCATGTATGCTTGTCTGCCAGCCCAGTCGTCATCATTATTTTTAGTTTCCACTTTTCCCGTTAACAGACATGCGAAGAAATAGTGATCCATTGCTCGATGGGTAGCACTCACTACTGTAATTCCGTGCGCATTTTGAATGTCCTTAATGTCTTCAGTCCTTTGTCGCCCTCTTGCTTTCATATCAGGTCGTTTCATTTGTGGCAACTGTGCAGTTGTAATGTCTGCATTCAAATGAGACACTGAACCATTTGATCGTATATCCCTTTGTGGGTTTGGTTGAAGGTGTTGTTTCCAAAATCTGCCGTATAGTATCCTTCTCAATAGAAATATGCCTAACCATGTGCAGTTTTACAAACTTGTCTGTGTTCTGTCGACGTCTGTGGCTTAGGCGTTGCGAACTCGCTTCGTAATGCTGGGGTGCCGGGTTCGAAACCAGCTGCAGGCGACTGCAGCTGCAGCAGAGAGACGGAGTGAAAGCAGACCCAGAGCGAGAAGAAGTGAAAGCGGACCTAAAGTGAGAAGGAGTGAACGCCGTGGATCGTCTTCATCAAAGTCATGTTGAAGTACAACTGAGAGAAGGACAACAGATGTGTCCTGCTAACGGATAGTTGTGCCAGTTGTGTGAATGTCAACGTCGTGACTGTATGCTCGAAGTGCGAGCACCTAGACCCTGCATGGATGACGTAGGTATCAGGCTGTAACGTTGATATCAGGACCGGTAGACTGATTCCCGTAACTTATGTGTTATTGCTAAAAAATATGAAACTGTAATCAGCTTTCATCGACTGTCATTCAGAGACGTGCAGTAGTTGATTAAAGGAGAAATCTGTTCCGTCTGATCTGTGAACTCTTGTCTCTAGACAACAGCCGGTGTCTGAAAAGTACTGACGAGATCTCAGTAAAAGAGACACATCACACATATCAACCGCAATACGTTATCTTCTTCTTTTTCTACCTTTCAAACCCTCAGTGGAGCATATGCCCTCAACCACCTCACGCCAAGTCCTTCGCTATCGCTTGCATCTCTTCCCATGTGTTCCCCATCTTTTTTTAACTTCGCTCTCTAACTCCTTTTTCCGTGTCTGGGGTTCCTTTATTTCTGTGCACCTGTGGGTTCCAGTGCAAAGACATTCTAGTTATGACTATTCTAGTGAACAATTCGTCATCATCATCAGTTTCCACTTCTGCAGTTAAGCGTTGTGGGGAGGAACAGTTTGCTGTCTATTGCTTGATGGAGTGAACAATTATTCCGCTATAAAAGAGAAACTCTCTAACGTTGGATCGGTTGCCCAGTAACCGCCTGTTAAATAAATATCAAACTGGGGCGTTCAGTGCTCACAAGAAGAAGACTTGTGAACCGCCAATGAACTCGGACGAGCAGTGCTCACTGCAAGAAGACTGGTGAACTTAATCAAACTGGCGCCGGTAACGTTTACTACAAGAAGACTAGTGTACCAGCAACGAACTGGGGCGAGCAGTGCTCACTACAAGAAGACTAGTGTACAAATATAGAACTGGGGCGAGCAGTGTTCACTACAAGAACACTGGTGAACCGGCAATGAAACGAGGAGAGCAGTGCTAATCAAAAGAAGACTGGTGAACGAACATCGAACTGGGGCAAGCGATGCTTACTACAAGAAGGCTGGTGAACCAGCAATTACCTGGCGCGAGCAGTGCTCACTACAAGAAGACTAGTGAACGAACATCGAACTGGGGAAAGCGATTGTTACTACAAGAAGACCGGTGAATGAACATCGAAATGGGGCGAGCAATACTCACTACGAGAAGACCGGTGAACCAACAATAATCTGTGACGAGCAGGTCAGTACAAGAAGACTAAACGGCGTTTTCATGCTGTGTACCTGTTTGATTCTGATCCTTAAGATGTTAATCATGCACAATGCGACATTTTGGGGAAAAGGCGGGGGTGGTTGAATTATGTGTGTGGTGTGTGTGTGTGTGTGTGTATGTGTGTGTGTGTGTGTGTGTGTGAGAGAGAGAGAGAGAGAGAGAGAGAGAGAGAGAGTTTAATATTGCCAGATCGGAGAGCTACTGACAGACAAGCAGCTGGCTAGTTGTCGCATGACAGCCCAACACCCCTCTGCTTTTGAACTTGTCCTCATCTTGCACACCTCTATGTAAATGAATCATTTTCAAAGCTTGGAATGTATATACTCCCTCTTTACTTAGTAAGGGTTGAGATGTCGTGATAAGTATTCATTTCTATCATAATTCTTCTGGATATTCTCCTTGCGCATCGTTGACAACAGACGGAAGCAAAAGTGGAGATGGGATTTGCCACATGGTTCTTTCGGCTATCCTCTTAATAACGGTCCTAAATTATCTAGGTCGAAAATATATCCTAACAGGGCCTCTGTCACGTGTAAATTGCGGACCTCTTTCCGGCGACTATACCGCCACCGCCGAGAGTATCTCGGACTAAACTAGATGGCTGGGACTCACGAGCAAATAAAATGGAAGAAGCTGCAGGAGATGCCGTAGCAGCTTCTAGTGGCGCAGGGGGAAACTGCAGTGATTCTAACTCGGCGGAAGCTTTTTCGCGGTATGCTGTGTGGTCGCCGGAAAGAGGTCCGCAATTTACCTGTGACTGTGGCCTTGTTAGGGTATATTTTCGGCCTCGATAATTTGGGACCGTTATTCGGAGGATAGCCGTTTTTTCTTGTCTGCTTTCGTCTCTCTTCAAGTGCAGCCTCCGCTGCCTGGCAGGCTGATGCACCATGTTTAGGGACTGTACGTCATCCATGATTGAACTACAGAGCAGCTAAGAGATCGTTAAGTAAATCACACGAATCAGCATTGACCCGGCTATGGAAATTGAAGAGAAGACTGCCAAGAAAGCGTGAAGTGTGATGTTTAAACAAGTATGGAGATGTTTTAAACAGAAATCGAAGGCTAACGACCCCGACAAACAAACACAAATTGTTCAGGAAGTAGCATTTATGATCAACACTCTGTTTGTTGAGTTTCTCGAGGACTGTGTCACGAAGCTGTGTCATGCGATTTATGTACATTATATTAGTTGTAACGTTTATGTGTGTGTTTATGTGCATGCGTGAGTGCGTGCGTGTGTGTGTATGTATGAGTGTGTGATACGCGAAAGGGATACATGCGCCAATGCAGGCGTAAACATGCCAAAAAAATAAAGCCAGCAGGATCATGTTGCATTACGTATGACCTGCCATACCGATTCACAAGAAAGGATGTTTATTTCGTATTCTCCGCACCAGGTGTTGCCGTGGGCGCTGGATTAGAGTATGTTGACAGTGAAATATCTCAAATTTGTGGCGGAAAACAATACATGCAGTTGTAAGGTATCAAACAATCCCTGCGTGTTAAGTTGAATCCTGATATAGTGATATCCTGTTATACCTCCACGCAGACGTGAACATAGGCGCCGAAACCTGGAGGCTGGAGCTCACTGAGGTCCTCCCACACACGCAGATTGTAGAGAGATTCAACCCCAACCCTCCCTTCCCCCAAAATTGTAAGGTGACTAAGAGTACCCCTTCCCATTCCTCCCATTAAGAAGCTGTTTATAAATTTCATATTTCTTTCCCATAATTTAAAAAAAAAATTTTTTTGTTGGGGCCGTTTAGAACATATTATGATGCAATTTGAAGCCCTATTCTGGCTCTTGTCAGGGACCGCAATATGGCCAGGCCATAAATATGGCCTAATGGTTGAACGCGGTTTCTGGGACCTTTCCACGGGTGATCCTCATCCACATGGTGGCACATTATGTCATCGCATTCGGGTGTTTATCGCTTGGGTGATGTCCTGGTGAGTTAGAAAATCAGTCAGTCAGTCACGCATTTAAACATGGTTCAGGCCCCCTTGTGCCGAAATCACGCCAAGAGTTTTCTTTGTATCGGCGCTCCTGGTTAAGTCAACCACCTATCTAACCAAGCATCCATTCAAGCAAACACCCTTATATTCACCAAATAACCAGTAAGACAAAGAAGCAACCACCCATTCAACCACTGAACCATACGTTCAACCAAACAATCATCCGTTGACTTCATTAACCAGCCAGTAAGACAAAGAATAAATCACCCATTTAACGAACAAACCATCCATGCAGCCAATCAATTATCTATTGACCCAATCAACCAATTATATAAACAAAGAACCAATCACCGATTCAACCAACTATTCATTGACCCAACAACCAGCCAGTAAGACAGAAGCAATCGCCCACTCAACGAACCAATCACCCATTCAGCCAACTTTCTATTTCTAGTGATAGGGAAAAAAAATATCACCAACTCAACCAACGAACCATCCAGCCAGCCATCCATCTATCCATTTACCACACCAACGAACAAATAAGACAAAGAACCAATCAAATCACCATTTCAACCAACAAACCATCCATTCACCCAACCATCTATCAAATAATCTCACCAACCAACCTGTACGACCCACACACACACACACACACACACACACACAAATCACCCATTCAACTAACGAAACATCCATTCAACCAATCAACTTTCTATTCACCCAATCAACCAACTAGTAAGACATCAACCAATCAGCTATTCAACCAATTAACCATTCGTTCAACAAACCACCCAACCATCCACTCACCCAACCAGCTATCATATAACCCCACCGACCTACCAGTAAGACGAAGAACCTATCACCCATTCAAGCGACGAACCATCCATTCAACCAATCACCTATCCATTGACCCCACCAACCAACCAATATGACAAAGAACTAGTCACCTATTCAACCAATGAACCATCCATTCAACCAACCAACTATCCATTGACCCCAAAAACCAATCAGTAAGACAAAGAAACAATCATCCATTCAGTAATTCAGCCAACTATCAAATCATCCCACCAACCAACGCACTTTGTGACTTGTGCTATCAATGCTAGAGTTCACCGGTAACAGAAGTAAAAAGAAAAAAAAAGAAATGGGAGCACAAAACAAGGTTACATAACGAGTAGTAAATAACATTGAAATCATGAACATGACTTTCAACACACAGCGACCTGCTTGTTTGTGAGCACAGACAAACAAGAGTGAGCATTCTTCCCCCGAGTTCGCTGGCCTAGCGGTATTGGACATCTCTCGCAGCATAATAGCTCATCGTGGGTTCTCGGGAGTATGACAAATACACACTTTGTGCTTGCAGTATGAGTGTAGGGTTCAATGGCCTGTGTACAATGAACGCGTTTATGTATATGAAGGAAAAGTTTACAGGGGGTGGGGTCTGTTTTAGGGACATCTGTTGCTGTTTACACACACAGTTAAGGTTGCGTATCCTTTACAGGACGTTGCAGAACCAACCCCAGTAGCACCTGGCTGTTGTGTGGTTTCTCTAGGCACATATACGTCCAGTAATTTGCCATTGCTTACTGGACGGTCGGCCCCCTGATAAAACTGTCGAAACCAACACAAGGCGCATGGCCCGCAGCTGGGATCGAACCCAGCACCCCGGCATTACATAGCGCTCGCATCGACTTAGCCACAAAGCCGACACACATATAGTACGGCAACGAAAAGAAAACATCTTAACACAAGGGTTTTAAAAATAAAATTGTCCAGAGCTCTCGGGTTATAATTCTGCGTAAGAAAGAGTTTGAGAAACATTTTCTTATATTAAAAATATGGCTGAATGGGAAAAATGGGCAGTTGGACGATTAGTAAAACATTTTCTCATATTGCAACCTGAGTCTGCGAAAAAAGTTGTGAGCGTCCTGAAGGAGAGCGTATCGGTCACTAGAAGGGCGTAGGGGCACGAACCGGAAGCCCTTGCTGAGGACTGATATCTCGGTGTGGACAGAGAGAGGTCCGGAGGTATATTGTGAAGCTTGCTAATATACTTTTCGTTCGGTTTTATATCTTTTCTGAACAGATAACTAGAGTCATGAAGATGTCTTAAAAGAATCAAACTCACTAAGAGAACCGATTGCCCACATCAGAAGGATTCTTTAGTCTTATCACGAGAAGGAGACAACTGGAATACATTGTTTCTATGGGAAAGTTAGAGAGGAAAAAAGGCGAGGGAGACCGAGAGAGAAGATGATAGACAGTTTGACATCAGGGTATCGAAGACCACCTGTGTCCGATTTGATAGGAAGTACACACAAGACAGAAGGTTGTGTACAGACATGACTACCAACCCACAGGGAATGGAACATAAAAATAATAATAATAAAAATAAGGAAAAGAAAGATGCGACTTTCCTAGTTTCTCTGCCCTATCTGAAAGACGCCTGTGTTTATTATAGCTCATATTGTTGTCTGAGTACAACTCTCCTTCTTCCTAAAGTCCATGCAATGTGGCGTTGGTAGTCATGTCTGCCCACAACCTTTTCTCTTGCGTACTTCCAGTCAATTCTGACACAGATGATCCTCCATGTCATGATGTCAAACTGTCCAACATCTTTTCTTTCGGTCTCCCTCTGCCCCTTACAACTTTTCTACTGTCACAATACACTCCAGTTTTCCCCTACTCATCACAACTCACTTGCTGATTAATATAGGCTTCAAGATAAGAAACAAACAATAATTTTGGTAACTTACAAGCTAAATAATAATAACAATTTTAACGGATTCTTAACAACACATTTAAATTAAATACAAAACACAGTAAAATTAAATTGTAAAACAAAGATGTTTAAAATGTCATACATAAACCTAAATTTTTTTTATAGTCGAGTTTTGTAGGATGGATAACCGCGTAAAGTTTTTAATGTACCAGTTTGTGACAATGATCTCCCTGTGAAAATCTTGTCTGGCCATGAGGACGGTTCACGCAAAGGTAAACGCGCTTCTGAGTTTAAATCGTAGCTGGTATAGAACAATAGATATTTTCATTAAACTTATAGGCGGCCACAGTTATTATAAACAGTATTTATTTCTAAGAATGTGTGATCACAGATAACACGTTCGGTTTATCTACTTTGATATATTATAATGATAAAATATGTTTATGTTAAGAGATTACAAGAGACTTATTTATATTATTTGCATTTGAAAATGTAGAATAGACATCACTGCTCAGTAGTCAAGAAAAGAATTTGTTCTATATTATTATTCTCGTCGTCCCCCATGTGGGATGCAAATGTTCGTTATTTTGAACCCCCACCCCGGCTTTGACTGACCGACTTTCTTCCCCACTAGAACATCACGCAAGCGATAAACACCCGATGACACAAAGTGCCACCATGTGGATGAGGATCGCCGCGGAGAGGTCCCAGAAACCGCGTTCAGACAATTGGCCATATTTATGGCCTGCCTATATTGCGGCCCCTGGCAAAAGCCAGGGTGGGGCTTCAAACAACAACAAAATTCGTCCTAAAAAGGACGAGACTTTAATTATATAACAACCCCGGCTTTTGTAGGTAGCCCTAAATATAGCCTGACGGCTGAACGGGGTTTCCAAGACTTCTCCATGGGTGATCCTCATCCGCATGGTGGCACTTTGTGTTACCTGGTGTTTATAGCTTTCGTGGTGTCCTAGTGGGGTATAACTTATCCTATCCTAACTATTATGTCATATTTGTGTGTGTGTACGCGCGTGTGCGTATGCTGGCCTTCTTCATAATGAAGGATGGCTGTAGTGGATATGTATCTGGGAACATTAACTGGTGAGGCCCAAATCTCGTCTACTGTTCGACTCTTGTACCACTGTTTAACTCTTGTACCACTGTTCGACTCTTGTACCACGGACAAATAAATAACAATTAAAAGAATTAATGACTAAGTTAATCGTTAGATTTATTTAAGTCGATTTTGATGCATCGCCAGTTGAAACAACTTAGTGCCGACTTATTTGTCATAATATGGGTAGGGGTATGCCCCATATGCCCAGCAGGTCACAAGACACAGAAAGGAGTCTTTCACAATTTTACAAAAGTAGAGTCTGCTATTTTCCTTTCTCCAGTATTTATTACAGAAGGCTGAGTTAAGCATAGCAAAAAATGGTTATGCATGTTGGGATTGATCGCTATATGATGCATTGAGTGATATATCATTGCACTGTCAATTGTTCAGACTTTGATTTTAAACTAAACTTATCTGTACTGGTGCATATTTGCACTGTGCGCTGTTCAAACTTGGCTGTTCAATGTAAACATTCCATTGCTTGTCCATACTGGTGCACATCTGCACTGTCTACTTTATAGACTTGGTTGTTGAATATAAACCTTTCCTTGCTTGTCCATACTGGTGCACATCTGCACTGTCCACTATTCAAACTTGACAGTTGAATATAAACCTTTCCTTGCTTGTCTATACTGGTGCACATCTGCACTGTCCACTATTCAAACTTGACAGTTGAATATAAACCTTTCCTTGCTTGTCCATACTGGTGCACATCTGCACTGTCCACTATTCAAACTTGACAGTTGAATATAAACCTTTCCTTGCTTGTCCATACTGGTGCAATCTGAACTGTCAAGTATTCAATCTTGAAAGTTGAAAATAAACCTTCTCTTCTTGTCCGTACTGGTTCACATCTGAGTCTTCAACAATTTCAGCACCAAGCTGGTGTAGCCTCAGCTGGTTCTGTTCTAAGAATTTGTTACCAGTTTTTTTTTTCTTTTCTCTCAGGAAAAAAGGATGCCCCATTCACCATAAAGTGATTTAAAAAAAAAACAGTTGCTAATACTTACTACAGTGTCTTTTTTCACATGAGCACGGAAAATATTGGCCTCTGGCTTAGGCGTTGTGAATGCGCTTCATGATGCTGGGGTGCCAGGTTCGATCCCAGCTGCAGACAGTTTGTCTTGCCTTGGTTTCCACAGTGGTACTGAACCGTTCAGGAAGCAGTGGCAAACTACTAAACATAAAATTTGACTAGAAAAACCACAGCAGCCAAACAAGTCTGAGGTTGGTTCTGCAAGGTCCTGTAAAGGATTCGCAACTAACTGAAAAAAATGATACCTAAAAAAAAAAGTGTCGGTGCTGCGTACCATTGCTCAATGCTGAAGATTTAAAATAATAGTACCATGAGACAAAAATAAAGTGAGAACTGTTGCTGAGTTGGTGAGCGTAGCAAGTTGATGGGAGACCAGGAGTTGAGAAAAGCCTATCATATCAGTTGAAATCAACAAACACATGGTGAGTTGCTTGATACTGAATGAGATACACTTTTAATAAAATATTTCATACTATGAATACAGACAGGACTGATGCTATCTTTGTGAAATTTAAAAAGTTACCTGTAAATACTTATCCAAGATAATTTGTTGTGTATTAGGATGCCCTATGAAGTTGCTGCCTTGTAGTATTTTATATTTCTGCTCTAACTTCTGCTTCAAAAATAGTGTAGGTGTAATTCAACTAATACTTACCATTAAAGCAAAATCCTACCATCACTAATACAGTGACAAATGGTGCATACATTACAGACTGCAGTAATTCATGTGTAACTTTCAGCCAGATTTCAGCTATTACATATGTAGTATGCTAAAACTAACTGACTGACTTTCTACCTCACCAGGACATCACACAAGCGAAAAACACCCGATGACACAAAGTGCCACCATGCGGATGAGGATCACCGTGGAGAGGTCCCAGAAACCGCGTTCAGACAATTGGCCATATTGATGGCCTGCCTATATTGCGGCCCCTGGCAAAAGCCAGAGTGGGGCTTCAAATAACAAAAAATTACGTCCTAAGAAGGACGTAAGGAATACATAAATATGCTAAAACTAGCTAACCACCCTTTTAAAGGCAAATGCAGCAAAAGAAAAATAATGCCAATAAATCAGTCAAGAGTAAAAACGCAATCTTCTAGAGCAGCGGTCCTCACCCTGTGGGTCGCAACCCTTTTGGGGGTCGCTCTTTCACATGGGTCCCTAAGACTATCGGAAAACACATACTTGGTGAAGTTTTGAGTAAGCAGCGAAATAATTTTAAGGTTGGGAGTCACCACAACATAAGGAACTGTATTAAAGGGTCACAGCATTAGGAAAGTTGAGAACCACTGTTCTAGAGGATTCACCAGTCATGCTAGTGCTGCAAAGTTGTCTACTGTTGACAGCTTTATACCCTGTTTTTTTTTTTTTAAATGTGGAGGCCTTCTACAGATATTTGACAGACAACCAAATAGGATTATATTCACACTGTCAGTTTGTTAGAGTTAATGTGACAGCTTTGCACCATATTGACCCCTTGCACCATATTGACCCCTTGCATCATATTGACCCCTTGCATCATATTGACCCCTTGCATCATATTGACCCCTTGCATCATATTGACCCCTTGCACCATATTGACCCCTTGCATCATATTGACCCCTTGCACCATATTGACCCCTTGCACCATATTGACCCCTTGCATCATATTGACCCCTTGCATCATATTGACCCCTTGCATCATATTGACCCCTTGCATCATATTGACCCCACACTTCAGTACTCTGTGTTCATTTAATAGTTGACACACACAGACTGGCTGGTTCTGCACCATGTGGTGGGGAATGGTTGTATGACAAGCTAGATGTTGTGAGGGCCCTTTGGGAGTGAGTGAACTGTGCAGAGGCTTTTATAGATCATTACGGTCTGAGGAGAATGGCACTGCAGAGAGTTATCAGGATATTTGGCTGTTGCTTAACACTCAAGGGAAAGGCGAGATGGATGGACGATCAAACAGTTACTGGTACCATTGGAATTTGAACTCTTCGCTTGCTGCTGAAGATGGGGACAGAGCGCTTATGGGAGTGTCCCTGGTGCTGTGGTGTCGATTTTTAATTCAACACTCAGGCTATGTAGGAAACATATTGTGCCTAAAATAAAACTCCTGGTAGAATATGATTACAAGTGCCGGTGCGCACCAAAAAGATGCTCAAAGTTGTCTTTACTCAGCATAAAGTGTCTTTCAGCAGCACCGAAAAAATTATGACAAAGTGCTGGTACTGCACACCATTGCCTACCTCCAGAAGCAAGTCATGGGGCTAACAGTGAACTTCACAATAAATGGAATGATAAGTAATAATTTCTCCTCTCTTGGAAATGTATTGATAGATAACTGCAGAAATAAAATCATAAAGAGCAGGAAGGGCGAACAATTTTAGCGCACAAAAATTTTTCAGTTTTATTGTTATTAGTTTTTATAATTTTATAAAATTCCTATATATCCCATCTAGATAAACATGTTACAAATTATATTTGTGTGATATTATGTATACACAACCTTCTATATGGTGAAGAAGCCTGGACAGTGAACAAGCGGTTGGAAAGTTAAATTGACATCTAAAGAAAGTGAAAATAAAGACAATTAAAAAAAAAAAAAAACAGAAATGGGGGAAAAGAGACTAGACAAATATTTCATATTTCCAACGCTTGGGGTTGGTTAGAATTCCTCATCTTATTGCGCCTTATGTTGATAAAGCAAAGATGTCTGATTGTTGCTTTGTGTGCTAGTGGCCCTTCCCCAGGTCACAGTTTGTGTTCAATAAATTGAAATATCTGGCCCACATTAAAAGATGAAACACTTATAAAAACCACACTGATGGAAAAGTTGAAAGCTGGTGAGCAAGAGACATGATACAAATAAGCAATAGCACTGAGAGATTAAACCAAATAAATCTGCATTCTCAGACAGTACACATTTGTGGCAAGAGACAATATTAGAGATCGGTTGCAGCCAACTATGTTAATATAGATGGCACTGCTCAAATTTGTCTAAATTTTGAAGATATTTCTGACTCAGCTGTTTATGAGCAGAACATAATTATGTTTCCTGCCCAAGTACATTTCCATGTGTTCTGATTTACAGTTTAATGACATTTTTGTTTGTTTTTAGGTACAGGTACAAAGAGTGATTGTAGATGGTCTAACTAGGACCAAAGATGATGTTATTGTTAAAGAAATCAAGACACTTTTGGGTGCAAAAACATTTGAGGAGGTAAGTTAATTATATAGTAACAAACCAAAGCCATAAGCATTCATCAGAGTACACTGTCAAAACCATAGTAGTGCATGCTGTTATTTTTTCTTATTGTTGCTTTTCAGGCTGGTGGTCATAAGTTTGAATCGTTATCAACTTGAATTTTTTTTTTTTTTAAATTTAACTGAACTCTACACTGTCTGAGAATACAGATTTTCTTTCATCTCTCGATGTTATTGCTCATTTGTCTTGTTATCTCTTCTTGTCAACTGGTTTAAACTTTTCTAGTCAACACTATTTTCAATAACAAGCTGTCTTTCCATGACCCACTTTTGTACATCAGGATTGGATCTATACAGTTTTTAGGAATTTTTTTTTTCACACCTGCATTTTCAAAAACAGATCAGGTAGATAACTCTTCATCCTGAGTGAATTCTACTTTTGCTTGAGCTTAACTTATTTGTCATCAAACAATCAGGAGCCACCTCCACAATAAAGGCAGGCTGCAATGGATCTCCAACACTATGTCTCTTTTCTTGGTAGAACACTCTTTCAGACATGTCTATCTAGTAATGTTGTAATTCCACTAATATCACTGTCTACCTTTTGCTGTCTTGCTTTAAACTTTTCCCTCCTGTATGGTTTTTAAAAGCATGTCATGTCTTTTATAAGTCTGAAATATTTCAGTTTGTCTCTTTATATTTAAGTACTCAGACATACCGACTTGTCCCTTTAACTTTGATGCAGTATTTTCGAGTAAATATTTTTCTCCTTGTACTTAAAACCATGATTAAAAGATGCTGGCAATGAACAAAACACAGGCTGAGAAAACCTGAGAACACTATAACTAGAATGTCTTTACAGTAGAACCCACTGGTGCATAGAAATGAAGGCAGACCAAAATACACACAGATAAAGAATGAGAAAGTGACGTTAAAAAGATTGGAAGGACATGAGTTGAGCTGCATACGTTAGCAAAGAATAGGATGACTTGGCATGAGTTAGCTGAGGGCCTCTGCTATACTGCGGGATAAAGAGTAGAAGCAGAATTACTGCTTATTTTTTCAGCTGCTAAAACTCAGACCTTTGAGGCAGTTAATTATAACATAATGCTTGTGTTACCGCTGGTTTGTTTGTACTGGTGGCTAACACAAGTATGTTTTATGCCAGTTGGTACAGCTCAGCTACAAAGCCAAAGTGAAGATGGAAGCGCTTGGTCTGTTTGAGAATGTGGTTGTTGCTATAGATGTGAGTAAAGGTGGGTATTCATAGCCATGATAAATGATGTAGCAAGGTGTTTTTTAATTAAATATATTTGTTTTATATTCTGCTTCTTCTTCTCCTCCTCCACTTCTTCTTAGGTTGGAGTATGTATGCCTTTTGGCCCAACACTAATTTCAGCAACACAAAAAACTTGCCATTTCTGCCTGTATTCACCACTTTTGCTTTGGGAGGGGAGGACGGGGGGGGGGGGGGGGGTGGGGAGAGGTTTGAGCCAACTTCAGCAAATACTTAATGTTACCTTTTCCTACATGCTTGTTAAGGTGCGGTGGGTCTGTTATTTTTCTGCAGTGGCCAATATCCCAAATCCATATTGATTCATATCAAGGAAATAGGTCTTTTATTGGTGTCTTTTTTCTTGAACAAAACACCGGTGTTAGCTCACTCTGGCTCACAAGCATTCAAGATTTATCATAGTGTCCCCACAATTCCCTTTTATTTTCTTTTCGGTCATCTGATTCAAAACCTTTTGAGGCTGAAGAAGTTTAATACATCAATTCAACACAGTGGAAGTAACAACTGGGGAAGCCGTATTTATTTAGTATAAGCTGGCCACATGTAAAACACATTAAGGGCTAGTGGATAATGAGGATTCCTAACACTAACACGATTGCATGACATGGGAGTCAAGCATGGTGAAGCACGTCTATGCCGTCTTCGAGGCCGAGATAGGAGATAATATAACCCTCTTCTCATGGTAACAATTAGTAGACGTACTTTGGAGTGGCTGCTGCATAGGAGGACTGAGCACACATGGGAAAGCCCAATGTGCAGTGACGGGGATTGTGATAACATAACATTAAAGGCTAGTTTGGATTCATGGCCAAAAGCCAGTCATACATTAGACACTGCTTTGAATTGAAAGAGTTAACAGACTGCCAGCTTGTTAGCAGTAGTTGTGCTGATATAAAACTCATCATTATTTATAAAGTACTTGATTTACTTTATTGTGAAGGTTTTATTATTTGTTTATTATTGAAACAGATTTATAGTTTTAATATCTGTTCCTGCATTCCTAATACCTGCTGACTGAGGTCTGATGTTTTTTTTTTTTGCGTTGATCAAATGAAAGCCAGATAAAAAAGAAAATGGATATGATGTCATGTTTGAGGTGCAGGAATTCAGGCGTGTTGGTGGTGGAGTCCAGACAACATTTGGTGATAACGATGGATGCTTGGTAAGTGTTGTATGTATAAGGTGTTGTTTTTACATACTTACATATACAGTGGAACTCCAATATTTGTCGACGCCAATTTTCGTCTTTTTCAAATTTCGTTAACATTTGTGTTCGATATTTGCCTCAAAAGTCATTATTCGTCTTTCCTTCACCGAGGCATCAGATAAGAAGATTTTTGGCCTGTTCCAAATGCTACAATTAAGGATGGTTGTCCATTTGGGCAAAAATGCAGGTTTTTAATTAAGAAATGATATCCAGCCATCTCTATATGCCCAATATGCCTAAAGGCGTGGAACAGGGTCCTTTACTTCTTCTTTACTTTAAAAAATAAAATCTTTTTACTGATTAAAAACATTGGGTAACAGAACACTACTCCTCTTTGGTGCATATCAAAAGTGGACGGCCATCTTTAAACTGTCATTGTGATTTTACCTGGTTTATCAGCACTGTGATGTCACATGCTTAACATTGTTGACATCCTTAACTACAGTATTGACAGCTCACAAGACAATGGCATAGTTATTGTAATTTATAGTGTTCATTTGAAGCACCCTCACTGCTTTTAGACAGAGGTATAAGAGTTGTATTGTAGAACAATCTGGGACCTCACCAAGTAATATATTCAAACCCAGAAGTATGTACTCATTTTCACCGCAGCCAAACTCCCTTGCGAAGACAGTACACATTATTTTCATTTATTGGGGTTGTCTGTATTTATTTATGTAATTATATGAGACCGTACGTGTTGCAGGATTTCCAGATTAAAATGCCCAATATGCTAGGAAGTGGTGAATAGCTGAGTCTTGTCTACACACTTGGTACCAAAAAGACCCACAAATATAGTGCTGCCTTTCAGAAACCGCTAAACAATAATCCAGATCTCTTGTAAGCAGGTTCTTGTTTGCTTTTCATGTTTCAGTTTTTGGGAATATTTATCTGCTCTCTCTCTCTCTCTCTCTCTCTCTCTCTCTCTCTCTCTCTCTCTCTCTCTCTCTCTCTCTCTCTCTCTCTCTCTTACCCTCCCCAATTCACCACACACACACTCTTTCTTTATTTTATTCATCATCATCATTGTTCTGCTGTACCATTATAAGTTATTTTAGACTCACAGTCCATTTCTCTATTCTATTCAGCGCTGCCTTTCAGAAACTGCTATCCCTGTGTGTGTTCTGGGGCCCCATTGTAAGGAAAACAAGAATAGACACACTGCCTACCCAAAATCATGTCATAAGAGTCAACTGATTGTGAATCTTACCAGAGAGGCAAGGAACCAAGAGTCCTGATGCAAATGAGTCAGATGTAAAATAGATGTGCACGCAACACTGAAGTTCTAGAAAAGGACTACAGTCCAAAAGAGGACAAACAACCAGAACTGGAAATTACAGCTGGTGAACGCGAAGAAGAAGAAACCGCTAAACAATAATCCAGATCTCTTGTATGTAAGCAGGTTTTTGTTTGCATACACATGTTTATTTTTGGGAATATTTATCTACTCTCTCTCTCTCTCTCTCTCTCTCTCTCTCTCTCTCTCTCTATATATATATATATATATATGTCATATAGGGCTCGCATTATATTCCTCCATTCCATTCTTTCCTGTGCAGTCAGTTCAATATTATCTATGGAATCCAGTCCAGCACCTTTGGCTTCTTTTATCAACATTCTCCTTATGGTTTCTCTTGGACAACCTCATTAATTCATTCCCCTCTATGTCCTATTTCAGTCCCTGTTTAGTGGTGATTCTCTGCATCTTCTGTGCCTTATAACTGTTGATACTAGTGGTTGCCCAGAAATTTCTCTTTTTTCTTGACGCCTTTTTGGACTCATCCCATTTTATGGCCATCATTTCCTTTAAGCACTTGTTTTCAAATGCATTTATCTTTCGTTTCATGTCTCTTATGGCTCTCCAGCTTTCACTGGCGTATGTTTAAGCTGGAAAAACTGGAGAATTGAAAATCCATAATTTGGTTCTTTTGTTCATTAATTTATTATTATTTCTGTTAATTATTACATATGTAAAGGTCAAGGTGCCATTTCCACATCTTGAGGCATACTGGGTACATGGCACTAGCCTTTCATTTTGTTAGTACTTCAATATTAAGTCACCCCAAACAAAGATGGTAGTTATATTTAAGGTGGCTATATTTAGCACGGGTTAAGGTTGGGCATTAGGATTTAGGGTTAGGGTTCGGTTTAAGATTATCACAACACACATTATATAAAGAAATCCGAAATAAACCACAAAAGAAAAAAAACATCTTGATGTCACGTTATGTGTTTGGACTATCCCGGGAACTCCTGAATTTTCTTTGTTTGAGGTGAACAAAAATGGAAGTAACCAATGTTTTTTTTATAGATCAATCAGCATTTAGCAGATGCTGTGGTCTGCATCATACTAATAGCCGAGGTCAATTTCTAGAAATCCACCTCAATTAGCATGCATGCTAATCACTATGATACCTCTACTTTCTATTAATAATATTTTTTTCTTTTTCCGCTAGAGGCTCACATGAAGGTCATGGGTTCAAATCTGAACTGAACTGGGCATTAAAAAAATTTACCTTGGCTCCGAGATTGACCCAGCCTTAAATAGGTACCAGGTAAATTCCTCTGAAGTAAAGACAGTCGGCATTATGTTGTCCTTCAAATGTTCTACTAAATGACAAATAATGTTGGGATGAGGTGACTTCTTGTTATCTCCCAGACATTCATTGTCAACGATAAAGACTACAGAGGAGAACATACCTTGTCACAGCCAGTTGCTATGATGATGGTGGGTATATTCAGCACCCAAACCTTGCACACTTTGGGAATGAGAGTCCCAGGCAGTTGCCAGGATGATGGTGGGTATATTCAGCACCCAAACCTTGCACACTTTGGGAATGAGAGTCCCAGGCAGTTGCCAGGATGATGGTGGGTATATTCTGCACCCACACCTTGCACACTTTGGGAATGAGAGTCCCAGCCAGTTGCCAGGATGATGGTGGGTATATTCAGCACCCAAACCTTGCACACTTTAAAAATGGCAGTCACAGCAGATGGACACGATGATGGTGGATTTATTCAACACCCACACTTGAGGAGACTTGACGTGTATGGTGAAATGATGGTGCTGTTTGCCTAATTACTGATTTAAGAATCGCCATCATAGCACACTGGACATACCCACAGATGCTCTATCTTCCTAGCAAATGTCTAGGTGTAGATGCTAACTGTTAGCACATTGATACTTCTCATGTCCCTCCTTGCCAGATCAACTCCTACTAATTGTCCATTCACACATTCTTATGCATGTTATTTCATCTAACCTCGTGTCTTCTGTCCGCATTTGTTCATAAATGGTCTTTGTAATGTCTCCTTTGTCCAGCGTGAGCTATTGTTGCCAAAAAAAAATCAGCTCTTTCATTCCCTCACACTCCTGCATGTCGGACAGTATGTTCAGGCTAGACCCTTAAATATTGACATGCTGATGCTTGGTATCTACTCATGCGACATTTGTCCATTTTAAACCTTCTGCAGTACCAGCTGAGAATTAGACACAGTAATTCCTCTGATAACTCTTTTTTGTTGTTGTTGCTACCCACTTCAGAACTATAGTGACTGCCTCCACCTCCATCCTCTTTGTCTTCTGAGTTGGGAACATCACATTTTCCCAGAGCAGGGTTCCTACAGTAGCATCCACTACATCATTGTCTTCACCTGTTTACAGTTTCTGTGTTAAAACTTTAAGTGTTTCGTTCAAAATTAATAATCATTGACACAATCTCACCAATTTTGGTTGCACCGCCTACCAATTCCATGCAGTTTCCATGAAGCGGATACAAGCTGAGAGACAAGGGTACGACTGTTTCTCTCACTGTAAGTCCTTCGCTTTTTTGTTTAACCTTTTAAAACACTTGCTCCCTGTGTGGGTTCCAGGTTCTTATTGTCGGGGACAAAAGAATAGACCCACTGCCGCCAACAAGCATGTTATGAAAGTTGACTATTTAGCAGTATTTCCATTAAGTCAGAGGGCTACCGCATGAGAGGCAAGGAACCAACAATCTGCTTACAAATAATCCAGATCTGTAAAATGGATGTACATGCACAACTCAAGTTCTGGAACAAAATTTGAAGTCCAGAAGGATACAAACAACCAGAACTGTCTGCCGAGTTAACAGATGGTGGACGTAAAAAAAAAACTGAAAAAAAATCATGTTTCTTGTTCTCACCACATGACCCTCTTAGCCTTGTATGTGGCTGGCAGCTGGAGGGAAGCCATGTCAGGTGATGGACAGAGCACTGCTTTCCTGATCTAACAGCTCTTTCAGATTGCTTTTTTTCTAATAATTTAAAGTGCCGACATAAATACGGGTGATACAGCCAAAAAGAGCAAACCAGATGTTTTGAAAGAGGTGAGAACTTGAATACAACTTATTACCAACATCAGAAAGAGACAGATGTCACTTGTTGGTTATGATATGGGAAGAAGGAATCAGGAACATACTGTAACCACCGGAAAGATCTGTGGAAAAAAAAGAGACAGAAGAGAACAGCACAAGATGATTTTTGACAGCCTTTTGTCATAGCACAGAGGGGTATCAGCACACGAACTAGTGCATGCTGTTGAAGATTGCAGATTGTGAATAGGCATGATTTCCCATGCCAGTTAGCAGGTCACTTGATGATGTTCATTGTTTCCTTGTATGGCATATTTCTGGGTTCCTGTTGACCGTGGTTGTTTATAAGCTGTATTGTTTTGCCCGTTGAGTTTCCTAGCCACAGTCTTATGTTGTATTTAGTAGCCCTTCGATAAAGATTTTGGTCAAAATATTTGGTTACATTCATGTACATCTTTTTCATCCCCTCTGATGATCATTCTAGTCATATTCTCTTGATTTAATACAATTTTGAAAAAATTTTAAAAAAATTATTGATATTTTCCATTGGAGTAAACAAGGCTGGCCGAGGGAGGGAACATGCTACGAGGACAACACACAGTCTACAATACTGCCCATACTTTATGCCGTAGAGAGGAGAAACTTTATCTCCGGCCCTAATTGGCTGTGATTCATATGCCTCTCTAGAACAGAAAATAACACTGTTATCTAACACTGTTGGTTTCACCCAAACTTTGTCTAACACTGTTGGTTCCAACAAACTATTTGGCTCAAATAGTATGACAGATGCTCGTGGATGGACTAGTCCGATACCAGTTAGTCAGAAAGGGGAGGAAAAGGCGCTGGCATTGTGTAAAATGCATTTCAGATAAACTTGTTGATAGCATAATTGCATCTTCCTGTGGAGTTCCCCCCCCCCCCCACCCCACCCCCCCCCCCCAAAAAAAAAATTTCTTAAGACGTGAAAAAAGGAATCGAAACAGAGGTAAATAATATACCTCAGGCATGAAGGGAACTGCTAGGGATAGCAGAGTATAGGAGGACTTGGCATAGTTTGTTAAGACCGCTACTATCATGTGAAAAATTTATAAGTAAAACATATCATCAAGATCATAGTAGCATGAATGCTTGGATTTTTCCCGTGGGAGTTTGCTACAGAACAAAGTAACCAGTCTCCTGCCACCCCTGCTGAATTTCCTAATTTGACATGCATGGCAGGCTATTGTGTTACTTTTCTTCACTTGCCATTTGGACTCATGTTATAAAATGTCAAGAGAATAATGTCATTAGTTCATTTTCAAATAAACATTTAGTTTGTTTTATGGTTTTATGAGCTTGAAGGAACAAAAATCACCTTGTGATTTATTATATAATTTTGGGTAATTTTTTTTGGGGGGTTGGGGGAGGGAGGGAGGGGGGGGGGGATTTGGGTGTATTTTAGGAAAGGGGGAAGGGGAATATTTAGAAAAAACAACAATTGGTAACTTTTGTGAGAACTGGAAAACAGAGATCACAGACAACAGCAAGAAAAGATTTTTGAAAAACTTTTATCATTGCATAGAAAGGGGTCAGCTCTAATTTATGCATTCTTTTAGAAGTTGTTAGATATGAAGAGGCATATTCGCTAATGCCAGTCAGTACAACACATAATGACGACCGTGACATCTTCTTAGCCTTCTCCAGCTATAAAACACTCCGGTGGAAGGTTCTGGTCATTTGTCCACCACTGGACTTTGGTCTTGATCCAGATTGAGTTTTATGTGCACATCAGTTTTACAGATCTGGCTTATTTGTATACAAATTATTATTTTTTTTTTGCTTTCAGGCAGATGTACTCCAACTTTGAAGGAAACAATCTTTATTTTGACAGTGTTGGTTTTTGGCTTCTCGGGTGGATGTACTCCAACTTTGAAGGAAAGACCCCTTTTTTATGACAGTTATGTGACATCAGACCAGAGATGGTTATGAATGAGGGGCCGCGTTAGCGCAGTCGATAAGAAGCTCGCTTTCAAATCCAGCTGCGACTCGCTGCAGCCCACGGTCGGTGTTCGAAACCGGGCGGTTCCCGGGGTTCACCCAGCCTCCTGGAAATGGGTACCAGAGTGACACTCTGGGGTAAATGGAGGAACGTCGCTGTAGCTACAGAGTTACGTGCGAACGGCGACACGGGCGGACAATTCTTATCAGCTGTCCGTACTGGTGGCAGAGCACTTATGGTTTATAACCGTGTGCAGTGACGCTGGTTCACATCTCCCGACTTTACCTTTTTACCTTTTCGGTTATGAATATTACTAAGATTTATATTCCTGTGTGTATTACCAGTTTCGCACATTAATGGACTCCCAGACTTTGCAGTGGGAGGGCATATGGAGAGACCTGCGGACACTGTCAAGAAATACATCTTTTGCTGTGCGTGAGCAGTCAGGATTTTCACTCAAGTCCAGTATAAAGGTCATTGTCATGATCAGCCAGTAGTGCTGTTATTTGTCACATGGGTTCGATTGATCAGTTTGTCCCATCCCGGATGATAAAAATAGCTCAGTATGAATGGCAGGGCAGATCCCTGATACCCTCCCTGCTCAGTCCTTGAAGAAGATATAATAAGGGCGGCACCCATAACGGCCGCAAGCTAGCTTGGTTCGGGATGTGGTGAGACATAATTCAATTGCAAAGACTACTTCAAGGAACATTAGAAAAAAAAAAAGGGGGGGGGGGTAGTCAAAGGTAAGGAGGGCAAAGAAGAACCTTGAACATTTATTCATCAAGTGTAAGACAGAGAAAGATGACGGGATTTATGCGTTAGAGCTTCAATCGACACACCTTCACAACCATAATGGTTACGTTATGTACACCAGCGCTGCAATCTAGTTCTGTTTTCAATTCTTAGTTTCTGGAATTGCTTCCTATTTGTGGTCTTTCTGGCCCAACAGCCAACACTCCTTCCTTTATCTAGTCTTGGCACCGGCAAAGGCGAATATATGAAGTTATAATGATGCATGAAATTCTTTTTGAGTTAGATGTTATAAGCTAAGAAAGGACATCATAGCACTCATGACATTCCCGTAAGCGCTCCATCCCCCGTCTTCAGCAGCAAGTCAGATTCTTTTGTAAAATGTTTATTGATGTCTTCTTTTTAGTGAACAGAATATTTCAAGTTTCATTCATTTTCTACTACTTTAGGATTATTATAATGGACACAATATTTTGTTTAAAAAAAACACCAAGAGATTATTCAAGCTTTCAACATTTCTGTAAATATTAGGAATTATTTTATCTCATATGGTTGCTTCGCGGTGAGAGCGTTGTGCATAGCATGAACTCTAGAGCTCAAGCAGTGACCCCCTGAGATATTTTAATCATCTGCACTCACAATCCTGTTGAGGGAGTCTGAACTAGAACCACAACTTTCAGAGCAATAGGTAAACAGGTTACCCACTTTGCTACAAAGATTCCCTATTAGGGTAAGAAGTACATACAGCATAAAATGTACTAGATAGCTCAACAACAAAAAAATGGAACAGATGCGCAAAGAAAAAGGTCTTTATCAAGGGATAACTAAATATAACAAACTGTGACTGGAAAATGCAACAGACAAGACAAACCAATGAACTCAGGATATTAAATGATACATCATTGTGTGGGTTCCGGGGCCCTTTTATGGAGAAAACAAAAATAGATCCCCTGCCTACCAAAAAGGATTTAGTAAGAGTCAACTGATTGGGAGCTTCCTTCGAAGTCAAAGTGCATCTGCCTAAGAGGCAAGGAACCAACCCTCTGCATACAGATAAGTCAGATCTGTAACATGGATGCACACGCAACTCTCTGGTTCTGGAAAAGGACTACAGTCCAGAAGTGGGTGAGATGCAGAAATTTCCACCTGGGAACATTCCAGCTGATGAACATGAAGAAGAACAAAGAAGAAGAAATTATAAATATTTGTTGATGAGTGCTAATAATTAAACAGTTACAATATTAACCAAGCTTTATTGAGTCATCAGTCAACATGTAGGGAAAATAAGAATAGACCCACTGCCTACCCAAAAGCATGTTGCAAGAGTGGACTGATTGCGAGTTTCCTTCAAAGTCAGAGTAGATCTGCCTGAAAGGCAAAGAACCAACAGTCTGCTTACATATGTCAGACGTGTGAAACAGATGTGCATGCAACACTCAGTTTCTGGAACAGGACTAGAGTCCAGGTGTGGACGAACATCCAGAAGTTTCCGCCGGAGTTTACACTCGGTAAACAAAAGAAGATGAAGACAAGTAGTGTTTCACAATTTTTTTTTCTTTCTAGATCTGCCTTCCTTTTTCAGATATCTATTTATTTTCCAGCATATTTTTTCCATTGACTCCAGAGATGATTCAGTCTTACCATCTATTGGGATCTTATGGCAGACCAGTCAGGTATTTATTTCTTACATTTTGTGACATTATTTTCTTTATACATTGTATCTAAAATTTTGAGACAAGAAAATGGGGAATATTGTGGAAATCACCTCAGGACGTAAAACAAGTCAACTACTAGTTTTAGCCTTTCATGACCACAGGACATTTGTGCCACATAAAATTCTGTAAAATCTGTAATTGTAGTTTATGTTATGATCTTCCTATATGTTAAGTATTTAACTATTAAGATATAACACCATGGGCCTGATTTGCAAGTGTTGTAAACAGGGTCCTTTAAAACAACATGTCAGAATGAAGGTTCTCCCGAAAGCCATATAGGTCATATTTTTGTCACACACGACAACTAATTGAAGTAATTTATAAACAATTATTGCAGAATATTTCCTTTATGCGGGTTGCAGGTGAGCTTGCCAAGTGCCGCATGCGGCACGCAGGCAACCAGTTTGACATGCTTACTTAAAGGCACGGAAAGATATAAAAACCGAACAAAAAAGTAGATCAGTGAACTTCACAGCAAACACAAACAAAAAGTGAATGTTGCAGCTAGAGAGTCTTCATCAGCACAAACATAAATCAAACAAACCTCCACGAATACACAAAATCACTTAACTCATGTATCCCGAAGCAGCCACATTAATGTCTTGTCAGTGGGATGAAGAGGCACGTTTGGACCAAGAAAATGTAGCCTGGGAATGCCAAAAGCCGTCACGTGAGAATCGTAGATGACAGTTCCGTCCCTCTAGGTGTTTGGGTCCCGAGGATGAACATACAGCGATTCTCAAGGGACTTGCGGACTCTGCGCTGGAATGGATATGCTTTAAGGCATAGATCACCATGTGCCTGATTTGCTAGTAGTGTAAAAAAGTTTTCGGTCCTTTAAGCCTAACCTAAAGATAGTACTACTTCATGAGTCATCCTTCACAAATCATTTGAAGCACTTTTGTTGCAAAATTGTTTTATTAGCTCTAGAGCCCAGTTTGATGAGACCAACAAAAAGATGGATAAATGTTGTAGATGAAACCTGCAAAAAGTTGAACAAATCTACCAATCAACGCACCCGAGAAGCGCAATACAAATACAGAAAACCACGAAACTGGGTTACAATCCGGTAACAGTGAGAAGACAAAAGAAGAAGAAAAACTAAGTCTAAATAGTTTTGCAATCAAGTGTACTCTACCTCGAATAGTGATCATTTCTTAACTTGCAACCCCTGGCGGCACAAAGCAGAATATGTACAACAAAAATCTGTAAAACCACATCTCTGGGGTTATTTATAATATTCTCAATTGCAGGAGTATTCTAGTTTGGGAGGTAATGTAGAGTATGCAAAGCAGAATGGAACCTCTCAGTGGAATGTTTCTCTACCTTGGGATACTGTAAGTTGTTTAACCTTAGAATTTTATTTAATGAAGATTTTATTTTCAAACACACACACACTCATACCCACAAACACCTTCATACCCACAAACACCCTACCCCAATACTCAAATACCCACGCAAATAAAACAACAACACGCACCACTTATGCATTCACATATATATTATTTTCCTGGGAGTGTGCAGTACCATTTGTTTTTAGGCATCACATTTGATTTCCTAGCAGTACTGTAATAGACACCTTGTAGTGAGTACTGCCTTCTTGTTTAGACACTGGTGAGTACAGATACCTTTTTTTAAAGAAAAATAAAGCCCTGCATAAACACACATGTGCGCGCGCAAGCACACACACGCACTCATGCACGCATGCACACACACACACCCACACCCCCATCCCCCCACCACACACACACACACCACACCAACACACACACACACCCCACACACACCCTCAATATCCCACATGCACACACGCACACCACACACACACTCACACACACACACACTCACTCTCACACTCACTCACACACACACACTCACACACACTCACACACACACTCACATACACACACTGCCAAATTGTCAGGTGTTATTTGTGGAACAGACACAGCAGTCACAACTCTTGAATTTGTCATTTGACCTTATAATTACAGTGCTATTGACTGCTTCTCTTCCCCCTGACTGTTCAAGCTTTCTGCATGTGTGTTGGAAGCCATATAGCACAAGTCATCATAGCTTTTTAAAACTGACCTAGCCACCTCGATGATTTCAGGCTAGCAGTGACTTCATGAGACCTAAGCTATACAAAGCCCTGAGGCCCCTACCATTTTAATTTACACTAGCTGATCTGGGGGGGGGGTGGGGGGGCTGCTTGGTCTTGAGGCATGGCATCCGCTTTGATTGCTACAGGTCCCAGTTTAAAGACCCATGAAAGGCTGGGATTTTTTTTTTCATGAAGACTTCTGGTAATTTCTCCTGGTCGCTGGGTAGTAAGATCGGACGCCTGTGTGTATTGTTAGGCACGTAGAAAAAAATCCCTAGGCAGTTTGAAATTGAAAATGAGTAGTCTAACAGCACTGCCCGGACAAAATTTGAAGTTAAAAAAACTACCCAAAGTATTTCACGATCCTTGCCGTTGCTTCGGAGTTCGTGCGCTGCTCTGAGATTTTCAGACTCAGGCTTTAGTCAGAAGTAGAAGGGAGCACTTATGGGTTACTAACCTTGTGTCAGGATGTTGATCCATCATCTAAATCTAAACCTGGCTAATCTAGGAAAACATATATATTATTATATATCTGTGAGTATATATATATGCACACATATATGTGTATAGGAAAATACTAATTTGTTAATGTTTAGTTTTTTTTAAAAGACATAATAAAGAACGTTTTTGCAAAACCACGGAAATTATATTTTATAATTCTCTTAATGGCTCTAAGTAAGAGGTTAAAACATTTTTTTCCCACTTGCAAAATCATTGTTTATGACATCAAAAGATATGCTTTTTGAAATGTCATTTTCTGTACAGAAGATGTTGAGTGCAGACAATTTTTCTGGTGATATTTACTCTCATTTCATTTTATTAGGAGTATCTTTATCGTTATCACCACTATGTGAGCTAAATTTATACTTTTGCGCTCATATTGAAAACTTAAACAGCAGTTTGAAAAGATTGAGCATAATATAAACTGGAATGTTAAACTGCAATAAAAGACATGAAAGGAAATCATCTGCCAGTTGTCTTTGAAAATGAAACAAAAGTGCACTTGACTAATCATGTCAGCTGGTACATTTGTATCAGCAGTTGCATCACTCCTAATTTTTTTTTTAAAACTTCTGATCTCTTTTTTTTTCTTCTGTAGGTTCAACAGAAAAATGTAAAATATTGCTATACATTTATAAATCATACCAAAGCAGTACGCATGGTACAAAAGTACAGTCCTGCTTGGCTAGTGTCAAATAGCAAATGCTTGCAAAAGTGCCAACTTTGGCCACCCTGGTAAACTGAAGTTTGTTAAAGTAAATTTTCTGGGCTGATAGGGGTTATAGAATGCCTTTGACTGACTTTCCACCCCACCAGGACATCACACAAGCGATAAACACCCGATGACATAACAGGCCACCATGTGGATGAGGATCACCGTGGAGAGGTCCCAGAAACCGAGTTCAGCCATTAGACCATATTTATGGCCTGGCTATATTGCGGCCACTGGCAAGAGCCAGGGTAGGGCTTCAAATAACGAATGTCATCCTAAAAAGGACGGTAGATGGACAAAGAATGCCTTTGTTGGGGCATATAGAGAGAATGGCAAATAAGAGCGACAAAAGCAGTGTACACAAAAATGTACAAAAAAGTTGAATGTGAGTAGACCACGAGGCAGTAATGAACGTGAAAAGACTCAGAATGCAGAAAAAGAAAGAGTACTCTTGTCATTTTGAGCGTTAATTTTGAGTTAGCTGATTAGAATTATTTTACAGAACTGCTGTGTTTGTAATATGATGTCTATTAATTTTGATGTAAGTGTTTAAAATTATATTACAGAACTGGTGTGTTTGTCATATGATTCTGTAATTTTGATCTAATTAATTAGAAATATTTTACAGAGCTGGTATGTTTGTAATATGATTCCATTCATTTTGTTGTAATTAATTAGAATTATGTTACAGAGCTGGTATGTCTGTAATATAATTCTATTAATGTTGATATAATTGATTAGATTTGTTATAGAGCTGGTGTGTTTGTAATGTGATTCTGTAATTTTGATTTAATTGATCATAATTATTTTACAGAGCTGGTGTATTTGTAATGTGATTCTACTTTTCAATTAGGTATTCCAGGTGTCACTTGCAGGAGGAATAATGACCTCGCTAGACCCTCAAGCCACCATTTCTGTCTGTGATAAGTTTTTCTTGGGTGGGCCTCTTTTAGAGGTTTCAGTCTGAAAAGTTGTGGACCTCGCAGTCAAGGCAAGACAAATTAAGAAGCAACAATGGACACAGAAGCAAAATTAGCATAAATATTAAACTTTTTCGTCTTCTTTTGCCTTCTATCCCCAGTGGAGCTTAGGTGCTCAACCAACTCATGTCAGGTCGTTCTGTCCGTCACTCTTGTTTCTATTTTATTTTTGGGTTTTTCCGTGGTTGGTCGGTAATTGTGGCGGTTGTTTTTTACCGGAGGAGGTAGCCAACCCCAAGCCCAACCCTACCCTGATAGGCTGCATTGTTACTGTTGTTTGCTTCCCCGTGAGGGCCTTGTTAGCACACGGGCCAATATCAGCTTTACTCAGTCTAATGAGTCAGCTGGAAAAGTATATCCATTTCCATGTTCCTGTGCCACAGCAATAAATAACCATTTTAGAATAATGGCTAGTGCACTTATGAGAGGGACTAAATTCCCAGTTAGGTGGAATTTTTCATTACCCAATGGTATTTAGGTCAGCCCAGACTTTAAAAAAAAAAATGGGTAGCAGAAGCTTTTCTTGGAGCCAGGGTTGTCAGCGTGATACTAACCCAATGAGCTATCTAAATCACTTTGAACCGCCATAATGCAGGTCTTCCTAGCAGTGAGTAAGGACTTGGAATGTCTAAAAAACATAAATGAAAAATTCACAAGCAACTGTTTGGGAAAAGCATACTTGGAGAAAGAAAAATTACAAGAAACTGTTGGAAAACCCCTTGTAATTAAATTCATTGAAAAACAAAGACTAAAATGGTTTGGTCATTTCATGAGAATGAATCAAATGATGCCAGCAATGATATAACATGAAAGTAACGACACCAAGAAGTATGGGACGACCATAAAGAAGACGGATTAAAGGAGTCACTGATACCTTAAGACTCCACAACATTAAATCATACTGGGCAACTGAGTGTGCTCTATCTTGGTTGCATCATTTTTAAGTAACACTTCCACGAAACAGGATATGACACAAGCTTTGTACTGTAAATCTGCAGTTAAGTGCCCCACCATACTCCTGAAACAGTGATAAAAGAATTATTACTACTTTCAGTAATTAATTTACACCTAGCACTTGTTAAGTGGACAGAAAAAGTTAAAGAGCAACTAGCTGAAGCTTGAAGAGCTAACTGATTTGGGAATTAACAGAAAATATATAAGTGGTTATTTCCTTTCCGTGGACTATAAAAGCGATAGCTACAGGAACACTCGTACTAGAGAAGGAAAACATTGTGCAGACTATGTGTGAATGAATGTTGATAGAAGACACAAGGTTAGATGAAATAACGTGTAAGAATGCGTGAATGGAGAATTAGGAGTGGATACAACACGGACAGGCATATGAGAGAAAGAGCAATGTGTGTCTAAAAGCAATGTGTGTCTAAGAGAAATGTGTGTCTAAGAGCAATGTGTGTCTAAAAGCAATGTGTGTCTAAGAGCAATGTGTGTCTAAGAGCAACTTGTGTCTAAGAGCAACTTGTGTCTAAGGGCAACGTGTGTCTAAGAGCAATGTGTGTCTAAGAGCAACTTGTGTCTAAGAGCAACTTGTGTCTAAGAGCAACGTGTGTCTAAGAGCAATGTGTGTCTAAGAGCAACGTGTGTCTAAGAGCAACGTATGTCTAACAGCAATGTGTGTCTAAGAGCAACGTGTGTCTAAGAGCAACGTGTAAGAGCGTGTCTAACAACAATGTGTGTCTAAGAGCAACGTGTGTCTAAGAGCAATGTGTAAGAGCGTGTCTAACAACAATGTGTGTCTAAGAGCAATGTGTGTCTAAGAGCAACTTGTGTCTAAGAGTAATGTGTGTCTAACAGCAATGTGTGTCTAACAGCAATGTGTGTCTAAGAGCAATGTGTGTCTAACAGCAATGTGTGTCTAAGAGCAACGTGTGTCTAAGAGCAATGTGTGTCTAACAGCAATGTGTGTCTAAC